>VZTE01005755.1:2459509-2583370 GCA_013397775.1 Eulacestoma nigropectus
CCTATTAAAAAAGGAAAAAAAAAAAAAAAAAAAAAGAAACAAGTTAGCTGAATGACTTTGCTGAAATTAATTACCCAAAGAAAAAAATTCAGAGAAACTGCATTGTTTAGTTCTTGAAATAAACAGTAGTCCAATCCCTTGGAAAATATTTTTAGTGGTGTAGCAGATCCTACACACAAAAGGTTAGAGAATATATTTAAAGGCAAAAAAATGTCCAGGACAACCTACTGTGAGTGAAATATGACTCTGTCATTCAGTACTGCTGTTTTCTTAAAGTGTTGTTCGGTCTTTTGTGAAGACTGGCATCAAAATGCAAGTCAAAATATGTAGGGGTTTCAAATATGTGTTAGATATTGGTTTGGGCTGATTTCTTTTGACATACAGCTGTGTTTGTGCTTGGGAGCATGTTTGAAATCAAGGGTCATCTCTGCAGGCAACTGTGCTGGGAAAAATTAACTGGCACAGTAAATGGAAAGGGTTTGAGTGAAATACCGTTCACAGCTGAATGGGAATACTTCAGACTGGTTACAACAGTGGGGAAGACTGCCATAATATAAAAGTATTTCTTAACACAAGTATTTCTTTGTCACAATATGTGACAAAGGTACTGTTTTCCTTAGGATATTAAAGAGTAATAATTTCACATGCTTCCCTCACTCTCATTTCAACAAAATCCAGATACACCAGGGGCTGGCTGAGAAGAATTACTCTAAAAATATTAATTTCTTCCCCTTAAGCCCTCAGTGCTCCAATGGCTCATCAGCTTGTTTTTCTCACTGCTTCTAGAATTGATCAGATGCTAGGAATTTAGACGATTACTTGGACCATAAAAGACTAGATTTTGTATAGAATTCAGATATGAATAATAAGAGCTCTGAAAATTAGCAGAATACAATTCAAAACCCTAAACAGATCAAAGAATTTGCAAACTGATGGGAATTGACTGTTTGCAGCTGTCTTGTGTGAAGAAGGGCGTTATGGTGGGTTTGATTTCTGTGTATCGCAATGAACAGGAAAGTACGTTTCTTATGTCATGCTTAAATTAGGAAGTCACACTCTGTACTTTCCTTGTTTGGAGTTAGGTAATGACAAACCAGAGGTCATTTGTCTTCACACACTTGTTGTGGCAATAATACAGCAGGTCACACCCAAGACCTGTTTGCTTTCAGTGCCTGCTTCCTGAAGAGACTGCAACTGAAGTTTTTTCAGAAATGCACAAAATCATACTGAGGTGAAGTGAGGGAGAACCTGGTACATGTAACAGTCTCTTAGTCATTGAAGACTGATGAGATACTGACATCTGCACTTATAGTTCTCTTTATTGCTGGATATTAGTAACTACAATTAGAATTATTTATACACTTGCTTATACATTTCCATCCCTTCTCTGCTTTCTGTACAAGCCATAGTACACTGAGAGTGGAATGCATTTGAGAGTCATCCTGGCACCCTTTTAACCTCAAGGTGAGTAATAGGCTTCTTAGTTACAAAGTTAGTAATAGCCTCTGCTCCTCTTAAGCACCTAGACCAGAGTATGGCAAATTGTTCTGCAGCATTTTCTTTTTCCCCATTGATTAAAATTACTTTAGATGATAAGTGAAGATGTAGATCCTCGCACTCTAAATATCTACATTTGCTCAGATGAATCTCATTTCCTTTGACAATGTAGTTTGTCTACTACATGCATGTTTGCATACCACCAGTACATAAAAAATAGGTGAATGGTAGCTCTGATCCCTCTGCCCAGCCACTTAAAGCCGTTTATAGAAACACAGAAATTCTGCTTGAGAATTTGACTCCCTGAGAATTAGGATAGCTCTCTGACTTCAGCGGTAGCCAGCTCCAGGTTCTTCTGGGAAACAAGCAAAAAAATCAAGACGCTGACAACGGCAAAAGATGAACAAAGAATTTCCTAATCACAGTTTGACTTAATTTCACCTTGAAATTGAAGCTTCTCCCAGGTTCAAAAGATTGTTAATTAGTTCTAAAAAAGCCCTTATAATATATGTGAATATTCTTTCTTGCTCTATAAATTTACATTTCATCTTGTACTCCAAGTAAATGCAAAGCTTTTGTAATAGCTTGCTACTGCCAGTCCGTGAGTATTTCACGTGGAAATGAACATGTCTAGACCATGTCTACTACACTGGCCACATGGTAGCACACATATGTTTATAGAAACAATGAAAATAACAAGTGTCACTGTATCAGTTTTTGGCAGAGGAGGCTTAATTCAGCAAGATGCTAAGAAAATTGATTCCATCACAGAAAATCATTCACACAAGTTCTTAAATCAGTGATTTCCAGCCTTTGTCATTTGTAGTGTTTCCTGAAATACCACCTCTGGGACAAACACTAAATAGCATTTATGGTCTCAAATTTCTTTGCTGTTCTCTGAAGTTGCTTCAGAAGTCACCAGTTTCCAAAAATGTCAGGTTGGAAGTCATTGTCTTAAATGAGGTAATCCTGTTTACCTAACCACATGGTTATATGTTTAAGTAGGACAGCTCTTCTAGTGCTAAGCATTCAGATCATTTAGGATATATGTGTACAGTGTCAGACACAACAAAGCCCAGCTGTGTTTAGCGTGTATAGGAATTTCTGCAAAACTATGTCATTTCTTCTGTGTAATATCTTACAATCGAATAAGTACCATCTCTGCTTCATGTATTTAATCTTTTTATTCATGTCAGCATTGGAAAAACAGTCTAAACCACCAGTACAACATTTCCAGAGAAGAAATAGAAATGAGATTTAAATGGATTTTGTCTTTTTTTTTTTTTTAATCTGAAGTGGCTGATGGCTATTGTCTGTGCAGTTTTCCTACTCATTACCATGTCAATTGAATTTCATTTACTAAGGAAGATTGCTAAGGAAGAATCTGGAGGCTTTAACTCATTATATTCATTTTAATTAACCCTTCTTCTTAAATGTTAAGTTCACACCCCTTACAGTGCATAAACAATTTAACATGTCCTCAATCTATCTAGATTTTTATGGCTATAGAATACTGGGAAACTCCATAGTTTGGTGGCTACACTAAAAGAGTATCAGTTTTTAACCTTCATGCTCTCAGCTGAAGGTTTGTATACAGAGGGAAGGATACAATGGAAACATATCTGAAAAGTTACTCATTTTGCTCAAAACATAAACAAGTGTGGGATTTTGAAAGTGCGCAGTGTTGGCCTAAAACATTTTCAGTTCTACAGAAATGAGTGGTAAAACTCCTGCTGACTTCAACAATGCATGGTTTTAAAAACACCATCACTGGCTTTCTTTGTAATACGACAGAGTTACAGCTAATCCACAGCACACACAGTCTCCCAGGTTCATGGCTTTTTCAGATTCATTTTGCAATACAAAGGCCAAAAGCACGGCTACATCCCAATGAGACAGAATTTTTCTTTCTATATTTAGAGGTGGTCATGCTGATTTTTTTAACTGCTTCATAATATGACTGTACAGCTCAGGTTTTGGCCTCCATGTTTCCCAAAAATCTCTGCATTATAGTCATACATCTCTAGCAGGCAGTCTTATTAAGCTTGTTACTCTCTGTTTCTATACCACTGCTTATTGCCAAATGCTTCAGACACAGTTTTTCACGCTGTAGAGCACCTGGTTAAAATGATCCTATCTTCACTTCTTCATCTACTTAGCCAAATTTTCTGGATAAAGAAACAAAATTTCATAGTTTTTGCCCACACAGACATGACAGATAATGTACCAGAGTACATCACTTTCCATTTAGAGCATTGATTCTAGGATATTAATGGATAGCAGTCAAAAAGGTTAAGACCTTTTTGATTTCATTCATTACTTCATTTACATCTATAAATGTAAGCTTCAGCTGCTAATATTTGCCTGTGCATGTGATATCTGGGTAATAAAAAGTAAATTCAGTGTACTGCCCTTGATATTATTCACATCAGTTATGCATAGATCTTTTAATAGTTCAATGGCTTTTAGATTTATACCATTTTCAAGAGAAAAGGAAACAATTGATTACATTTAGTCACATTTCCCTATGTTTTCAAAATAGAACTATTAGTAGAAATAAAAAACTGAATTTCCTTCCGCTCTGAGTTGGTAAACCTGTATCCTCTCCTGACAGAGAAGCACCGCACACTTAGTGTCAAGGGGCTTGAAATTCCTGATAAACAGACCTAACATGCACCTAAATACAGAGATTAGCTTGAATAGAAGGAGCATCATGACTTTGGAACGCCTTTCCAAATATGGAGTGCTATACAGGGGACAATTCTCTCAAAAAGCTTAAATGTAGGTGTTTCAAACCATCCTAGAGAAACACAGCCTTTTGACTCCGAGGAGACCAAAAATCCTGAGGTTCGAGGTAGGACTTTAAAGGCATTTTTAGCTTTGTTCTGGGTAGGGAAGCATCCATTACTGTCTGGACTCATCCATAAGACTGCTGGACCCAGTTGCTATAGTCAGCCAAGGCAGTTGCCATGCAAGACCTGCCACCTTCAGAGCAGCTTTACCTAGAGGTGACAACACTCATCCACCCTGTGCAAAATCAGCTGAGGGAGTTAAACCAACCCTGACAATGAATTGACAGGAAGAAATACGCAGAAGAACTGCCTTCTCTCAAGAGTTTTGTTTCGTCTAAGGAGGTAGGCACATCTCTCACTGGGGAACTTCAGACTTTTCTTGGGTTACTCTTTGCTAATGCAGAATCTCTACAAATCCATGAAAGCAGAAGAAAGAGTCAAGCACCCTTTGAATCATGATGATGTTGGTAAGGGTCTTTGACAAGTGGGAGGCTCAGCAGAGGACATCTACAAGATACTGCACCTGGAAGCAGTCATGAAGGCAGACAACTCTCTTGGTATTGTCTGGGTTTCAGCACTTTCAAGATGGTTTTTAAAGGTTTTAGATGCTTATCAGGGTCATCAAGCATCAAGTTCTTTTTGGATCTTTGCCTTTCAGAGGACACTCTCAGTGTATTTTCACTAAGGGGAAATTTTTTGATAATTTATATCAGCAGACAAATTAGCACTAATCTGAGGTAAAGTTCCAGGGAACACAAAATAGACTGCAATTTTCACATGTATTAAATAGTCAGAAAATTCCTATGGTGGTTACCTCACCTAATGAACTATTTTAAAACTTCACACATGCCTTGTTATCACTAAGGCTATGTTTTGCATAAATTGACATATGTACCTAAGACAAGGCATGACCCCCTCTCCCCACTTCTACAGAGAGGACAGAGTGTGGAGGGTTGTAAGAAGCAGAATAATTTATTTTAATTAATATATTAATTAAAATATTATATTAATAAAAATGTTATATTAATATTTATTATTAAATTATTTTAAAGCATATTTCTTTCATAATCAACCTTTAAAATGGTCCAGTGTACTTCCAGCATACTCTTGTCTGCACAGCTGGGTACCTTGACAATTTTGAAATGTGGCACTTTTGGAACTGTTACCTCAGGAAAAATCTGAAATACACGCACTATTCTATTGGTAATTTAAAACTGATGCTGGCCAATGCTTATTTTCAGCTTATGCCTCTAATATGGCACCTACCTTACCTTTTATGAAATATTCTCTCTTACAAATTTTACTGCAAATAGACTCACTTAATGATCTCACTTCCATCAATATTTGCTTTCAGTAAGGATAATTTTAGAGAAAATGTCCACTACAGAAAACAGCAACAGAAAAAAGATGTTTGTTACTTCTAAATATGGCAGAGTCCCATCACTTTCACTTGCTTTTCTCTGTGAAGATCCTACGACAACAGTGCTTTAAGAGAGCACTACAGTTATGTGACTTTGGTCTCATCAACTCAGATGTCTTTGCAATTACAGCTAGAGAAAAAATGATGGGCCAAGAAACATATCCTTCGTCATGTTTGAAACAGTGGGCTGCTGACTTGCAGCACATAGCCAACGTTGCTATGGTTTTGGACGGCCAAGGCTGTGAATTCACCATGAATTCATCCCAGTAGAATAACCAGGGAGACAAAATCTGTGTCAACATGGCCAATGTTTTTGGTCGCTTTTGAAATAACCAGAGTTTGAGATTGCCCTAAAATAACCCTCAGGAAGCACACTAATGTGCTTCAGGTTGCTAAAGCCCAACAGTAGGCAACAACAACTATTTATGGCCCATTATGATGGCAGGTCTGAAAAATATTGATGTGATAGCATTGCATTAGGTATCCTGCACAGATTTCTCACATAATTCTCCCAAGTTCTTAGTGTATTCCTCTTGTTTGGTAAACAGTTTTGGTTCAAGAACTTTTTAACTCTCCAGGCAATACATTTACCCCTTTTATGAAATTTTACAAATATTCTGTGAAGTTAGCACTAGAATGAGCAATGAACTATGTATTCAGGCTTAATAACTGTGTCATAGGAAATTAAAATTATGAGTACCTTTACAGTGATTCATTTTATCTCAGTGGCTTCCCATAAAAACCTTAGGGGAGGAGTCAGATTTTCAAGTATTATGGCTCAATTTCTCCTCTCTGCTAACACAAAAAGGAGGAAGGAATCATGACTGATCTCAGATGGGACAGGCAATCCTAAGCCCTTTTTAAAACTCCAGCTCTTGACTAGTACTCAGTTTCCAACCTTGCCTATTGCCAGAACCCAAGCAGAACTTACTGTTTATCTGGTCACTTCAAAGAGATTTTGCTATGTTGGCACATAACCAGAACCATGCAGTTCTGGTTATCTCATTCCAAGACAGAATAAATACGCTACAACTTAAAACCAAAAACTTAAAAGAGGAATCATTAAATTATAAAGTTTTTAATTAGAATTGTGAAGGTGACTAGGGAGTGGTTATTTATTTCCTGGAGTACAAGAAGAGCACCATCCAAAAAAGTGGTGAGACAACATGTTTAAACAAAATGTGATTTTTTTTCTTCATGAAGTGGAATTAAAATGTCAATATCACTGCCATAGGATATTGTGAAAGCCAAAACAAAATTAACTGACAATTTCTCATAAAAGAGTTTCAAGCATAGTGTTTTTAAAATATAAATATTGAGTCTTTATCAGGACTGGTAGAATTTACTGGAGCAGGATCATCCCCTACCTACTACGCTTTTGTATTTTTTCCTATTGTAATCACAGTGAGACAATCTTAATAGACCTATTATCAGGAAAAAAATACACAATCCAGATGAGTCTTTGTTCTGACCCAATATGACTCCTTTGTGTGCTTATGGCACACAAAGCTTTTCCTATTTCTGCTTACAAAAGCCTTCCTTAACATCCCATGGCTTCTCAGATGCAGATGGAGAAAAGCAACAGAATTGCTTTAAAACTGCTTTGAATACACTTGTGAGGTAGAAATACAAGTCCTTTTTGAGAAACAAGCTTAACTGTTAGTGACAGGTAGATCAATGCCTGCATTATTTATAATGTTCATTTCCTCACTGCAAGTATCAGCCTTGAATTTGACCTCATAGGTTCTTCTCTTCTAGAATTCCTATGTACTCTTCTCTTTGAAGTTTTTCAGGCTAACAAAAATCTCTGCAAATTTGTTTTGATTTTCTCCCAGACTGCCATAAATCAGTGAAAACATGAGAAGCTATTTTACCATAAAAACCCAAGGCTTAGGCAGGTTTGCTTTTTAGGCACCTTATTTTCCACTTTCCAGAAAGACTGACTTTGCTATAAAGGTTATTGCTCCCCAGTGACACACACATGCTGACGAGTGGGCTACAGGAGCCTGGTTCTGTCCTTCGAGCTGAAGAGAAACATGAACATAATTGAAAGCTCTTCATTTAGCCCCAGCCAAGACAGCATCAAATACGCCAAAAATCATTCAGACTCCCGCACTTATTGACAGTATGTTGTGTCCAAGCAAGTCCGGAAAAAACACCCCACAATTTCTGTTACTTTTTAAGTATTTGAGCTTCTAATGTTTTTATAATTATACAGCTTGGGAGTTGATTTCTTCTCCCAGTATTTGTGATCCTAATTAAGCCTCACATTTTTTATTAACACTGCATCCTATTTTGTATGGGGAAGCAACCTCTGGAGACGCTGTTCTGTTGTGCTGTGACACCCGAGGCCTTGCGTCTCTCTAATTACTGAGGCCTGCCTCTGCTCCATTAGGATACTGTCCTGTTTAATCCTCTCTTGCTTTTACAGCCTGGGAATGGTTTCTTTCCCTAGTATTTGAAGTTCAAATTAAGTCTTGTGCTTATTAGTAAGCGCATCATTTCATAGGAGAAATACAAGCCCTCTGAGAAAGATCAGAGAGTGTTGTGCCACTTAGGGATTCCCGCAGTACGGAGGGGGTCGGGTCAGCAGCAACAGCACAGGCAGAATTAGCTTTTTAGGGAACAAACAAACAAAACCCCTCACATCTTCAAATTATATCCAAAGGCCACAACAAAAGCCTGAAGCTTAGGGAGGTGCTTTCAGTTACCTTTGATAAGGGTGCAGAGAAACTAGGAAGCTCTGAACATAAGCTATCCATAAATCAAATAGTCATGGCTTTGTGGTCTGGGCACCAGAAGAAAAGAGGACATGGACAGCAGGGTGAGTGGCAATGACTATGAAACTGAGGAAAAGCTTTTTATGCTGTTCTGCTCTGTCCAGGAAAGTATCACCCCCTCTTGCCACTGTGACCACTGACACAGACTTGTGCAAAGCCCTCAGGACATGTCATTGTAAGGTGTACAAATCGGGACAGCTGCTCTGACAGCCTTGTCTTATACATACCCTGCTCTCATGCCTCTGCCCATTATAAGTTTTAACCCCTGCTCTCATGCCTCTGCCCATTATAAGTTTTAACCAAGACTGATGTAACAGACTCAAAAGAAGCAGTACTGTGAAGTGGTGAACATGAACTTATATTGGCAGCCCAACCTCTATAGCTGGTTCTGCCAAGGGCTTGCTTTATGTCATATATAGAATTACATGAATGGTTTCTTATCCAAAATTCACTTGTGCTGCTTTTCTCTCTAATGCCTTTTCCCTGATGTTTTATCATGTTCTAATCAACACTGCTCTGCTGCTGACTCTGTATCTGTCTCTGATATACAGCTGACTCTGTATCTGTTTGCAGCTCAAAGACATCAGCTTAAATGTAATAATGAGATGTGACAGCAAAAGCAGCACAATTTCTGTGAGGAGTCTTCGCCCTGCAGTTATCAGGGTTTCAGATTTTTTTTTAACTCACAAGAATTTCATCCTCAGCCCTGTGAAGTCCTGCTTGCTTTGCAGACCTGGATTCACTTACCTGTAATGAAACTGGAACAAATGGGGAAGGATTTTCTTCTGCCACATGAATAAAAGGACAGCAGTCCTAAAAGGTTGCAGCCATCTGCAATCTGGATTGGTAGAGATTCAGACAACCTTGTGATGGCACTGAAACGGAATTGTTTCAATTTTCAATAAAGATAATGGAACAGTAATGGTCTTGAATACAGAGAACAAAGGCAGGATGACCAGTGATGCTATGGAAATAATAAATAACTGTGTAGAAGAAACACTTAAAAAATGCCACACTATCACAGTCCTGAAGGACCAGATAACCTGCATCTGGCCCAGCGTTACAAGACTAGCAGCAGGGAGTTTTAACTAGACTTGTGAAGCCGGAGGAACATTTTTACGACTGGAACAAAGCAGATATAGCTCATACAGTGTGTGGATGAACGCTGAACTGTTGAGCTAAGGGCTGCATTGCTCTTAAATACCAGCACACAAAAAGCAGTTAAATGAAGGAAAGTGATAAATAAGGAAAATGGGACAGTTTAGCAAACATTGTCTGTGCCAGACTAGTATGATAGTTTTCCTTGATAAGCTTATAAACAAAAGATCTAATCTACCTGAAGTTCAGTAAATCATTTAATGTAGTCCCACATGGGACATTATTAGTTAGGCTAGATAAAATGGGAATCAGTACAACTAGAAGGTGGAGAATAGCTAGAATAAAGAAGACAAGCGAATTGGTTGTTTCAAGAGGGAATTACCGGTCTACAGGAAGGCTACCTGTGGACTCCCACAGACATCGCTTTTGGAATCAATTGCACAGGTGAAATTTGCTGATGCTACAAACCTAATCATCATAGAGTCTGTCTGAATCAGTTTCTTACAGCAAAAAGACAGCTTGCCCTGTCCTCAGTCCAGGCTGATGGGGTGTAAACCGTATCTGATCCAAGCTATATAACCAAATATCTGCAGGTCTCATATACTAAATGAGGAAAGGAGAGACTCTCACCCATGAGCTGAACCCCAAGACATTTGCAAAGGATCTAGTTCTCATTCTTGGGTTAGACTGTGGTTAGATCAAGTCCACAAAGGGTTATGCTTTTATACCCCAAGAGAATAACCAAGATGCAGGACATAAAGGGGAAGAAGAACTGTAGATTAGAGTAAACGAGGCAGGGCATAAGGAACCTGAGGTCGAGAAAAATAACACTTTGCCAGATGTTCATTGTTATCAGGAGGAAATATGAACTAGAAAAACCTAGTTACGTTAATTCCAGGATGAAAATGATCCACAAATGCACTACACTAAGGAAAACACCCTCCTAATTTCAGACACAGCTATGTTATTTTGGAATGCTCTCATAAGACTGCATTTTATACTTTAACAGAATCGCAGAATGAGTTAGGTTGGAAGGAACCACAGCGGGGTCATCTGGTCCAACCTCCCATCACATGCAGGGTCATCCTAGAGCTCATGGCACAGCATTGTGTCCAGATGGTTCTTGGTTATCTACAGTGAGGGAGGCTCCACAACTTCTCTGGGCAGTCTATTCCAGTGCACGGTCACCCACACCATGAAGAAATTCCTCCTGATATTCAGGTGGAACTTCTTGGGCATCAGTTTCTGCCTATTGCCTCTTGTCCTATTGCTTGGCACCATTGAGAAGAGCCTGACTCCGTCCTCTTGGCACCCTCCCCTCGGAAACTCATAGACGTTGATGAGGTCCTCCCTCAGTCATCTATCCTTGAGGCTGAACAGGCCTAGCTTCCTCAGCCTTTCCTTGTAAGGGAGATGCTCCAGTCCCTTAATCATCTTTGTTGCTCTCTACTGGACCTTCCCCAGGAACTCCATGTCTCTCTTGTGCTGAGGAGCACAGAATTGGACACATATGGATAGAGATGGCACTCCATCACCTTTCCAGGGATTGAGGTGAGTCTGACTGGATGGTAGTTCCCTATGCTCAACCACATTCACAGGGACAAGAAAGGTGAGCACAGAATGCTGCAGATGACAATATGAGTACCGCAGATCCTTTTTCAGGGATGATTTTATTTTGTTATTGTTTCACTACGTACATGGCTATGTCCTTATTCCTCATTTGCTTACTATGAATGCTGTTACAATGGGATTCTGTATCATGGATGGAGCTGTGCTTTGCTTCCTTCTGGCTAACACTAACTGATAACATGAGCATTTTTTCTTTGTTTCAGGATAAAGTCACAAAAGTTAATTTAGGCCATAACAGTAAGAGAGAAGTGCTCATTGAATCAGATGCTGATCTCAGCAGGGAGGAGGTAAATGAGTTCCATGTGGTAATTTAAAAATCTGTTCCTTATTGTTTCTCAGCTGTTAGCTGTTGCCTCCCAACTGGGCCTGTGCTTGGCTGTGTGCTAATTGGACTCAACAAGCCCTGGTAAGAAGGGTCAAAGAGCCAAAGCCTTGGTTTGGATCTTGGCCTATGATACAGGGAAGTCATGCTCTGCTCAGCACCTGGAAAATGAAATGCTTATATAAAACAGAGGACAAGGTTAACACAAGAATAAATTGTTTTAACCTGGTCATAAATACATTTTGGCTGGAATCATTTTTGAAATACTTCTCCTGATCATAGCAGTGGGATTCTGGAAAATCCGTTTTTGGAAAGCATTGCATGATACCCCATCCAGTCAACACCAGAGAACAGGCTCAGCAATTGTGGGCACCCCTTCAAGTTCTTTGCTCTTACCTTCAAGAGAATTGCTAAGAAAACTCTGTAGGAATCTGTATCTTAGGTCATAATGTATGGCCCAGAAAAAAAGGTGCTTGACTTTTGGTTCCCAGGTGGAGTTTGCAGAATTGGCATTTACGACAACCATCTGATCTCATTAGATATAGAAGCCATCAAGAGATGACAAATGTGGAATCTCATAGCACCATTTTTGCATTAACTTTTTAAGAGCTGAACAGTATGCAATGACAAGGTGAATAAAAAGGTTCTGCTCGGAAGATTTCTGTCCTCATGTGTTGACTTAAGGAAAGGTGTGTGGGTGGTACACACTCCCCCCAGACCATGAGTCAGGCAGACCTAGTGTTATCTCATTAGTAGGTGTAAGGACACAAAGGGTGAATTAGAAGATGGAATTTAAAAGAGGTAATGGGCTTAAGGCTCAGCTGTGTAGCAGCCAGTGGCAGGATGACACTGCGTGTATGTACAGATTCCAAAAAGCACTCGGTGCATGTTAACTGCTCTGCAAACTCATATAATCCAACGTTTGTTCAGCCAGCTTCTTTCTGCCTGCCAGGTGCTTTGTCTGTAGCCTCTGATTTCTCTACAACAATCTGATTTTGTGCATGTGTTTCCTCTTAAAAATATGGCTTCAAGAACGTTATTTTCTCATTAGAGTTTCAAAAGACAAAATGCTGATACAAAACAGCTTTCAACATTTTCACACATCACTGTAAAAGTAAGCATAGGAAAGGTGAGCAGGTAAGATTTACTGTGCCACTTTAATTTGTATTTAATAAATACCACTCATAAAAGATAATGCTCACATTACTATAATAAAATAATTGATTGAATGAGATGGTGAAATAAGAAAGGCCATTAATTATGATCACAGTAAAGTTTTACGTTAGTACTTCTCTTGAATTTATGGAACAAGGGAATAGCTGCACTGTGCACTCTGAAATCAGAGAGAGGTGCTTGGTTTTGAACTGCGTTGGGATCAGAGGATGAACTACACAATTGATTCCTATTGTGTTTCTTGCTGGCTGAGGCAGGATTTTTTTAAAGAACAATTGCCACCGATTTGTTGTTTTGGTTTTTTAAAGTCATTTACTTCATTTCAGTGAGCAATAGGTAAAGCTGTTAAAATAAATGGATGTCACCAGACATATAAATGGTGCCTTGGCTAATGAACCTTTTGTGTCTCACAGAACTGAGATATCTTTTATCTTCTCAGTTACTGATGTAGTCACAAGTGAAGACCTGCAATATAAGCTACAGCAACCAGGAGAACAAGTGGCTAGACATGTTATTTTCAGCTTGTTCTTTGAGGTGAAACTTGGGGTATATAATAGATAAAATGAAAATGAAATTGATGTTGTTATATATACATGATTATATATAAAAATATATATATATGTATATATATATATGTAAAGCATCATCTCGAAACTACAGACTTTTTTCAAGTCAAATATCCCCTTATATATATTTTAAGACCTGACTGAATCATTAGATCATCTGTTTGGCCTTCAGGATATCAAAGGACACATCATTTCAATCTGTTCTCCTTTACTGAATTTAAGAAGTTAATTTTGCATAACAGTCCAAAAGATAACCAGCCAATATCAATAGCATGTAAAACACTTTGCAGTGGTTTTAAAATTTCTGTTGATGTATTTTTATTGATCTTCTCTTCTACACTCCCTCTCTCTGTCACAAGATCAGTAATTTTCTCCTATGGAGTCAATTGGTCCTGTAAGAGAGCTGGGGGATCACCTAATAGATGCCAGGGATAACTTCCTCTAAACCAAACAAATGAAACAATACCTGATGGGAAGGTAATCCTGGGGATCAACCAAAAAACATCCATTTGCATTGCATTTGGAATGGACCTTTGTGGGATCAGCCACTCAGAGTAGACTCTAGGAAACAAGAAGAAAAGGTGTGTGCTGAGGGCTTTCCTGAACTGAGAGATATGGAAAAAAGATGAGAAATTTCATATAGGGTGACAATTATACTGAATCTAGACGACAGTTAACAGGGTGGACGAGCCCTTAAAAATCCTGGAAAACTTTTGAGACTAGATAAAAATTTATGTGGACATGTAATGCCCTTCAGCCAAAAGAGCTGTCTGAAGGTGACACATAGTCAGAAGAGTAACATCTTAGCCAGTGGAAGTTAATCATGCTCCAAAGGGAAATAGTATAGAGAAACAATGCTTGTATTCATTGTTTAATGTGAGAGGGAAGGTTAAGTGAGACAACACACAGCCTCTTAACAACACAAGGTAATTCTTCACTGTGTTCCTTAATTATATACCATAAATGTCAGTCACAGTTCAAGTTACCTGTAGTTAACTGTAATCCGCCTGCATAAACCCAACATAAATTAGCCAGTTTGTACAGGTTGACATTAAATATACTTCAGAACAGGGTACGTCTGATTGCCAGTGGAGATGGGGGGAAACATCTGTAATCTCATTCCATAAATCTCACTTTTCTATCCTGGAGCACTCTTAACCACACTTCTTAACACAAGATCTGCATCAATGTAAATTTTTGTCCTTGTCTGTCTGTTGAATCTTCTAAATTCTCGTTGCTTGTACAGGGTGAAAAGAATTCCTCTTGAGGCAATGGCAGTTCTCTGCTTGTGAAAATGACAGACTATTAGAAATGCAATCCATCCTGTGGCAAGGGAACAGAACTTTTTTTCTAGATTTCCTTATAAATTAATATATTAGAAAATGTGGTTATCAGCGGGCTGTTTATGACCAGAAGTATTTTCCTATACCTTAGCGCTCCTTATATCTTTAGATTAGACACTTGTAAAATAGGCCATTATGCGTAATAAAAAGCATTTAATGAAACTTTCATTTGGAGGACATTGAATTCAATAGACTTAACTTTGACACTGACAAATTTCTCACAAGAGATGATTTGCATGGAAACCACTGGGGTCTCATTTCAGTTCCTGTAATACACCAGAACAGTGATTTTATCATTTCAAAGTCATTTATAAGAGCCTGGAGCTACACGACACAATGGCAATGCTTAGGGTTGCAGCAGTACATCATCTGCATAAGTGGCATAACTTTCACTGCTGTGATAATCATTTCCAGAGCCTATATCACACATATAAACATGTTTCAATAAGGTGGGGGAAAAAAAAAAGGTCTAATTGATCAATTATTTCCTGAAATATCTTATCATCATGTAGCACACGTTTATCTACATTAAAAAAAAGAACTGAAAGGTATGGTATACTGATTAGATTATAATTTTCCTACCTTTTAGTAGACCAGATGCTATACTACAATTTTGCACAGTTATGTACAACAGAGAAGCAAGAAATAAATACAATTTAGAAATAAATTTATGCCAGGTAATCCCCTTTACTGCAAGAAAATACTCTAATTAATACTGTAAAATGAACACATTATGGGTCTTGGACAGACTCTGGATTCAAATTTTTTTTGAAAACTGTTAAATGATAGTCAAACAGACCCACCTAGCTAGAGTCACAAGCGCACAAACAAAGGGCGAAAAGGAAAATCAGTGTAGTATATGTATAGCCTCCTAAGTAGAAGGATCAATACCTTCTGATGTTAGAACCACGGAGTTAGATTTATTAACCACCTAGGCATCTGAGAAAGAATTTATAGAAATACTTATCCCCTCTATTATAAGGATTTATATTTGAAGTTCATCTTTGCAAAAGTCTATTATAGTAGGCAGCCTCTTTACTTAAAAATGCTCCCTCCAGCAGTGACATTTCTTGTATAAATCACTCCCTAACTGTTACAGAAACTGAAATGGGATTTTAAGCCTCTGATGGTAGTTCTTCAAAAACATCCAAATTCTTTTGTTAAGGACAATTTAAGTGAAATTTTCTTAAGTTATTTGAGGACCTAAATGTCATGGATTTCATGGGAGACAAGAGCTTCCTGTTGTAGTCCACGGTCTGTTCTTCCTTCACTGGGACAATGAGAGATCTTCCCAGCAAAACCAGGGGTCTTTTGGTTGGTTGGAGGCCACAGCAGTGGGCAAGAGAAGCAGGACAGGCTGTAACTCACTTCTCCTGGTGGACACACCCTTCCAGCATTTTCCTAGCAAAGTGTGTGTCTTCATATATCCTTATTTCAGGCCCTTCTGCATGCAGCATGTATGCACAATGCCTTCGCACGAAGAAACTCAGGAAAGTGGTTTGTTAGGTAGTATTCTCAGTATCTGGGCAAATACATAAACACCAGTCTTCAAAAGAAACGGACACTTGCAGAATTGCCTGTGGCCCAAAGAGGAGCTGTGGGGACCAGAGAAGAACCCAGTTCTTGTGGTTTCCCTCGAGCTAATCCCTTCACTGGCAGGGCAGCTTCATCTCACAGGGTTTAAGTACAGCTTTCATTCATGCTGACTGAGATAAATAAATAGGAAGACTGATATAAACAATAAGAACCAGCCCACGATGAAAAACAAGCACAGTCACACAACATGTATAAAGCCAAGCACCAAGCACCAGAGAGTTGGCCTGGGTTGTTTTGAGAAGAGACAGCAGGGGGAAGAAGAAGGATTGTTCCAGCTATTTTGATTTCCCATTAATAACTCCACTGTTAAGTTCTCTCTATTGCACTTACAGACTTTCAAAGGTACATGGATTTTAAAGTATTAATTCTTCCTAGTATCTGAGTCTCCCAAGTACTCATGCATGTCTCAGTACCCTTAAATAGTGGCTATAATCAGTACAATAGTGGTTTTAACAGTTCTGGTTTCACTACCTTAAGGTAGTAAAAATCATTGAAAGGATTCTTCAAAATTATTATGCTGCCTTGGTGCATGAGCATACGTGTGAGCAGGTTTGCCACTTACAACAGCCTCTGCTTGAAAGAGGCAACACAGAGGAGAGAACGATTTGTTCGCAGTGCTATCAGGGGAATGTTCCCCCTCTACCCATGTGTGTAATCTGCTTGCTCTAGCTATCAGTCATTTTTCCTATGCACCACTCCACAGTATTTACTTGGAATAAAATCCTGCTTTTTGAACCTTCTATTGTCAGTCACTGCCTCTGCAAACTGACTTCAGGGCTCTTTTTTTTTTTGAGATTTCAGACCTCTGCTGTTTTTACTAGAAACTAGCACCTCATTTGATGTAGCATGAACTTATCATCACAGCTTCTCTTAAGTATTTTCTTAAGAGATATTTCCTGTTTAGTAGTAGCCCAACAGCAGTTTGGCAACTCTGCAAAGTATGCATGGCATACCAGGGAGTCAGAGTATTTCTAATTGTGTTTTTATCTTGACTAGGACACAGGAAGAACTGGCACCATAGGAACCCCTGACTCTGTAGAGAAAGAACAGCTGGTTCTCAGACCCACACCAGCCTGCAAAGCTTAGATTGAGATTCTACGTGTTTAAGCATTAACACTGTTCATGTTATTGTTGTGTTATTCAGCAGCTGCAAAAAACCTTTAGGGATACCTTGCAGTGCTTGCTGAGACAAAGTTGTTTGTGAAGCCAAATGGCATTGTGCCTGAATAAAACCCAAATTTGGACAGATACTTACATTCTTGTAATTTCTTAGTTTTCGCCTTGAGTGCCCATGCTATGAGGTTCAGCACTTATATCAAAGATGCTTCATTTTGTCAAGGTGAAGGGTGTTCAGCCTGCTGAATATTTTGCTTAGGAAGAGATTTACTTTCTCTCTCCTTTCCTGGTTCCCCGCAGTTTCCCTCCTGCTGATGGATGATCTTTCCCTAGCGACCCCAGAGAAGGTATTTTTCCCCAAGTGTGAAATTGATTCCAGCTGACAACAGAGTGTGTCAATCACTTCCCACTTTTGTCATCTTCAAAGACTCCTCTTCCCCTTATTTAAATTGTATTTTCATAATTGAAAATTGCTTTCAGATGACTTAATGAATTCCTCCACTCTATTAAAGGCTGAAAGCAGATGAAATACTGCAGCATTCAGATTAAGTGCATTTTTATAGGGAAGCTTTAGCAGAAGCTTCAGCAACAACAGCAACAAATTTTCTACGTTAAGACATGCCCACTAAAGAAGTAAATCAGAGTGGTAGAAATCGCATTTTCCACTAGCACCACTCAAAGAAAACAAGTCCTAAATTGTATTTTGACCTTATGGATATACTTGTGAAGCTTCTGAATTGCTGGAGCTGCCATCAATCTCCAAATAACTAATGTGATGCATTGATCAACTGAGATTTGCATTCTTTCCTGTTGATATAGTGCTGCATCTTCTATTGTGATATATATATTTTTAGAATGATAAGGATGACCCTGGAAAGCATAAATGCAGATGGCAAAATATACTGTATAATCTCTATTAGCTATCCACAGTCAGTCTTATGATAGGAAGTAGAGAGAGACATAAACTGTTTTCTTATGATGATACCCCTGATCACTGAGGCTTAAAATGCAGACTTGCTCAACAAAATAGTAGTAGATAAATACAGCTGAACTATTAAACTATCTGAAGCTATGCTTTGAGACACTGTAGTGCAAATATATGCTGATATTTATGCGTCATTCATTCATGTAGTTTATTTTAAAGTAGCTAAATTTTTAAGGCCTTTTTTGTACAGAAGAGTGAGCTAGAGTTTCTTTATATTCTAAAAATAAATAGTGATACCTCTATTTGGAAATCAGCCTTTTTTAAATCTTAATACTGTTTCTTTTGATGATCTGGGGTTTTTTTTAAAACAGCAGGTGAATTGGTATGGTGGGCTTCAACACATGATTAAAAGCCAGTATCTCCTGGATTAGAATGAATCAGACTGATTTACCAGGCTCACTTATCTATGTACTCATTCAAATGCAAATCTAGAATAACTCCTCTAAGACAATGAAGTTGCCTCAGTCTTGGTATTCATGATGTCAGAAACGGGACTACCATGCGTGTACACATAAATCCCTTTGCCCTCTCACTCGCCTGGACTTCCATTTCACTTTCACCTTTTTTGGTAGCAGTAGTAATAGTATGGACAGACTATTTGCAGTTCAGCCCCTTTGCACAGTAGACCTCAGCAGTGCAAAAAGCTCCAAAAAGGGAGAGGGGAAAATGAAGTATGTAGGTGAATAGGTAAGACATAATATGTAAGGCCTAACAAGGACATAATTTTGTATAGAAGTTATCTTACAACCCTCTGACTCAACAGAATTATATCCTGGTTTGTAACCTACACTTTGGTAAATGTAGCTTTAAACACCATGGCCTTCCCAATACCTACCTCTGGTTCAAATTATCTGAGCTGTAATCACAGTCAGGCACAACATATAAGCTCTGTGAAACAGGGAACAGTAGTAGTTATTTATTTCACATTTTTCATGAATAATGATGTGATAAAAATAGTCTAGGTGCTGCGATGCAAAGAAACTCAGCGTTATATGCAATGGGTTTTGGGAAAAAAGTGATTAATTTTTCATATAATGCAATGCATATCTGAGCCAGGGCACCCCTAGCATATGACATGATGTGTGTGAATGATTTGTGGACCTAGCTGAGTCTCATGAGTGATGACACATTGGCTTTGTATTATTGCCTAGTTTATTGCAGAAAAGGTCTAACACAAAAAAAACCTTGTCCTTTTCTATTAGCTTTTTCTTAAATATCACAATTGATATGTCTTAGAGGTATAGCACAAATCTCACAGCTGAGAAAGCTCTAGTGGCTCCAGGCCATCTTTCAGAACATGACTTCTAAGTTGCACAGTAGTATAATTTAAGGCTATCCTGCAGCACCCTCCACATCAAAACATATTCTTAAGAGAACATTAGAGCTGACTGCATTGACAGAATCCTTTTCTTTCCTGCTAGGTCTAGAACTTGTAGCACTAGCAACACTTGACATAAGGGATGATATTCTATTGCAGATGTGGCTTACGCCGCTCCTGATGAGTTTTGTATTGCAAGTGCTTCTGGTAAGGAAAACTGAATTTTGATTTCATGTTTGTGAGCAAAGCTCAGGCCTCCCCATCCAAGATATGCCATAATTGTATGAACAAGAGCTTTTCCTGCATGTTAAAGCCCTTTCCTGACAAGAGTTTCTCAGCTCAAAGGCTAGTCCTGATTATGTCTTTCTCATAAATAGCACTGATGGTTTACAAAGGCAGACTTCAGAACCTACTAAGACTCACATGTAGAATCATATAGGTTGAAAAAGGCCTTTAAGATCAACTGCTAAACTGGCTCTGCCAAGGCCATCACTAAACCATGTCTCTAAGCACCACATCTACGTCCTTTAATACCTACATGGATGGCAACTGAATTGCTTTCCTGGGCAGCCTGTTCCAATGCTTGAAGTGGACATAATTGACACATTGTGAATAATTTTTTTCCTAATATCCAATCTAAACCTCCTCTGGCACAACTTGAAGCCATTTCTGCTTATTCTGTCACTTGTTACTTGGAAAAGACATCAACCCCCATCGGGCTACAACTTCCTTTCAGGCAGTTGTAGAGAGCAATATCCTCGAGCCTCCTTTTTCCAGGCTAAATACCCCCAGCTCCTTCAGCCACTCCTCACAGGACTTGTGCTCCAGACCCTTCCCAGCTCTGTTGCCCTTCTCTGGACACACTCCAGCCCCTCAATTTCTTTCTTGTAGTGAGGGGCCCAGAACTGAATGCAGGATTTGAGGTGTGGCCTCACCAGTGCTGAGTACAGGGGGACAATCCCTGCCCTGGTCCTGCTGGCCACACCATCACTGATACAGGCCAGGATGCCATCGGCCTTCTTGGCCACCTGGGCACACGCTGGATCATGTTCAGCTGCTGTCACCAGCACTCTCAGGGCCTTTTCTACCAGGCAGCTTTCCAGACACTCTGCCCAAAGCCTCTAGTGATACATGGGGTGTTGTGACCCAAGCGCAGGACCCAGCACTTGACCTTGTTGAACTTCTTACAATTGGCCTCAGCCCATCAGTCCAGCCTGTCCAGATCCCCCTGCAGAGCCTTCCAGCCCTCCAGAAGATCAACACTCCTGCCCAGCTCAGTGTTGTCTCTGAACCTAATGAGAGTGACCTTCTGAGAAGCTCCTTTTATTGCTCTGATGAATGGCTGTTTTACTTGTCTGGCATGATGTTAGCAGAAAACCCCCTTCAGCATCACACCTGATGTGTGCTGTACTGCAAAGTAAACACCTGAGATAGGATAATTTCTGCTAATTCCAGTCCTCCAGATGTGGTGTCCTGAACCACACACCTAAGCTTCATTTACTGAGAAGTGACAGATACATTTTGATATTTTAGGGCTTTACATTTAAGGGCATGATTGTATGAGATGTGATGAGCAGACCATTTCTGCAGAAAGTATAGAGCATCATGGAGTAATCACAGGAGGGTTTAGACTGGAAAGGACTTAAACGACCATATAGTTCCAAACCCCTACCATGGACAGGGACACCTTCCATTAGATCAGGTTGCTGAAAGCCCCATCCAGCCTGGCCTTGAACACTTCCACGGATGGGACATCCACAACTTTTCTTAGAAACCTGTTGCGGTGTGGCAGCCTGCCCCTGGGCTGTCTAACACCAGCCAAAAACTAGTAACCAGGAGGCTCCAGCAGTGGGATCTGATTAATGGGCAAACTTCCAGGGTTAGGGTGACAACACAGAACCCTCCCAGCAGCCCTTGCACCCCTATGTAGATGTCTTCCTGGGCATTGGATCCTGCTTTCCCCTCCCTTCTTCCCTATACTTGGTTATCTTCCAGAACTTTCTCCCTCCCTCAGTAGCCCATTGGCTCTTTGCTCCCTCTGCCCGCCTTCCTTATTCCCCATTGGGCCTCGGTGCATTTCCCCGCCTCTGTAACACCCTTTTGGCCCTCAGTTATTGGTTCCCTGGGGTTTCCACGCCCCTCTTCGTCCCTGGTTCTTAACCCCTTGTCAGCCTTTATTTGGGGCTCTCTTGGCACCCCTCTTCTCGAACCTCATCACCCCGTAATAAACCCTGTTCCCGTGGAGCTGTGTCGGAGCCCGGCCGCTTCTTTGCTTCTTCCCGCACCGTTGCCACCTGGGAGCTGCCGAGCCCTGTGTGAGCCTCGGCTGCTTCCCCGCTGCGAACAGATCCAGCAACTCAGGCCAGCCCTCCGGGTAACTGGCACTGCCCCTGGAATCCGGGTCGGGGCGAGTGGTGTCAGCAACCCATTCCAGTTCCTCACCATCCTCACAGTGAATAATTTCTTCCTCATATCCAAACTAAACCTGCTCTCTTTCAGTTAAGAGTCATTCTCTTTTCTCTGATCACTACATTTCCTTGTGAAAAGTCCTCTCCAGCTCTCTTGTAATCCTCTTGTAACAACCTAAAGTTATCATAAGGTCTCCTGGAGCCTTCTCTTCTCCAGAGTGAACAGCCCCAACTCTCTCAGCCTTTCCTCATGGGAGGTAATGCTCCCCTTGCTTTTCATTCCCATCCCAGGCACTTATTTGTGTCTTTTTCCTTGCAGTGTTTTTGTACTTAAATGGATTTTTATTTTTTCACTAAATTTGGAAATGAATGGCAAGTACTGGATCTGCTGCTGAGATGTTTTGGTTGGGGAGGAAATAAAGATTAGCTGTTAAGACAGGTTCAACTCCCTGTGAAACCAGTGTTTTTAAGCACTTATCTTAGCCAGGATGAATTATCCACTGGAAATACTTGCCAGTCTCCACAGGCTCTGAATCCAATTTACCCTGAGTCATTGCTAACACAAAGAAAGCTATATCAAGGTTAGCCAAATCCCCTAGTATTCCATTAGCACGTAACAGTACTAGTCGTGCATGCTACTGTGTGCATGCGTCTTGTTCCAAAGCAAGGGAATCATGGGGGTTTTCCTCATTCCACTGTGTTCTTACCAGTTTTTCAGATGCATATTACATTGGGAAACAGAAAAGCTGAGAGGAAACGCTAATCAGACATTTTACAACAGGATCTGGTAGATACAGCTCCTGACCTTGCATATGTTGTCACTGCAGAAATAATTTTCCATATCTTGAGTATTTTGTGCCCAAACTGTGATACTAAAAAGTTATTGTCAAGAAGGGAAACCTTCGAGTTGTGAAAGAAGGAAATCAAGTGGTATGAAATGACGTGCTATTGAGACTGTTGCTAAGATGAAATGGACTGTGCACATTTTGATCTTTTAAATGTAAACTGTTGCTTGAGAAAAGTAGTCTCGTTTGTAAGGCTATTTGGAAAAAATGCCAGTAAGCATTTTTTTAGGTCATGCTCCATGTTGAAGCTTCAACAAAACTCTAAGAAAATAATGCATTTAACAGCATCCCTAAAAAATAAAAAAGAAATATTGAAGACACTTTCCTCTTGAATTCATATATCATTTTCATTCTCATTGTAGCTGTGGCATTGATTTAGGGGGGTCTTATGTTCTCCTACTCCAAAAGTATTATTTTGAACTAAAGAAAATTACAAGCTAAATAATACTGTGAAAATGAAAGCTAATTATAACATTTTATATATTCTTTGTTTCAAAAGGAATAAGGCTTAACTGAGTTACTAAGTTCTTGGAAGACTTTTTTATTCTACAGAAGAGTTAAATAGTGCAAAATAGAGCTTCTCTAGCAGTTTCATTTTATTTAAAGACTTCCTTCTGGCACCAGAAAAAAAATTTATATAGGCATGGATGGTCACTTGCTACAGACATGAGTATGAAGGTAGAAAGGGCAAGAAGATTATGATGAGAAAAAGCTTTTGAAATAAATGAGTGTGGAAAACTGGGGCAGTCACAAGTCATGGATTTTATTTTGGATTGATGTGCATTGATTTGTATATTATAAAATATTGCAGCTCTGGAGAAGAACATTTACAATATGAGTCACAATGTATGTAGCTTAATTAGATTGGATTTTTTGTAGATCCAGTTATAGATAGTTTTTTTTTTTTCTAGTCAGAAGCTTAAGGGAGCTCGGGGCGGTATAAGGAAATATTTATTAATATCATTAAAGCTTTTCATAATCACTTCTAGATGACTAAGAACCTTTGGGTGGAATGAAATTTGGGGTCTTCCTACCACATAGTAAATGACATTGTGATTAACATTAACACTTATTACTCTCATTTTATCCTGAGCCAATGTCTAGTTCAGGTACCTTGAATATGAAGATAAATCAGACCCATATAAGGGAAGTTTCTTCCTAACCCTGAAGTAATTACTGGTAGCTATAATTTTAAAATCATATCACTTTACACATTTATCCCACAATTACCAGAGAAACCTTATGGATTTACATGACTTATTAAATTTCATTAGATCTTTTTAACTAATCTTTTTTTGGCTATTACTTTATTTCTCTTATATTTTATATTGCATGTACTCCTCCTTGGAAAATGAAAAAAAATGAGAGAAGTTTTCAAAGTGTTCAACGACTTTCAAGCTACACAGCTTTCAAATAGCTTTCATCTACTGCCAGGATTTTAATGGTGATGTCTATTAATGGCATATTTACACTGAAATATATATACACACCAATACTATAGATAAAACTACATACTATGTGTGTATGTAGCATCATTTTTTAAAGAAAGTTAACTAGGAAGTGAGAGGTTCATGATTGAAAATTTTGTATTTATTCCAATTTCTTGCCTTCAATCTGGAACATAAAGGCACCAAGCTGATAAAATTTTGAATGATCATCTTTTCCTAAATGAAGAAATAATGGTAAAACAATGGAAAATAATTATCCATGATGCAATAAAATCTCATTGACTTTTAATCTGCATCCTTTCTTCCAATTAATATATTCCGCTTTCTAAATCAGCAGAATAAAAGAGGAGGTATCTTAACTGCTATCTAATTTTAAGGCTATGCTTAGATGAAGATAACATTGTTTTAGTATCTTTGTATGCATCATCAGCAAACTCCCAATAAATGCCTCTAGGCATTTGGAGGCAGATTGTCTTCTCATTTACATTGCAGCAAACACCATTCATGAAAATTAATTGAAAGGAGAATTTAGCCCACTGAGCGTAAATTCAGTTTATGAAAGGCCGTTAAACCTGACAATATGAATTTACTTCAAGATGAAATTCATTAGATGTTATTTCAACCTGATATGGACTATATATAAATTAGGTTTATATCTTTGTTTTTTATTGCTTATTTTAGAAAATTTTCCTTTAATAAGAATAGCTACTCTAAAAGCTAAGGTCGTGTCTGTATTCTGTTTCTCTTTGGACAAGGATACTCTGCAAAGTTTAAGAAAAAGCAAGAAGTGGCAAAAATGCTCATTAATTCTCTGAGAATATAGAATTAAATGCAAAATTATTCCAATCTATTAATCATAAAATCTTGTATTAGATCACTTTATCTTTGAATATGCTTGTTTGCAGGTTCCATGCATTGTATCTATTAGACGAGAACTGTAACTTGTATGCAGTTAAGCTTTAGACTCCCTTCCTTTAACAGAGAGAGACAGGCCTTCCTGGAGGTGCTGGCTAATCTGGCCACAAATGTGTTGGGATTTTTAGCAGGGGCTGTATTGCCTTGGAGAAGTTCCTCTCTACTGTTTTCCTAGACAGCTGATTTAGACCTAACTAAACTCAAGTGAGATTAATCCAACTGCTAATATTTTTTTTTCCTGGACTTGCATTCTGCAGCAGTTGGAGATTACATCAGAAACACAAAATTCATATGAAAGAAAAACCAAAATGAACTCTTAAGTGGCATGCATATGATTGCAAAGATCAGACACCAGAAATCAAATTAAAAGGTCTTCTAAAAGAGTCTCAAGATGTCTAAGTTAACGTTGCAATAATTTGGTTTTGCTCTCTGGAGCTTGATTTTCAAAAGAGGATCTTCAATAGGATTAAAATATGGGATGTACAGGATAACAGCTTCCAAACAAAATATTTTTAACAGCTAGACATTGGGGGATTCGCCCAAACTTTCTCTTTTGTTTTGCTGGAATACTACAAAATAGAATAAAGAGAAAGTGACGTTGTGTTGGATAATTAACCCTGGCATCAGGAGCTTCAGGAAGACTATGAATCCTCTGTCTATTAATTTTATCACCGTCCGAAATCATTGACTTTAACCAAAGCTTGTTTTTCTGTATGCTTGTTTGTTTTCTCTATATTCAATTAATTTGCCACTGATAACAGGCAGAACACAAGAACTGATAGAAAAGAGTATGAAAGTGGATTTCTATGTCTGTAATTCATGCCACTGAAAGCACACTAGAGGCTCAAGAGCTTCTTCTAAGAACAGATGCAATTGTATGTGTAGAAGTGTAATGGACCACACATTTACCCTTGTTTAATAAAATTTGGACCTGCACACAATAGCACATTTGACTGAATGTACGTGGTGGAGTAATTACACTGAAGAGAGTAATTGAAAGTCAGAATTGGAAAGTAATGAATACAGAACATTTAATTATAATGTAAGCAAACACATAAAAGCCTGTCAAGAATATGAAGGTGACCGCTGGGATTCAGCAGGACAATAAAATTGATAATTGAAAGTGTAGAGAATGCACAACTTTTTGACAGTGCAAGAGAAGGACTTCTAGCAACAAAAACTCTTGGGATCAAAACCGTGCGTCAGATGAACCTACGGATAAATTATGTATTCCTCATTTGTTCACAATCT
Organism: Eulacestoma nigropectus; assembly: GCA_013397775.1. Lineage (NCBI taxonomy): Eukaryota > Metazoa > Chordata > Aves > Passeriformes > Eulacestoma > Eulacestoma nigropectus. The sequence goes on from VZTE01005755.1 coordinate 2,486,012, forward strand.
TGCTAATTAAAACCCTGGTCTCTGACACTACTGAAAAATGGAATAATTTTCTGTTTGCCACTTATTCAAGTGATATTGTTTTTAAGATAGTGCTGCTCTGTCATGTTTGTATTTTGCTCGGTGGATATGCACCGAGTCTTAATTCCAGGAATCCTGCAACTGAGTCACTCCTTCTTAATGCTTAACACTATGGACAACTTTTTTTCCCTCTCATGCAACAGCAGACAAGAAGTCTAGATATCTGTGTCTTTAGAGAGCATGAATGCCAGGACCTTTTTATTGCCCTAAGTTATGCTCTGCTCTCCCTAACAGTTTTCATTTATGAATCTGAATTATAGCCTTTTCCTGTTTTAAGTTCAAGTAAAAAAAGTTAAAGAGATGAAAGAGGAGGCGTAAAGCTATAGCTGCAGGTGATGAGTCTGCTGGGAAATAAGAATAACCTACCCAGAAAGAAAAAAACTGAGAAAGACCGGTAAGACACGAGGAAAGAAAATTTCTGTGGATTAAGTACTAAATGAGATCAGGGTTCAGCCACAACCTTACTTTTGGGATAATCTTTAATTTGTCTCTCTCTTTTGCCCTACTAACCCAAGATAAATCTGCCTGCAACTATCTGTTCAATACTTCCCAGAAACTTGATTTTTTTCTCTACTGTTCGTACCAAAATTCTGCTTATGCCTTAGTTTTAAACCTTAGGTTTACTGCTATTAGGTCCAAAATATTACTGCTATTTTTTTTTTTTTAATTACTTTTTTGGTAGTATAAATGTTTGGGGAAAAAAATAGAAAGAGGAAGAAAGCTATTCATCAACAAAGTCAGTTTCCCAAGAGGCTTCATGACTCCTTTAATTTTCAGAGATCTTGGATCATGAAAATCCATAGGTCTTTTGAATGACAGCAGGTGGGCCTGGACAGGGTCACATCCAGGAAAATTAGGGGAATTGTGTGGTTAAAGGAAAATTGATTTCAGTTGCAAAGTGGCACCTAACCAATCTTCTCAATTCTTAGATAGCCATGAAATCACTGAAGTCCTTAATATTTCCTGAATAACCCAAACTCAAAAGAACTCAATAGACAGTTCTCACAGAGTTAGATCTTCCCCAATGACAATTTTGTCCTGAAAAATCTTTCACACAAAATGTGAAGCTAAATCACGTATTCTCCTCTTTCAGACATGGGATTTACAGCTCATCAGACCTGAGCCCTCGTCCCCAATTCTGCCGCTATCAAACTGTGAATCTTCATCACCTCATGTCTCTGAACCTCTTTTGCACTTTTATTTGTTTGTCTTCTCTATATACTGCGTGAAGGCTGTTGGTAACAGTGACCTACTGAAAATGCCTTATGCATTCAGACAATGTTCTCTAGTGGGTACCCCTGTAACATAATGAAATAATGAAAAGTGTTCCTCTGCTATCTTGTTTCTGGGAGCTCTTGAGCACTCATTTTCTGCCCAAATTTCCCTGTGAATCTTGGTTTAAGCAGGATAGAGTAATTAATTACTTAGTCACACATAAATATTCTATATCCAAACAATGACATCTGGGTGCATTTTTCAGAGCTGGCCTCCATCAGTGATATTGTAAACAATATTCTGTGCGTTAAACCAATTGTCTTCAGATTAATCCTGTTTGGGTTATGTTTCCTTGTGAAATCTTTACTTCCAGAAATAAAAAGGTATTTCTCCTGTTGCAAATCCCAGGCTGGAGAAAACAGGCTCTTTGAATCAAGTCAATGGTGAAATGTCTCATTTTTTCCTAAGGATAAAAACCATCAAATATGTTGCTTTAGTCTAGTAACTAATTTAATTATTATTGCAACATGTTTAGTCAGATTTATGAAATTGTATACTTTGCAAGGAGGTTTAATAGTTTAAGAGTTACTTTCTGGAGGTTATTTTAAATACACAGTCAATAACATTCATGCCCATATAAACAATATTGATTTCAGCCTCTCACTGTGGTAAACTATTCTAAATCCTCCTTTTTTTTTTTTTTTCTTCAATACAGTAACATAATAACTCTTAAGACTTCCATAAAAGCAAATAGAAGCCAAACATAACTCTACTTAAAAAATGAATGCCTTTATACATACATACTTAGCAATCTGGAGCATAATGTTTGGATATTGTGAGAGGAATAAGCACTGGGAAAGGAACTATGTAATTTAGAGCGTAATTATGGAATGAAGACCACATATAGTTGTAAACCTACCTTTTCTGATCCTGGATTGCCTCTCTGATTCCTTCACAGCCAGAGAAGTACTAGAAGGTAAAAGACACAACATACAATTAATTTCCAGTTATCTCTTTGTAGGATTATATAGATTTCGGGCAGTTACTTACAGATGTTATGGTGCCTACACATCACAACTGGATAATTACTGGTGTCACTGTCTCAAGAACAATGGTTAACCACGGCTAAGTTTGTGGGTAGTTTGGAGAGATTGGCAAAGCCAACCTGTTACAAGTTTAGCACAGGCCAGAGATCAGATGAAAACCTGATGTGTCTTTCTGAGTACAAGGTGGGAGTGGCAGAAACCTGGATATCCATACTACCCTTGCAAGACTTTAGGGATTTTTTTTTCTTCTGCCGTGTGGTAGTCACATATTCCTGTGGAATAATGCTATTTCATCCAGCTCCACATCTGATGGAATGGTTTGAATAACAGCTAAGGGTTATAGCTGACGTCAGAGCTGACGTACAGGATCATCACTGACAAAATTACTCTGAATATGTGTGGGCAGTGGGACAGGTAGGAGAGGGGAGGCTGCCAGTTCTTGAAAAACTACAATCCAAGCGTAGGCAAGTTAGTTTATTAAAAAACTCAGTGGATAGCTGTCTCTTACATAGCTCAGAAGGCAAGGATGGGGGCTGTGTTTTCCAAGAGTCAACAATTCGTGTCTGCATAATATTCCTTTGACAACCAATAACTTTGAGATTTAGAATTAGAGATAGGAAAATGAGTACCACTTTCTGAAGTGTCATGGTAAGTCCAGATCGTAACAACTCAAAATATTTGGTATTGATTTTATAGTCACCTGTAAGTGGTGTTAAACATAAAGAAGAGTTTACTTGACAACATGTTCTGAGTTTGTTGTTTTTCTTGGCTACTGTGCAGCCCACCAGATTAGACTGCAGATTGATTTCTGCTGAGGTCCATAATTTATGCAAGCTTTTTCAATAGGTATTGGACACCTGTCTGTGGTTAATAGTAGAGTTAAATCTTATAAGAAAAGGAACTGGGTTGCCAATTTAGGCCTGAATCTGATATTTCCAGCAGAGAACAGAGTGAGCTTTGTTTCATGAAAGTGCAGGCCTTGCAGAAGTAGCTGGAGTTAGAACTTTTAAAGGTCAGTGTTCGAGTAAGACTTTAAAGAAGAAATAATGAAGGGTTGACTCTATTGCATTTAGAATCTAGGTTAAAAATATTCATATCCAAGCAAAAAATAAACCTGGAATAAGGGCTTTTTTCTTAGGATTTAGGAACAAAGATTGAAGATGAGTGTATTTGCATAGGTGAAACAAATTTCACAGGCCTTGACATTATCTGATAGATCAGAAATATAATATGCTGAAGTTCAACAGATTCTGAAACAGTCTAATGCTGGGAGCATTGCTTCACCGAAGTTTTAAGCTACATCTATATGGTGAATGGGGAAATTGGCATGGTGGTAAAGCTTTATACACAAAAGGCAAACATTCCTTTGTTTCAAAGTTGTATTTTGAATTGCCACAGGGAACCTGTTCATATTTTGAGCTAATTGCAGTGTTCTGGATCTTAAAAAGTCCAGCTCAATGAGACTTACAGCTGAGCAAAATTGACAATAGTCTTTAAGTATTTTTTGAAGAAATCTCTGAAATCAGGGTGGTTTCTCAGTCTGAAACCTGGATCATGCTCAGTGTATCATCAAAGACTATGTATATCAGGCCGTGCAAAACTATCAGCCCATTGTTTATACTGCAGTGGCTGCTAGTTCTATTTTTTAAGCCACAGCGGGAATTTCTTTTAGTTCCAGGGATACTTTAATTCCCCCATCCATTTTCTATATCTCCAAGCTGAAGTATGCTGCAAAGAAAAAACACAAAGCATACCAGCACCACTAATCGCAGTGGAGACAAGGAGAAAACAAGAAAATGATATGTTCAGAAAGTAAAAGTAATCTGACATTGTTATGTATTGGTTGTTATAAAAATTCTGACATTTATCACATCTCACACCACTGTATTTCAGCCGGATTCAATGAAAAGCCTCTTGTGCAGGAACTGAAGGTGGCATGTCTCAAGCTTATTTCCACTGAATAAGTGAAATGTTGATGTACTCTGCTGCAGCATGAGTGTATATCCTGAATTTATATTCAGATCTCTGACAGAAGACATTTTGTATATCCAGTCACATGCCATGCTAAGGCTTCATATATGCAAAGATCTCGTGTGGCATCTTTATAGAAAATTCAGTTCTGCAAGGGGCTAAATATTAAAAATAAAGACATGCAAAGATAACTTAAAAAATCACTTGCTAATTTTCAAATTCCTGACTGTGTATTTCTGAACATTGTCTCACCTACTGAATATTTTCCCACTTACACTGTAAAGGCAGCTGTACTGGCTCATGTCAACAGTGCCCATAAAGGATAACTATCTCCATAAATTGATGTGTAAAGGGGTGATGATGGAATGGGACATGGGACTGCCGTGGGATTGTCTTACTTCTCTCTACATTGAGTTTGCTGGACTACAGTCCATTCTAATGCTTCTCCAAAATCTCTTGATGTTCTCACTGTGCTTTTCCATGACCTTTCATACAAAGCTCTGTTTAACCTCTGGCACTCCTCAGCCCACCCTTCTTGACCTTACTCAAGCCAGACATCCATTGCAGCAGGAAAAGGAAGAGGCAGGCATGTGGTACATTTCTGTTCTTGTATCTTGACATCTTTCCAGGTAGAACATGGCCAGGGAGCTTCTACCAGCATCTTGGATGCCTTTGGAAGCAAGGAGATGGTGTGAGGTTGTCTAACTCTTTGTCTTCACGAACTATGGGGGGGGTTTTTACACTTGTGAGCCTATGATCTTCACCATCATCATTCACTGATCCTCAAAATTATTTTGTTTTGCCTAGATTCTTTTAAGTAGACCCTTTCTTTTTGTTTTGTTAGGCAGGAGCTGATGACTTTCCAGAAGAAATTAACCAGATGGAGCCATGACCCTAAATCAGTGCCTAGAGATCTGCAAGAAAACAGTGTGCAGCCGATTGCTTCTCTAATACTATTACATCTTCCAACTATTTTCAGCTCAGGGGAGTTTCTGAACTGGCTGTTATCCTGCATACTTTAGAATCTTTTGAGAATTTCAGTGCCATGTGCTTGTCTAGTCGGATCTTCAACCAATGTCAATTTTGGCTGTACACAGCATTCTTTAACATGAAGGCCCACAATGATAGCACATGTTCTGTATAAAACCACTGCTTTCGTTGTTTGCATGAAAATGACTTCTACTCTCATCATTTGGCAATCAATAGTTCTTAAGAAGAATGACAAATAATTGAGTCCTATTTATGTCTCCCATGCCACTCAATTTTATAGAAGCTTATCATATCTCCTTTGAAATCTTTTGCTTTGAGGACAAAGAAATCTTCACCTACTCAGCTGCTTCCTGTAAAAAGCCTTCAATATCTTTTAACCCTTGTTATCTTTTTCTCAACTCTTTCCTATTCCCTTTTAAGAATAAGGAGAAAAGCACAACACAAAATGTTCCAAGGGCTTGCAAAACGGAATTGAGCTGTCTGTACCAAGAACTAGCATCTTGTTCTGTCTTTGTGACCCAAAGTGGAAGAGAGAGATCATGTCACATGGAAACTACTTTTTGTCTCAGTTTTGTTGCTTTTTCCTACCTTTTATTTTACACCATGGCCAGAGCTGCCATAGAAGCAGTGACAGACCTCAAAAGATGGGAAGGACAAGTCCTGAGGTTTAGGTGGAAGTTAAGCTGAAAACCCATATGTAGAAATTGCATCAGTTATGACCTCAAAACCTTGAGAAACACAATATTACAGGAAGCCCCCCCCCCACACACTGAAAATTCTCTGGGTTTTACACATGGAAATTAATTGGATGCAACTGCTATTATCAAAATGAAGTGCAAGTGGATAAAATACGTGTGAAGAGAAAAGACAAAACCTCACCGGTGGTGAGTTGTGAGTTTATAGTTTGATGTTAAAATTGCTTGAGCATTCTTCATAAGGTAAAGAGCAATAAAATCTCAAAGGCACCTACAGTCCATTAGCAGTAAGCTAAAAATAGTCCAAGGAACTATGCATATAAACAGACATATTTTGCAAGTAAAGAAGTAGTGAAAGCTACTCAGAAGTTAACTTTCTGGTCAGAAAATATTTTCAGCCATTTCACTGAATAAGTAATTGTTTCTCAATTACTGTACCCTGCATTAGGAGTCATCTGTTCTCTTCACATTCCCATATATGCAGCTTCTACAGTAATGTACAAGTTGGAGCAAAAGATTTTCTGCAGAACTCAAAACCTCATTTGATTTTGACCCTTGTGGGTATGTCAGACACTCTGAATATATACTGGAAGCCTTTAACCTAAGAAAACTTGCCCTCTTTTACTGATGATACAAACACTAGCATGACAATTCTCTCATGCAAGAATTAACAGATTTAACAATATGCATATAATCCCCTTAACTACTGTAATTATTCATATGTGCAAACTAATGTATAAGTAAACATGTGCAGAGTGAAGACAGCTGTCATTTATTTTTTGATTTCAAAGTCATAGCCCAAATACTGGGAACAGAGATTTCAGAAGCTCAATTTTCACGTTATGAATTGTTCTATATTTTCATAGTCTGGAAAGGAATAAAGCAAATATTTTAGTTTGGGAGGGAGCTGAAATCCATCTGTGACTGGGAAATAAAATTGCACTGCCTTACCATCAGAGTAACATCCCCAGAGTCTGTTGTTGGAACTGTCTCCGGAGTTGAGCTGATGGTACTTGAAGTACACAGAATGACAAACACCACTCGCTTAATAATTCTACACCCATTTACTTATGAGTAATGCTGAAGAAAAGCCTAATTCTCACTTTCCCACCTCCAGCAAGTAAGCACTTTGCTCAGTATCTGACCTGTAAAGATAGGAATCTCTCTTGCCAGTTTTTTTATCATGCCAGATTTCCTGCCACAATCTCTATCCCACATCCCGCCTCAGGAAAATGAAACAGACAAGATGCAGAAACAAATGTGATGTTTGGGTCTCATGTGAAACAGGACTAAGAATCACTAAGATATAGAATTTCCACTACCAGGGGTTATGTTAAGCTCTTGAATGGGATATGTAACTTCTCACAACAGGTTTGAATGTCCCTGATGGAAGTGATGAACTATTCACTCAACTCTAGCACTGATGTATCCCAGTGTACACTTGAAACATAACCACAGAGTTAGTTGTGAAAAAGCCATGAAGCTAAGTGAAACCTCAGACATGTGGAATGCAAATTGCTCACCTCTGATGAGCACTGTATTCACTTGATTGATTTTAAATAGCTGTATAAGTGTTCTCATACGTGTTGAACCTGCATAAAAAAATTAAATAAGTCCCAGTGGAATTTTTCTGGTATTACACTCTGAAATTGAGCTTAACTTGAACAACAGAGTTTAAATACCTTGGGATGTAGTTCGTCATAGCATTATTTTAATTTTAATTCAGAACCATAAAAATGTGGGTGACACAGTAATTTTAAAAAGTGTCTCATCTAGGGTATAAGCCAAATTCATTATTCCCAGTATTATTCCAATGATTTCCATCAGATATAAAACTGGTATGGTGTTTTCAAGTCACTCAAGTACATGTAATTTTTGATTTTAGATTTTTGACAAAAATGCATAACTAAGCCACCATTTTGAATATCTTGCCAGAATAGATGTTTTTCAACACACCTTTTCTAAAAGCCTTGGAAAGAGGAATGAATTGAACTTTCTCCACTCTTTGTCACTCTTTTTATTTGCTTTATCTCAGTGTCTGGATTTGAACATTAAAGTCTTAAATAGAAGATTACTGCCACTTTCTCCCTATTTCTAATCTGATGTGTCTATGTGTGATTGAGCTCACTAAGCCTATTGAACCTTTGGTCTTTCTACCGTTACTGAACTTGGTCAAAATACCGCTTGGTACACTGCATCTCTGGAAAGTAGATCACCTCCACTTGATGTGAAGCTTGTTCCAATTTAAGCAGAATTTGTTATTCTGTTGCTCATTTAAACACCAAATTGATTTTTCGGTAATTTCATTTAACTTTCATGCTTCAATTCTTATTCTCTAGGACACAAATGAAACTGAGCTTTATAAATCAAAAGTCAATATGATCAAGTAAAGTTCGGAAGTTACCAAAAAAATCTGTGACTTGATGCCTGTGGAATTAGAAGCTTGGAAAGAACAAGTTAAATTAAAGCCACTTCCTGTACACAGAAGCACAGGAGTGTCTGGGCTTCCCTCACTCACCCCCACTCACTTCCCTCATTGCTTTGTCAATACCTTAATTCAAACCCAGCAGAGCTGGTGACAGACTGGCCCCATATGGTACTTTCTTCAACTTTTAACATATAAATCACTTTGTTTTGTTCCCTAAAATCATCCAAACATTTTCACCATGTTGTATCAACGAATACTAGAGGAGGGGGGAAAACAAAACAAAATAAACAAAGCAAAACAAAGCAAAGCAAAGCAAACAAACAAAACAGGAGAGAGGTTACAAGTGAGATAGAATATTTTAAACTAGATTGTAATTACTGTCTCAGATTTTCTAACTTTGTTAACCTGAGCAAAAAAAGGTCGTAAGGCTTGCAGCCTTGCCTCTAAGCCTACCTTTCTCAAAGTTGGCGGTATACAAAGAACTTTCTGCTGTGACCCTACATGAAGAGCAGAATAGGGAGGTCAGTGTGTGAGTGAGTGCAATTTTAAAAGCTTTCAGAGGAGAACGTTCATTGAATTTCTAGTCAAAAGCTCATCATTTAACAAGCATTAAACTCAAAGTAAGAATTGCCAGCCATAGGAAGAGCTTAACCCAGTGGTATTCTCTCTCTTGGACAATTAAAGTTTTCCCTCTTCAGCAATCTGTCAAGAAGCAGGCAATGTCTGATTCTGATGCAGGAAGTGAATTTCCTCCATTACTTAGCTAACTTTCTGAGATGGCTTAGGAATACAGTCTAATGTACCTCATTATTTCCAGTTACCAACTGAAATATCGATAAGTAAATGACAGTCTCTGCCACTAATCACAGAATAATGTTCATAATTTAGAAAGTGTTCAAATTAGTTGAGACACTATTTAAGACACTCTGTATATACTGAACATATTGTTTGAAGTATGGAGACTTGTTTGCTGTTAATTTTTAGGTGAATAAAAAGTAAAAAAAAAAAGCTAAAATGGTGTTTTCAAATCTCAGAGCATTGTTAGATTGACTTAGGAGGTTTTGAGATCATGACTTAATAAAAGACTTTGCATGTTACATGCAGCCTTTAATTTAGGAATTTTTAATGGCAACAGATGAGCCATTTTGCCCCTCCTGTATTAGTGCCATCCCAGGACCATCCCCACTTGGACAAAGAAGAAGCAAAAAATCCCCCTCCCTTCAGCTGGGAGAGAAGAACAAATGTTTCAAGAATTTAGGACTGGAAAGAACCTAAAATTTATGACAATAGGAGGTTCTGAATGTGACTTTATTCAACACTGCAATAGGACTACAACAATTTGTGTCACTTTATGTGTTGTGAGAAGTGCCACCTGCCCTGTAGCTGCTACCTAAGAGCAGGACAGGACTGACACAAATGCTGCCCTGTACTGTTTGCACTGTCTAGAGGTCTTGGACATTCCACAAGCTCCCAAATGGCACTGGCTGTTTTTCTGTTAGGAAACGAACACCCTCAGTACAGAATAATTCAAGTGCCTAAAGTTAGTTGCTTAGCACACTTCAGATATCTTGGGGGGGCTGGCCTGATCCCAAGAATGCTCCTGTGTTGCATATGGCAGCTCTATGGTATAGAGAAATTGGGAGAAGTTAAGGTGCAAACACAGGGTGCAATGTGGGAGAAAATGTTTTCATTTTTGTCTTTGTTTCTCACAATCCTAGTCTATTTAACTTTGCAATAAATTAAATTATTTTTCCTTAAGTCTAGTCTGCTTTGCCTTTGATGGTAATTGGCAAGGGATGTCCCTGTCTTTATCTCAGCCCATGAGCTTTTTCATCTTATTTCCTGCTTCTGCTCTGCTGTGGAGGAGGAGTGAAAAACTGTCTGAGTGGAGGTATGGGAGCCAGCCAAGGTCAGCCCACCAGAGAGGGGGCTGCCTGCCTCCATAGTGAGACTACTTTCCAGCTGTCAGGAGTGTGACAGGGCTCTGCAGAGCTGGTTTATGTTGTTGATCTGAACCACAGAGCCTTGGGTCTGCTGAAAGGGCGATTCTGTTGCGGGAGAAACAGGGCTTGATGTGTCTGTTCTGGTGCACTGCTCTGACACAGCAGTAGAGGAATTTGCTTATGAAATATAGAGTAAAGCTGGATGAGATGCTGCATCTGTGCAGAGCTCTCCAAGCTGGAACACTAGCCCCAACCCTAAAGTCTTCTCATATTCTTTTATCTGACTCCATATATGTTTTCACTGAAGAAAACCTAAGGCAAATGATCCCTGTTGCTTGTAATGGCTGGGTTATCTGGTTATCTACCTCAATCACAGGGATGATGGCCTACAGTCTCAGGAATATTTAAGTATCTTTGAAAGCATTTCTGGTGTCATTATGAGCAGAAATGCATGCACTATTATTGAAATTATCATCTGACTTGTCTCCTTTTATGATCCCACTACAACAGGATTTGTAGGTACTGAAAGTGCTTAATCAATATTGCGCTTTTTTTCCCCAATAATCTACTTACTTGTGGAATTTAAATATTTTATCACTGTTATGACTATTAATTGCTGAAACAAAACTTAAGGAGAAATTTCATTGCCACTGCTGGTGGATTGGCATTGTAACCAAATAGCATTTGATTTTTTAAATGTTTATTAAACAATAAGTGGGCTTTTTAAAGCATATCTTATCTGTGGCTTGCTATATATGCATAATGGAAGAAACTCCCTAGGACAGGGAGACAGTATCAAGTCAGCCCTTTCTGCAATGCTGTGGTGAGCATGGAAAGCCACTACTGAACTTATGAAGAATGAACAGGTAACTTGTTTTTCAAGGCAGGAAAGATATTGTTGTGCTCACAGGTTGTGTGCAAACTGAGACAGATGTCTTCAGTGACCTTGGGTAAATTTCTTAAATATGTATTTCTAAGTGTGTAGACACTTCATGACGCACATAGACACTAAATTTAACCTCAAAAACAACATTTCATCTTCATCTGCCTCCTTAGGCTTCTAAATGGCTTTTAAAATCTGATTTTAATGTTTTGTGCCACTATTCACCATCTGGTAAATGATGATAAACACTTTTCTCCCAACTTTTTGGGTTGATAAGGCTGTAATCAAGTAAAATCTCCTGGTTTGTATTCAAGGTTTATCTGAGACAAGTGGATAAATTCTACATCATGCAAACTGATGCTCATCTTCTCCCTTTACCTGCCTTCACTTTAAACTATATGAATGTTTTTTAGAAACTTGTCTTTTACTGTCTCTTTGTTCAGTGACACTTCAACAGTCTGAATTGGGGCTTCAGGAAACTGTAAATTAATCATAGAATTATGGTGATAGAATTAATTCATGTGTATCCTGTGTGCAGGGATGGGAAATTCTGTAATTTCTTAGTGTCAGGTAATAATAACAATAGTAATAGCAACGAAACAGATATCATCAGAATAAGTGGCATTGGTGGATTCCTGAATTTGCAATGCTTGAACAGATCCAGTGCACCAGAGCACAGGATTTTCATTTTCTTAAGGAGGCATAGAAGGAATTTTTCCTTCTTTTGAAAATGTTTGATATAGAATTCTCTCACACAGATATAACTGGAGTGTCATTGTCACAGAATCATAGAACCATGGAATGGTTTCGGTTGGAAAGGACCTTATCATCTAGTTCCAACCCCCATGCCATGGACGAGGTCACCCTTCATTAGATCAGGTTGTTCAGAGCTTCATTGAACTTGGGAATTAAAAGAAAAAATTATATATCCGTAGCTGAAATAGTACAAAGAGCAGTATGGCATACACCTAACACAGTACTGTGCTATGATAAGGGTCCATAAGTTCAATATACATTTGCATCCAGGTTAGGATGCTCATACAGAAGTTGCTGGAAATGACAACTAACTACTCTGTTTTATAGTAAATTACGCCCATTTTGTGCGGGTCAGAACATCATCTGACAAGGCAATGACAACTTTTGTGCATCGCAACAAAGAACCAGGCTGATGGTATCAAAATATTTCAGCAGGTTGTGAAATATTTAGTGTGGCTGAATTGTGAGCAGAGTGCGACTAGAAAGAATCAAAGAGCATGTCTGCGCTTTGCAATACGGATAGATGGGAAGATCCCCAAGGAACTGCCCCAGACACCAGCTCCTAGCAAAGGCATTTTGGCCGCACATTGCCTCGTTAGCGAAGTTAAGAAGCAGACCTCATTGTATGAAGCCCAGTCCTTGGCTAATGTTTCTAGAAACTGAGATTTTTGTGGTACAATGCACATCCCTTTTTGCAGTGTCACATCAAATAGCAGAGAGACATCAAAAGATGGTGTTTTACACCGTTTGCAAGGAATGGAGCAAGATGCTATGTAAGCTGTGAATTCAGCAGGAAATTTCTATCCTGTGTACAGTATTGACGGTTGTCTGGGGTTTAATTTCATCCTCTTTGGAATAAATGCAAACATTTTTAAGGATTCCTGAAAAAGTCTGCTTTACCAAGAACTGACAGCTTAATCTTTAGGTTGCTGACTTGAAGGGGCAGTCAGAGAGAGATCATCTGTGATTTTCTTAATGGAAAATGGAAAATAAGGATAATATTTTTAAAGCCTGAAAGCCTCTCTGACAGCTTCTACCTTCCAATAATTTCTCACTTCTGTAAGACTTCTTAGAGAAGACTTTAGAGAAGTCCTAAGAATAATTCCACTTGTTCAGTAAGACAGAACTTTCATTCTAAATATAAGCACACTCTAAATATAAAAACATTCTAAATATAAGCAAAACTTTTACTTTAATGAAATCAGAATGACAAAGGTAGGAGAATGTATCTTTTCTTACTTCTTTAATCGCATTGACTATTTATTTTAAAGGAACCTTATCACTGATAAGCCCCACAAAAAGGAAACAGGCAGAGAAAAATATATTAAGTGTTTTTAATGTTCATAACTAGTTTTATTCTCATACAGTTCAATTTTGCCTTGAAGTTGGTAGGGCTCCATTTTTGAGCTATGAGGGAAAGCTATACTGATTTTGTGAACATTATTGGAGAGCTCAGTAGAAAAGTGTTACAACTTCTAAATTTTTAAATGGCATATGCCAATCTCCACGGCCAGCCATGTGAGAAAAAGCTGAGAAAGTTGTGGTTGTTCAGCCTGGAGAAGAGAAGGCTCTCGGGAAACCCTATTATGGCCTTTTAATTCTTAAAAGGGTTCTACAGGAGAGCTGGAAAGGGACTTTTAATAAGGGCGTGTTGCCAAAGGATAAAGGGTAATGGCTGTAAACTGAATTGAGGGTCAATTTGGAATAGCTAAAAAGAAGAAATTTTTTAAGAGTGAGAGTGGTGAAACACTGGCAGAAGTTGCCCAGGGATGTGGTGGGTGCCCATTCCCTGGAAACATTCAAGGTCAGGATGGAAAGGGCTCAAAGCCCCCCAATCTAGGTGAAGATGCCCCTACTCACCTCAGGGGGGCAAATGGACCAGATGACCTTTAAAGGTCACTTCCAAACCAAACTGTTCTGTGATTTTATGATTCTATGAAGATACTAGAAGTACTTCAATGAATTCCTCTATGTCTTGGTTTGGGGTGGGTTTTTTTTGAGAAATTTAGGATTCCTAATCCTGGATTTCCTCACATGTATAATTCATCTTCAGTTTACAGACTGTACGGAAAAAAAACCCAACTTGTACATCTGACAGATCTAACAACTAAAACTATGGCCTACTTTTTCATGTGATATCAGTGTTTACTTTCAAGAGAAAAGTATATACATTACAAAAACTATCCTGTTTGAGCAATGAGGCTTGAAAACATTCAATGCCAATTTTTCAGTTAAAGCTGCTAACTTAACTAACCTGATAGCATTAACATGGACATAAAACTGAAGAAAAAATAAAAAAGCCTGAGCTACAAGTGTAACTAAGGCAATGTTGCTGTTGTAAGACCTGAATATACATTTACAGCTTGAAAATGAACTTCCATGTCACTTCTAAGTCAGAGTTTCGAAGCACTTGTGTGAATCCCCAGGTATCTCGGAGTAAGAGAGCTCAGAGAGCAATTTCTCAAATGTATAAATCTATGTGAATAGAATGTCTATTTCTTATCAAGTTTTGGTGTCTTTTTGGGGGGGGTAGGAGGTGAGTGTTGACATGTATATTAAAAATGAAGAGTGAAAAATCACTGGTAAGGAAAGTTATCAAATCCACTGGTAAGGACTTTGTATCAAAGCTGGCAAACTCGAAATTTTTGATCAGAAAGTTTAAGTAAATAAATGTGCATAGTTGCATGGCAAATTCCTATTTTTTGTTGTTTTTTTAATCTTAAAACCATGCTAAATAAAGATTTAACTGTCTAGGTTTTCCTCCTTTTTAAATTTGTTTTTTTATACTATTTCATATAAAGTATACAACATTTTCCTACTAGTATTTGATAGCTTCCTCAAAGATTCTTTTCTGCTCTTAAAAATACTGTTCCATAGTGAGTTAGAGGGTCTTGACTGTTTGAAGGAAAAAGTTTCTGAAAGTTTACTTAAACTACTGAAAAATGAAACTAGTCTTTCTTTAAAAGCTTTGTAATATCAAGATTTTTTGTTTGCTTATTTTTAGTACATATGGACTCAACAAGCATGGTTCTCTGCTGTTTTGGGACACTTAGTGAGCTGGCTGGCATAACACAAATACTTGGGAAGCCACAAATAATCCAAGTCTATGCTCAGTCTGTAGAAAATAGTAGAGGAAAAGACATTGTTCCAGAGTGTTCCGATACCATATGGCAAATAGCATTTTCTGCTGGTATGCAGCACATTTTAACTCCAAGGAATTTGCAATTATATTCAACTAATTAACATTATTTATTTTTTTACCAAGCTGTCTTTCCTCTTAAAAGGAAAGGAAATTCAATCTCCACCCACTGTGACTACTGTTTTTATTAGGTGTGTAACTGTTGGAAGAGGAAAAGGGATTTTAAGGGCTACCTAGTAAATATGTGCACAACATTTATCAAGAGAGGAGATGGAGAAAGACTGCCAAGAAAACTTTTATTTAAATTCTCTGTTTCTGACAGATACAGATTTGCTTTTAGGGTCATCAGAGGGCTAAGTACACACACTTGAAAAGAAAACCTCCTCAAAGAGCCAGCATATGAAGCTATCTGTTAGTGGCCCCTCTTCCTATCCACTGCTGTTGACAACATCCAAGGTCAGCACTGTGTATGTGAATATGTTTGATGTCAACTGGTCTTCAGGTGTTCCTTTCGGGTTTTTTCTATTGAAAGAGAAAAAAAAACTGGCAAGAGAAACTCCTCTTCCTCAAAAGTATCAAGGAGCAAACAACTCTCCTGGCTCTCATGTTCTCCTTGTCAGAGTGATGTATCAGGTGTTTCAGTCGTATTCTTGAGCCTAATCTTGGTCTGCTGTTGCCGTTTCAAACCATGTTATTAAAAAAATATTTAGCACTGGGATGAATCTTATTGTGGGATACTGTATACCATCTCCCTGGACTTGCTAAGATGAAGATAAGAAAAGGTAATAAAGAGATGGGAGAAGGACCTCCACCAAGGCAGGGTGTAAGCATAGGCTTTATGTCCCACACAAGTCTCAAATGCCTAGATTTGAACAGATTTGAAGTGAGGAAGAGAGTCCTGCAGTAGTTGTACAGGACTGGATACCAGGCATGTTGAGGACTGTGTAATGCCACTGTGGTAGAGAAGGCAGAAAACTTTCCAACCCCTTGCCCATAGGAGTTGTCTAACAGCATGGATCTATTTTTCCCACTTGCTAATTGTTTACAGAAAGGTAAAGAATGGGACTGTGATATCTGTTTTTGCAGAATAAATACAGAATCTGGAATGTTAAACTTCATTGGCAAGTACATTCATTTTTGTTCTCTTATTCCTGTTTATTATTATTTCTCACATACAAAATCCCATGTGTTTCCTATTTTCAGAAAAAATCAGTTTTGAGTGATGATGTTTGCTCCAGTTTGGGCAACCCTCCAAAAAGGAGACTGCCAAGGTCATAGACCCATCTTATCTCACCTAATTAAGGCACTTCGAAGTCAGATATTTGCTGATAAGATCGGTATCCTGGGTTCTCTTTATAGCCAAGGCAGAGAAATAGGCAGCTCCAGAGGACAATTCATCTGTATTACATTAGAAACTTATTTTAGGAAGAAAACAATCATACTCTGAAATTGTCTACTTCTGTTCAATGAATTTAAAGCTAGAGTGATAAGCTCCAACATAAAAGTCTAACTACATGAGTACGTTTACATAATATCCCCTACATTAGGGATCAGTAATGCTTATTCAGACTACTGAGTCCTTTGTGCTTTATAAGGCTGCCTTAAAAATGCCTATTTTCCCTTGATCATTCTGCATTCTCTGGGAACTTGAGAGCATGCCATATAATACAGATAATTAGGGGGCAAGAATGATTGAGCCAAATCAGTAAGGTTCCTTTACCTGTGGCTAGAACTGAGAGGTTGATGCACCAGGATCTTGGGAACACGTCAGGATGACTAAAGATTTCTAAAACCCAGGACTGAAGGTTTCATGCATGTCATTGAACAGCGGTTTCTTTTCACTGTCTGAGTTATGTAACACAGGTGATAACACCCATCTGTGTGACAGGTGGTGAGATCAGCACACAGTCCCCCTCAGAGGATCTGTGCTGGGATACAGCACTTGACTCTATTGCTTCAAGGCCCAGATCAGTGTTTCATCAAAGTGCATTGGCCCACGTGAACAAACTTACTTAAGAGTTTGGGTGACAGGTTTATGCCAATTGTAAATGTGCTCAAGAATGAGCACAGTGAGTGAGGACTGTGCTTAAAAACTGAAGAGCCTGAATTCCCAGCTTGCACAACTCTCGAATACCAAGTCATTGAGGAAGGAAAAGGAAACCTAGGGTCACGAGGTAAAACTGGAAAAGTACAGTCTGATTTTTCTACTGTTCAAATACATCTGTATATGTATTAATACCAATTTTCAAGTGAATTGTAAGAGCTCCTGTACTTCAGTCTAATGACAATCTCCCCTCTGCCATGACCTACAGAGTGCCTTGGGCATCATCCTGTCACATAGCCCTGCCAGGAGGGAAGTGCTCCTTGGGGGATAATGATATCATTTGGATAATGGACACTGGATGTGATTTCGTATGCTTTCTTAGCATGCTGGGTACTGAAAAAGGAGTCTGCACATAGCTCGCTTAAACTATTTAGCTGTCTTCATTTGAGTCATTAAAATCTCCACAGACTGGCCTAAATCATAATCCTGTTATGGTAGGTGGCAAAACGTCCGTGGATCTCACTCTCTCCTTTCCAATTTCACTCTCCATCACTCTTTCTCAGTCTTATCCCTGTCAGCACTTCTGCATTCATGGAAACAGAGCTGAAAGCAGCAGGATCTTTCTCCCCTGCTTCATCACTTCATACGATGCACAGATGGCTTTTCCTTTCACTCCCTCCCTCCTCCTCACACAATTCCAACAGAGTAGTAGTAGGAGGGCTCTATGCAGCCTGCATGTTACAACACTTAAGATGGACTAAGGACGGTCACAGTACCTAAGTTTAAAATGATCAATTCAGATTTTTTGCTGTGCTGGGACTGTCAGGACTTAATTCCCTGTAGCATCACAGGAAAGAAACAGTCACAATGGTTAACTTACGCCGCTCTTGCTGGTGGTCTAAATATTGCTCCTACCTTGCTCCACAGGCAGTACGGGATGCCAGTCCTTAATAGCCAGAGGTTTGAATTGCTTATTTCTCTTCTGAATTTAGACACTGTAATTGGAGTTTCATTTCATATAGAAGCCAGAATAGGCAGCCAGACCACAGCCCTAAATCACAGTCTGAGCTGTTCATTGCTCTCACGAGGTTATTAGATGCCATAGCAGATGGCCTGAGGTACCAGAGGAGGGACTCCAATTATACCTTCAGGGCCTCTGACAAAACTGACCTCTTATACATCTCACGAGACCCTCACATTAGAGTGTGTAACCTCAGGACTGTTTCAGACATATCTGCACACAATTTATTTTTTTCAATGCAGTTTTGCTTTGAATCACTTTGGGCAGATAACAATGTTCTCTCAAATTGTTTCAGTGGACAAAAATTTGCTTTCACTTAAATAAAACCAAGAATTAAAAACAAAAAAATTGTATAGAAATAGTGGATCCAATATGTTGAAATAGTAAATAGTCTGCTTTCATCAGATGTAGAGCTAGTGCGGCTGAGAAGGAAAGAGAGAGGCCATCAGTGCTGGCCAGCATGGTGCATTCACCATATGCTACTGCTCAATGTCCAAGCTACCCCTAAAATTAGGCAGGGGGGTTAACCATGACTGGATCCAGCAGAGTGACAGCTGACATGACTTCGTCAGTTTTACTTGTGTGTCTCTTGAGACATCTATTTCCTTATAGAGTTGTGTTGCCCTTCATGTCATAAACTTTGTGTGTATTTAAAAGCTCACTTTAACAGAAGTTAATTTAATGAAGGGGGCAGATAGCTGCTGATTCCTCTGTAATAAGTGGGTAACTGCTGAGTAATATTGAAGCAATTTCCCAGCTCTTCTGGTTTTGGTGTAGCTGTGATGACCTTTACATACAATGGAATATTACATTGGAATATGGTTCCTTTTTTGCCTGACACAATAGACTCCTCAGGACAATAATTTTCAATCTGTTACCAGAGCTTTTCTTAGCATGCAACAAACTTGAGGAAAACCATCTCCAAAAAATTTAGTACTGTTCTCTGATCCCTAATACTTAAGGAGAAACTTTAACAGGATAGAAGATACATCAAAACATATGCTGTGCTTTGTCTATTGTCACTTAAGAGCAATCCATGAAACATAAAACAACTTTGGAAAATACCCATTTTCTTCTAATATTTCTGGCAAACAGTTTCTAGCAAATGATCAATATGTTGGTGTTTTTAATTAAGACTTTACCTCTAGATTAAATTACTCAAGGAATGATTTAAACCTGCATAACTCAGTGATAAACACCATGTAAAAGAAGAGAGGAAGAGGCAAAGAGACAGATATTTTCATCCTGAAAAAAAGCTATGGCTCTTGAATGAAGCATATATTACACAGAAAACCAAATAGTGCTTGCTTAAGAACACCCTTTTTTTTTACCACTGGAATGATTGACCTCAACAAAATTATTTGGATTTGGTCTCAGTGTTTTCACAGTTCCTCAGTGTTGAGTTGGAAGCTGACTGAAACACACAGGAAAGTGTCTATTAAGCAAATAAGTCTAACTGGGGAATAGCTTTTATACAGCTGATTCCTCAGGCAAACCAGCAAGAAGCTTTATGTTAGTTTTAAGTAACAGCTGCATGGAAGAATTATCACTTTAAATAGGGGCTATTATTAACCTTAACTAGTAAGATCTTGAGCTCAGCTGCCTGTTGTGTTCAGAGTACCTTTGAGCACAGCCATAGTCAGGCCATGTTTGATATTGTTTCCCCCTTCTGCTTCCTTCTCATCCAATGTCCTGACTCTGACACTGGCCAATGCAGAATGCTTAGAGGAAGAGGAAGAGGAAAAGCTATTGTAGACAATGGGTGAGTTTATGGTACACACAGTTCTGGCATCACCAGTGTTCTTTCTCCTCAAAGCATGCACTTCTGGGAGTGTGGCTTCTCAGGCCACATGTACCAGGAGATCATGATTTCTTGACGGAGCCCTGTTTCCAAATCTGTAGACACATTCTTTTCGACTGTTTGCTTGAGACGTGGGACAGCTGGAGGGGTTGTAAGTTGGACCAGCAAGGACATAGGCATGAACCAGATTCTGTTGACCTTTGGACCTGCAAGGATGAGAAGCAGCAGGGAGACAAGACAGGCAACTTGGGACAGCAATATATTTAACTATATTTGTAGAATTTTCCAGAATACTTCTGCCCACACCTTAAGAAAAACATGATATGACTCAACAGAGACATTTGAGACAGTATTTTGTTTTTATTTAGTAGAGTAAGTGTGAGGAACAAGCCAAGACCAGTCAAAGGTACAACTGCTATCAAATGCAGCTTTTGGGGTCGGGTCAAGGTCATCTGGATTTTCCTTCTTCTGCCTTTCAAAGGTTTCTTTGAAGTCCAGCTAGCCCACTACTATCACAAAAATGCTTCCCTTCTCACATCCAAAAGGAATATCTTTTGTAATCTAGGCTTTTCCTATGTCTTTGGGAGCCTCCGCTACTTTCTAAAGCTCTGGCCCAATAGCTAGATTCATTATACCTGGGAATTTGCCATGCAACAGACCCTTGCCTCCCGCAGACATTTGGAACACGTTGGTTCTAAACAGTTTTAAAAAGCCACATTAAAATGTATCAAAGATGCACACATCAAAATACTGTCATTATGATTAATTACTCTAGATATCCTCTCAGGGCAATTAGATCAGGAGGAGTACTGCACAAACACATTCAAGATGATTCCAATACCAGAGACAGGACAGTAAGCAACTTGCAATCCTGGCATATATAAATACTATAAATCAAGTATGTACATGCTGGAAGGCTTTTCAACAAAGACAGAGCTGAATAAAGGCATTTCTTGTAGAATCACCGCTCGTAGTAGCAATCAGAATTCCCTCATGACTTCTTAAGGTGTTAATATTTTTCTCTTTACAGTTTATCTCAACTGTTAAAGTTAAAACTTATACCACAATTCCTTGAACTGATTTTAACACAAAGATGTCTTTCCTTTTGGGCAGAGCCCAAAAACATCATACATATTCTTAGAATGTAGAAGTCTTTGCTCCCAAGACTGAATAATTTTTGCTATATATACAACCAAAACCCCTCCAACTGTCCTGAGATAACAACATATATGGCTTACTGAGAATCAAGTTTATGAATAAAAAAGGATTAGACTGGCTGGCTCCCAGGATTATTAACTAAAATATGGTTGCTTATCTTTAACTGTAAAGTAGCAGTGTATCCCACCATGGCCCATTTCCAGAAGCTATAAACATTTTTCCTACTACATTTGCAGTACAGTTTTCAGGCATCTATTGATAGTTAAAATTCAAAAATATCATTAATTTTCCAGTGAATGTGTTCAATGTCTTCCACATAAAGTGTGCTTAAATAAAATAAAATCAGTGGAATGACCTACTGCTGGTCGAGATCTCAGATGAATGTCATTTACTGCTAATATTCTGGCAGTAAAACTGGACTGCAATTATTAAGATATCTACTTAGAAACAACAAATACTTTGAATTTTGTATGCCTTTATCATTTTCAGGGCTTTTATATACAGGAAAAAAAAAAACGTGGCAATCTGCCAGATCTATCCAAGTTATATTCGTATTAACTCTGGAAAATGGAGTCAGTATATCCTTAACTGTAATATATTTATCTATCTAGGACTGCATATACACATAGCAAAGCAAAAGGGTAATACTTTCCACTTACAGACAAAAATTCTCATGTCTGTTTTCATGGAGTAGAACAGAGCTTGGCAGAACAACTTTTCACTTTACTTTGTTTCAAAATACTTCTTTAGTTGCGCAGAAGGTTTTACAAACAAAGATTCATCTACAGGTTTTCCCATCTCTCCAATGACATTTTGTCCTGATTTATGGAGAAATTAATTATCTTCCTAAAGGGTACATACAGGGCCAACCACAAACTTTGAAAGCAGATCTTGCAGCTCTTTTGGCTCATAATGAGGGCTAAAGTCAATACCTGATGAGAGTTAATGAGAAAATGCTCTGCTGACATGATAAATTCTTCCTCCTTAGTCCAGCTGGGTGCACCTAAACTTTCTAAATGTAACACTTAGGATTTAATGTGAGACTTATATTCCACTCACAGTTGTTAATGCATTGAATCATGGAATGATTTAGAACAGAAAGGTCCTGTGAAGGTCCTCCAGTATGGCCCTTGCTCTAACTAGGGCCATCAGTGATTGCATTGCTCAGACCCTTGACCAGTTGAGCTTTGACAATTTCTAAGAATGGAGACTCCAAGAGTGTTTTAGCTGACCTGCTTCAAGTGTTTGTGGGGTTTTTTTAATGTCCACTGAGACTTTAGATATGTCTTATTATAACTTGTGTCTGTTGCACCTCATCCACTCTACTTGCAAGCACTTTAGTTTTAACTTCCTACAGTTACCAAAGAAATCTGGTCTGGATCAAAAGGACCCTGAACTGTCGTACATGGTACCTGTATTAGAGATTAAACTCATGCACTGTAAAGGGCTTTGGACAGAGTCAGGACACAACATGATGCCCTCAGATGCTCACTGTAAACAGCACCTCACTTACTATAGAATCATAGAACCACGAGGGTTGGAAAAGACTTCCAAGGTCATAAAGTCCAACCATCAACCAAACACAAGCATGTCCACTAAACCATACTGCGAAGTGAAACGCCACATTGCAACTTGCTACTGTATTCCAGCAGCAAGACTGGAAAAGGTCCACGCAGCCCATTTGAAGCAGTTGATCTTTCCAAACTACAAACGTACAGTCACAAAAGTGACTGAAAAATCAGATTTAAGCATTCTCAGAAAAAAATAAATGTTTAGTCACATGCATTTTTATTAACAGTAATTGTATCTCCACTACAGCAATAGATGCCAGTATATACTAAGATATGGACAGTGCTGTACAGCCTCAACAGGACTGGAGTGAAATTCACTAGGAAACACATTTAGTGACTTGTCCAGACCTACACTGGAAACATTTCTTTCAGTTAAGAGCCAGTTCATCAGGACCTTCCTATACTTGTGGGAACAGGTTAAGGGAGCTGATGATGAGGAGGAGGAATGGTGAAGTTTTCACCTAATACTTATCCTCAAAGATAAGAAGATAAGAAAAGGGCTCAGCATTTCCCTGTGGACAGCTCTGGAACCTTGCAAAAGGTTTTCACAGGGTAGTATTGAAGCTGAGTTAATGGGCTGAGGATGCCAGATTCTCAGATAGGAGGGAGGTCTGTGCATCCTAGGAGACCACACACAAAGCCTGCATAAGTGTGTACAGGAAAATGACATTGCTAATGAATCCTGCAGACAGGAGGAATTTTAAGACTGCAATATGAAACAATTAATGGAGAAGGCAGCTCTGAAAATATACTAAAGAATAACCTCATAAAATGGAGTCTTGCAGTGTCTAACCGGCTCTAATGGCAGCTGAGACTTAGGATGTGTTACTGCCTTCAGGAATCTCCACCTTCCCTGGACGAAAGGACTGGTTTTAGCTCTGTGCTAATTGCAGGATATCTTCTCACTCCAGAGTGAAGGTGATTATCTCTAAACATAGAATAAGTTGACTAATCCCAGATAAACAATACAACATTATCTTTCTTTTCCAGGAAACTAATTAAACAGGTTCAAGCTGTAATAATGTGTGTACATAATTTCCACAGCATTGTGGTTACAAAAATTAATGTGAGGTACTAAAAGAAGCAGGAATAAGGGATGGATTGTTGGAAGATAATTAGGTAATTATCACCTAAATATCTAGAAAAGTATATTATGTTTGCATTGTAAAAATGCTCAGTTACAGATTATCTATTTCTCCCACCAATTTTTGTCATCTCTTTTGTGTCTCTGACTTGCTCTATGTCACTGTGCAATACTTGGACCCAACACCATTCACGAAGTTAGGAATTCCAACTCAGTGGGTGCTCTACCAAATGAATTTCAAATTTTTTTCATACATTTGCAAGCCAAAGGAAGAATGTAAAGTTTGGGGTTTAGTGTGTTTAAGTTGAAATTTACTACTCAAAATACCCCTGGAATCCTGGAATGCATTGCCAGGATTGATCAGCATAGTACAGTGGATACATCCATCCTTAAAAGGAGAATGAAGTTAAAGAATGAATAAATATCAAAGATTACTAAATGAACAAAACTAAACATTCAAAGGCACCCTGGGTTATGGTCTAAGTCACTCTTTAATCATCGGATACAATGGTTTTTTGAAGGAATAAGGCATCTCTGATGTGTATTTAAAATGAGCCAGAGGCAGGGGAAGCTCTGACCCTGCTTTATTTTCCCTGACTGTACTTGTTTCAGAAACCATCACTTCCTTTTGTCCTCTCTAATTCTGAACTAACACCTGGCAAACAGGAAGCTGTTCAAAGAACAGTGATCCACAGTAATGATGAAGACATTTGAAACATAGACATACTAACAGTTTTGTAGGAGAAATACCAGTATCCACTTTCCCCATACCACATATAGTCATGTTCAGAAACCCATCTCTGCAGTACCTTGAAAAGGAAGCAAAGATTTTTCTTTGTGATTACTGTATGTCCTCTCACTCAAAAAGGTGATTGTGGCACTCAGTGTGCACAGCAGAAGCCAGTCACTATCTCAGGCTCTCTTCTGCAAACCACCGGGCATCAGCTTTAAGGGTTACATTGCAAATGCCTCACACCAGTAAAAGAACAGCAGGCTTGCCAACATCTGCCTGAGGTGTTGCTGACTTTAGACAATAAAAATCAGCTTTTAGATTGTTTCTATAACTATAGGAGTTTCCATATTAAAGTGGCCTAGTGCTAAAGTTTTCAGACTATCTGATGGAAAGTTTCGTAAGCTTGTTGTGACCATCCTCAATCTTCCCAACAGTACAATTTTTCTGCACTCACTGTTTTGCTCCAGGAGTTGCAGTGTGTACCAACACCCTGTGAACACTTTGTTCTCATTCTGTCCACTCAACAATCTTTCCACATTTCAGAAACTGCTCAGAGTGTCTCTCAAAGAGCCTAGTCTGATGCATAGGACTTTTCCTATGAATGGCACTGTAAATGCAGGCAAGAAGGATGCCAGGTGTAAGATTTTGGGAAAATAGTAATGTTCCAGAACAGGTGTGAGCATATGCTGAAGGCATAGCTGTACAGACAGAACCATTTTCCCAGTTTAAATCAATATTGTTCCATCACCTTTGATGGAATTATGTTAGTCTATCAGCAGAAAGCAAATATGTTTCATTTTAGTACAAAAGCATCATCATCTTTTATATGTCGTGGAGTCTGCAAGTGCAAGTGAGCACATTAAAAGGATGATTTTGACCAAGCAAATCAACAATCAGTATCGAAAATGCATTTTTTACAGTAATTATTGCCAGAGCATTAACAACTTAATTTCTCATTTTCCCCTCACCATGTTAAGTCATTATGTTCTCAGTTCACTTGAATAAGATAATTATATTTGGAAAAATTTTGTTTGATGCTTCATCTTGATGCACAGAAGCAGCTTCTCATTTCAGGGTTATGCCAATTAAATAAATATAATGCCAATACTGATAAAACTAATGAGTGAATATTTTTAACTCTTACTTGAAGTTGAGGCTCAAAACTATTTGAATACTGGTGGGTTTTTTCAGCATTGTAGAAGTGGAAATTGGTGCAGAATTTATCAAGGCCAGAAAAACTAATCCAAATGCCCTTCTCAGAGGGTGGTTTCCATGCCAACCTTCCACTTTTATTACAGGATAGTTTGGCTGCATAACTGTTAAAAAGTTATGAGATCTAATTTTTTATAATAGCAAAGTAGTTTTTCTCCCCATGTTGTAAAATTGGTGACCCATTATTGAGTATATTTTCAGAAATAAGGCTGCTCTTGGACAAAGCCTCGACAATTTCAGCTTCAGAAAGCTGTGGAATAGAAACTATTAAACAATCTGAGCTATAATAAGCATCTTTATTCCCTCTAAAGCTGCATCTTAACTAGTTTTGTTGTGGCCAGTAGGGGAATCATTAGGTCCTGTAAGCAAGGAGATTTAGAAAGAAGAAGGGGAACTAGCTACCACTTTATGTCCCAAATCCACAAAGGCTATGTGGTACCCAGCCCTCAGTGTAGTTGCTGGGAATTCGATGGCTAAATTATTTTGAGTCAGATGTACTTGAATAGCAACTTAGATCAAAAGTCCCATGTAATCCTCAAGGTCTCTACATTTCTGTAAGTCTAACAAGTGCCCAGTTAGAGGAAGAATTAAAAACCAGATGTGTCCTATTAGTTCTTTGTCAGGAAATAATAAATTCTGTAGTGGATGCCCCTTGGTATTTCTTGCTTAAGGTGCTGTCAGTTGTCTACGTATGCAGAGCAGAGGACATGAAGAAGGACATGAAGTCTGCCACATCACAGCAGAGTGAACAAGCCACTAGGCCACTGGGCTTTAAGGGGAGTCAGAGGGAAGGAAATAATTTGGTAGGAGAAGCAAAGTGCAGACAAAAAGTTTCCAATGTACCAGAAACTCCTATAGCCTGTGACATATTTGGTGAGGAAGAATACAAGATTACTGCGTTTCTAGGACTTAGTCACTCTTCTGACTGTAACGGTCTTTGGACAGTTTATCAGTTTCATATTTTTTCTGTCAGTACAGTTTTTGGACAAGATCTTCTTGTTCAAAAACCATGAAATTTTCTTCAGGAATAAATATACTAATATGGAAGAAATTTCTGCTGGCAATGAGAAAGACAGCTCTACCACTCCTGATCAGAAGATAGCCTAGGGCTTGGGACACTCATCCAATACAGAGCAAGGTATGCTTTGATATTTCAAAACATTTCTGAAGCAGAGGAGAAACTCCAATCCTTCTCCAGTTAAAAATCATGGAAAACATATGTAAAATGGACCCTTTCTCAAACCACGGAAAGCTTTTCTTTGCATTTAAAGTGATAAAATTATTTAAGACTGAACTGCATTATTCTATCCTGTTTTCATCTCTTTACACACTCAGCATCACATTTTCAATCCATCAGTATCTGGTCATCATTGCAGCAAGCCTCTTGTTTTGTCCCAAGTTGCACTTCTTGGAAAGTCATGCTATTTTTCTCCAGGTCACTGGTTCCTTTTCAAATTTAAATCCTGTGTTAAATTTTCTCTCTCTTTATGATCTGACATCTCATTCCTGTCCTTATATGCCCTCCCATTTTATTGAGACAACTTTGTTCTCAGAATTACTTAATTGGTTATTGACTGCTGTGGAAACACTGAAGCTTTGTGATTAATTGATCACACCATGTATACCATAATGGCAAGTTCTCTTGTGCCACACAAGAACAGGATTTCTGTTTTCATCACTTAAAAAGTTGATAAATAAAACGAGAACCACTCAGTGCTCCTGTTTAAGTTATCCATAGTTGTTATTTCAAATAATCTGTGCTTCACATGCATCAGACAATGTTTCAAGAGATACTTGATATTCTTCAGTCTTGTTCCTCCACGACAGTCATGTATTGTACATTGACAGCTGTACAAAGCTATGAGCAATTTAAAGAGTCCTATGGCAACAGTGTGGCAATACTATAACCAAATAAAAAAAGGATTCTTCCAAAGAAATGGTGCTTGAAGCATTCGGCATCTTGCCTGTGTGTAACCATCCATGGTTGGCGCTCCTTGCCCCAAAAAACTGGTGTGCCCCTGTGTGTGCCGGCATCGTGCCATCCTAGCAGATGGGCTCAAGTACAGGCAGCCAAGAGACCATCTATGAACATCAAATGTGTTTTCTGAGATCATAGTTCACAGCCAAGAATATTTCTATGGTTAGCTGCTTTGTCAGCATAGGCAAGGAGAAAACCAAGCCAAGGGGAGGCATTCTCCCTCAAAAAGACACCCATTTTGAAAATGGCAAAACTTACACTCCTGAGCAGTCAGTCTCCCCCAACAATTTCTTGTATTCAGATACCAAATCTGCATACAAGGAGCTGAACAGGAGTCTCACTGTAGCAAACCTTTTTGAATTCAGCAAATTTGCTGCTAAATTGCAATAGGACCCTCCAAGACACTTAACTCAGAGGTCATCAGCTCAGAGGACACCCAGCTGAACATCAACACCAACTTTAGTTAAAACAGAACCAGCACTGCAGGATCAAGCCTTTGGAGGAGAAGTCTGGAATTTTCTGTACTTTCAATTGTATTTACTTGTACAAGCCTATGTTATAGAAATCCACAGTATATAGTAAATGTGGTTGTTACCCCATTAGACTTGTAACAGTTTACTGAGGACTTCTGCTTCTCTCATGTGGGGAAGAACAAAGGTATATGGATAGAGCATCACACTGAACAAGATAAATCGTGTCAGCATGATTTAAAGGGCTTTGCTGAATCAGCACTTGAATGTATATGATCAGTATCACTGCTCACAGGAGTACTGCAAAGATATAAAAGGATGGGATGTATGCTGAATGCATACTGAGTGGGAAAGAGCAACAAGAAGCATGACAAGAGGAGCTTTTCTTCAGTGATGACATTTGCTGGTTTAAGCTGGACTGTAGCAGACAAACCTCTGAGGTGGAGTGTGCATTGTGCACCAATTCCTAAAATCCTCATTTTGTGTTGTTTTAGGTAATACATAGTTATGCTAGGAAACATTATTGTTCTTCTGAGTCTGTTTTATCCACTCCATGGCTCCTGGTATGACATGTGAACTGCTCTCAGGATGCTATTTGGGTATGCATGGAAAGAATTTAAAAAACCCTCCTAGGCTCCTCGCCTCACCTTAGACAATTAAAAACAGAATTCAGCTTAAATTTCCCAAATATATTACCAGGTTTATATACGATATTTTCTCTTTTGTTGTTTAAAATTAATTTAAAATGTACTGTAAATGCTTTTTGTTTATATTTTGTAATCAAGCACTCCAAATCACTTCAAAGAAAATTGAAGAATACAAAAGTGATCTCTATTCCACATTACTAAAGCATGCCAACAGAAAAGCAATTCTGCTGTAGTGGTTGAATATGCTCACTCTTATCCCACTCAATCAGATATTAGGCCCACTCTGCTGCACATATAAGTCACAACTATGACCTGCAGTCTGCATTATTTCAGTTCATGATATTACAAAATAAAATCACCTATCATCAAAATTTCGTATTAGCTTAAACCACAGTTCTTTGCATTAGCAACAGCAATCACTTTGGAATAAAATACTGCCCTGGTTTCAATTGGGATACAGTTAATTTTCTTCCCTGTAGTTGATACAGCGCTGTGTTTCAGATTCAGGATGAGAATAATGTTGATAACTCACCAATGTTTTAGTTGTTGCTGAGCAGTGCTTATTCTAAGTCAAGGACTTTTCAGCTTCTCACCCCAACCCACCAGTGAGGAGGCTGGAGAGGCACAAGAAGCTGTGAGGGGACACAGCCAGGACAGCTGACCCCAACTGACCAAAGGGATATTCCATAATATATAGTTTCATGCTCAGTTGTAAATCAGGAGTAAACTTTGCTGGGGACAGCTGCTCAAGAGCTGGTTAATCATTGATTGGCAGGTGGTGAGCAACTGCATCGTGCATAACTTGTTTTGTATATTTATTATTATTATTATCATTATTATTAACATAATTATTGTCGTTGCTGTTACTGTTTTCCTTTCCTGTCCTATTAAACTGCGTTTATCTCAACACATGGATTTTACATTTTTTTTCTTCCACTTTTCCCCCTTACCCCACCTGGGGAGAGCAAGTGAGCAGCTGTGTGGTGTTTATCTACCTGCCAGGATAAACCACAGCAAGTACATTGTTGATTCACCCTTCTCCAACAATTTCTAAGTTTTCAGAGATCTGAGTGTGACTTGTGACTCAACCTCTTCCTTAGCTCCACACCTATGATCACCTGAAATGCCCATGTTCCAGTGAAACACTGTAAATGACTTAACAGCAGCAAAAGACTTACAAGAAGATATTTTCTTGTGGAGGACTTCTTAACTAGAAAATAATGTTCCCTCTATTTTTCTAAGAAAATTTAAATGGAGCATTTCAACCAAATCAAACCATTACATTTGGGTATTTTATGATAAATATTAATGAAGTTGTATTGATAGTATTTTGTAATTTGTTCTACATTTTACATTCACCTGTCAGTGAGCAGCTAGCAGTATTCTTTAGGGATCAATACTGGAATCATCACTGTTTAATGCCTTCATTAATGACCTGGATGATGGGGCAGAGTATACTCTGAGTAAATTTGTGTTTGATACCAAACTGGGGAGAGCAGCAAGACTGGGCTGCTACTGCTAAGGACCTGGATAGCCTGGAGAAATGAAATAGGAGGAACCTCCTGATGTTCAAACAGAGAAAAGTGAAAGGTCTTGCATCCAGGAAGGAATATGCTGGTGCAAAATTATAGGCTGAGATCCAGCCTTCTAGGAAAGAACTCCACAGAGCTTATCCACATAGGGGTCCTGGTGGATGCCAAGCTGAATGCAGGCCGGCACTGCACCATCACACAGAGCAAGCCAATAATCTCTAAGCGATCCAGGTGAGTGATCCTCTATTCATTACCTGGGCATTTGAAGCAGTGTGCTCAGTTCCAGATTTCCCAGTACGATAAAAACTGTGGTAATACTGGAGCAAGAGTAGCCATCACTCCCCACCACCAAGCTGGACAGGAGTCTGGAGCACAGAATGTACAGGGAGAAGCAAAGATTGGTGTGCTTGCTCAGCCTGGAGAGAAGGTAGGTCAGGAAATCATGATGAATTCCAGTTAGACACTAGGAAAAATATTTTTAATAAAAACAGTCAAATACCAGAATCCTTGGAGGCATTCCAGCTCAAGGGGACATGGTCCCTGACACCCTCACCTAATTAGACCTCCTTTGGACAGGAGATTGGACTAGACGTCCTCCAGAGCTTCCCTTCCATCTAAAATATTCTGTTATTCCTTGATAAGATCTCTTGTTTACAGCAGCTACCTTCTTCACCTGGGTACTGATTCCATACTTAAATTTAGGACCGGTGACACATACCATGTAAACCTTTTGAAGACTAAGAAGAGAGGAGGCAAATGCAGTTTAACAGAAATCAACACTGGTAGAAATGAAAGCTGTACTATTCCAGGTCTATACTCAAACTGTAGTTCAATAAATTCTTTGAAAAGTAGAGAAATTATCAGATTTGGCACTTTATTCATTAAATAGCTTACAAATACTATTTAAAAAAAAAACCCAGACAAACCTGTGATTCAGTAGCTCCTTTGATGGCAGTATCAATAGTGAAAGGTGGTTTTATAAAGTTGTAATTGTGTGTTTTAAAAATAAATTTGAAAAGGACAGGAAAAGACCAAAAGTCTCCAAGTAAATGTTCAAAAGACAAACAAGGTTCTTCAATTCTGAAGACTGATCTTAAAAAATACATCTTTTTGTTCTTGATATTTAACTGAAAATCGAGAATGGAGAATGAGGTGTCAAGTACTAAATTAGCTTGGGTGGGTTTTTTCTTGCTTTTCACAGATTTTATTACATGAACATGGGGTTTGCCTTTTAATCAGGTGTAAGATTTGTCTAATATCTTGTCTTCTATATCAGCAGCAGACACATGAGAAAAAATTAAACTTTTAAGGCAGTGGTAGAATAAAGCACCCTTCATGTTAGATAGCATATTCCCCTTGTATTAGTGACTGGCTTTGGCCTTGTAGCCTGGAACATTAATTATGTTAGCTGTACTGTTAATTAGAACAACTCTGTACGTTAGTGCAACCCTGGTACACCCCTTCTTCTCTAGTGGAGATGTGTAATTTCCTGTGGCAATGAGTTCTTCAGGCTAATTGTACATTTTGTAGATAATTATAATTGTAGATAATTTTGTATTTTATCAGCTTTGACTGTTCTCCATTTTAATTTTATTAGATGCCCTCTTGTTCAAGTATTTGAGATAGTCAGAGGAACAGCTCTTAAATTTACTTTAAAAAGCCCATGGTCATTCTCATAGTTTTGCAACCTCTTTTTTGTTCTACCATTTTACACAAGATATTCATACAATGTCTGCCTGATTCATCTCAGGCAATAATAGATGAACTTCATCATCCTGTGGTTCACTTTCCGAGTCAATCAGATATAACTCAGCTCCAGTTCAGAAGTTATAGGTCTATTGCATAACCTGACCTAACATGTCTTGCAAGCTAATTAACGAAGTCTGCAACAAATGGGCAGACATAACCCCAGTTGATGAAATCTTAGAACTTGCAGAACTGAATTAGACTGAGTCTATTCACATTTACAAAAGCAGTCCAAGTTTAGAGTCAGGGTATAACAAGCCCTCCCTTAAAAACTCCCCAACACCAAATCCTGTATTCAAATTAACTTAATTACTATGACATCTATTGGAAACAACTCACACCTGTTGGAAAATTCAGTTTACCAGAGAAGCCTTGCAACTGTGTAAAACATTTTCCTCCTAAATTATTTCTTTTTGACAGGACCCTTAATATCTAGGAAAGTAAAATATTTGTATTTGCTTTCCATGGCATACATTATTTTTTAATGAATGAAACCCACATGTGGTCACTTGAAATTTTGCATTTGGAAATATTGCCGCTGAATCCCTTTGGAGTTGTAAGGGACATGCCATCCCCTTCATCTCTCCAGCAACCCTTTCCAAGCAGCATGTCAAAGTTGTTGATCAAGGTCATGATGAGCAACATGTTGCTGTTCACAAGTGAAAAAAAATGGATTACACCGATATCTCTATTTGATCAGCAATTGTCCTCATCACCACTTTAGAACACTGTTTCTCTTAAACTAATATTTGTATGCTATTAAAATAAAAACATAATATAAACATATTAATTCTATACTTATATGCTAACACCAACTAAGATAAAGGCGATAGTGACAAAATGGTAGTACTGGCAGCTTCAGAACTCCAGATTAGGATATGAGCCTTGGTATGAGCTTCCTGCTATAGTTATTAAAGCATTTATCTGAAGAACATGGAAGCACAAATTCCTTGGTGATTGTAAGGCAGCATCTCCATAGGCCATTCTAGAAGCAGGTCAACGCCTTGCAGAGTCTGTGGTGACTCAGATAACACAAACGACTGTGATAATCATTAAATGTGGCAAACTGTAGAAGCGGATGTCTTATACTGACTCCTGTGTATTACCATGGCACAGATCTTGATAAACTAAAGAGCAGGTATGTCCCTATTACAATCAGTAGATGATTATTTGGCCCATTTGAGCAGAAATAGCTGACACTACACTGAGCACAGCTGAACTACACTGACCAATGAATACAAAAGGCAGAATGAGTCATATAGTCACAGTGCATGCTAGATGTTGAGAAACCAGGTTAATAGGGTAGTTTATTTCCCCATAATCTGAGTGAAGACTAGATAGATCACGCAGGAACAGAAGGAAGAATATTACTTCTCCAGATTTAGGGCAATTTTTGTTACAATCCAGCCTACAGTGAGGAGCAATCTGTGAAAAATAGATGTCTTTCATCCTACTTGCTAGTAATTTTTACTAGGAATTTTTTTTTGAAACTGATGCATCGCCAGGAAAGACTAAATTTTTTTTAAACCTCCTAGAAGGCCATAAACTGAAAGGTTAAATCATTTGAATGATTTAGCCAAGAGGAGAAGTGCTAGAGAGGAGTCAAAAATAAAGCGCTGTGTTGGTCAGCGTGGCACAAACATGTGAAACACCAGTAGGCTGTTCAGCCAATTGTTCCCATGGGCCACAGTCTCCAGGAAGAAGGGTCCCATGGATTTTCATTCTACCAAGTTCCTGTGGGAGAGGAACTGTTGTCTTGCACAAGGGCAGCTGCTCCCAGGTCTCAGTCCCCACATTTCATGGGCTACATTTACACCACATGGCGGAATGGCCAATTCCCAGTGGTTACCACACACCATGCATTTCTTACGATTTGAAAGATTTCCAGAGCAATGTGCTTTTTCCATCAGTTGTTTCATCCTCGTCTTGAGGACCATAGCAGCCAAAGACTACAATGGAGATAACAGCGTTATTTGCAAGGACGCAGGAAGGGAATCTCTCCTCTTCCCAGCAGGCAAATAAAACTTGTTTAAGCTATTAGACAAGGATATGAAAGTTCCTGGGATGCCATCATGGCTCTGCAGATACCATTATGATCTAATTCATTTATAGACTGAATATCCACCAGGGCTTTCTATTGACCTGTAAAGGCCATGGGATGCAGAGCAGCAAAGGAAAAACCTCCTGAGGCTCTCACAGATGCCCCTAACAGCAGCAAATCAGCCTTCCACATTCACTGGTTTCAGATAATCTCTCTCTGGTGCACATTGTGGTGGGTCAGCTGCACACCCATGACTGATTATCACATTTCAGCCGGGGAAGGGTGTCCTTTCAAACTACTCTTTTGTTAATCTGATTATGCTCTTGCATTTTTCCTGTATTCAACAAAATCACATTAGAACACATCCAAGTCAAAAAGTCTGCTTTTCTCAGTGGTGAGAGAGTCAAGCACTGAGATTCAGTTTTTAAGGTGTTACGTTTTTTAATGCTGGTAATACAAACTGGAATTACACATGTTAAGGTAATTATATCTCATGCTTCCAGGAAAAATGTCTCTGTCCTACTGATAGTCCTAGACATATGATTTATTGAACAGATGTATCTGTATCAAACACTGCTGAGCACAGAGCAGTGGCTTGATGAATCTATTACGTCCCCTGAAGGGGAAATCACCACTCTTTTGGTTTGTGCTACTCACAAGCTACATTAGCATAACAGATAAGACAGAGCAGAAGGCAACTACTGCTTTGGGAATAGAAGGCCAGGATCACATCCAAACTACAAGGCTTATTAGTGGAACAAGCAAACATCAAATCAGCATCTGCCGGGCCTGATGGGATTCACCATGGGATGAAAAACTGAGAGTCAACATATTCCTTGGCATAGATCAAAAACTCATTAAAGTCAGAGATGTCACCAAAAGACCAGAGGAAATCTAAGTTTGGTGCCAATGTTAAAGTATGAAGAGATGAGAGTAATAGACCATAAAATTTGGCTTCTGTAGCCATAAACATGTTGGAATGAATCTTTCAATAAAGATAAGGTGGTTATTAAAACAATTCCAAAGGGGCAAAATGATACAGTGGCAACAGCTCAGTGTTTGCCACGTCAATAACAAAGGAGCAGCTATGACCCTCTGTTTTCATTTTGCTCCATGGAGTTGACTATAAACAGTGACTCTGTATTGGTCTTTGCCGTAAATACCAGAGGAGAGCAGAGGAACAATGCTTTTCAGAAGAGGGGAGACATGATAATAGAAAGCACATTTTGGAGGGGTTATGTTAAATAATAATAGCATATATGTATCACTTATATATATGTAATACATATATGTGCATATATTATGTAAATACTAAATATAATTCATCATAGAAAATATCAGATTAAAGTGTCTAAACAACTGGAGGACACAGATGGAATTCAGCACAGCAAGCAAGAGACATGGACAGAGCTGACAAGAGTAAAACTATAAGGCAGTAAAAGAGCCAATTTTAGCTTTTTCTTTCTTTCTTTTTCTTTTCTACATATTAGAAAGCAAAACTGGAACCTACAATATCAATGAATGCACTCCTGTCTTACAGTAAATATTGCTCTTGAGCTTTAAGGATTTTCTGTATCACAATGGACTGAATTATCAGAGGGTTAGTGAATTAACCAGTATTCATTTATGCTCTCCATTTCTTCTGACAATTATTATTAAAGGGGAGACACTGGGAGAAATATATGCACTGAGACCTGATTGCAAATGGAACGAGCAAGTTTTATTACATTACATGGGTACATTCCTAATAGGAATCCATACTTGAAGAAAAATTAACTGAGCCAGTGAGTGAATCAGCATCAATCTTCTCCATTCTGTAATATTAATAGAAATTACAAAAGGCTCACGCTCGAAATCACTTTCGGAGACAGAAATAGATATTGCCCTGCTTAAATGGATGTTCCAGGCAAACAGACTATTTTAATCATAGTGTAAACTGCTGCCTCTTTGAAAAACTCAGTGTAAACCTTGAGGGCATCCTTGTCACTAGAACATATGGCTTACGGTTTTGCATCACCATCTTCTAAAAACACACCATGAGAGATCCTTTTTGGTTTCAAGCATTCATTTCTTATTATTACTGGAAAAGGAATAATGATGCATTATTTTCCTATGTATAATTTTATCCAGCAGCTGGATCCAACTGCTTCATAGGTGCTTGCACCACACAAGATAATACCAGTAAGAGACACCTAAATAAAAGATAAATAAATTTACCTATAAATACTAGACGGGTAGCAGCAGAGGACTTGAGAGCATTTCTGTTAGCAGCAGGCATAGGTTTAAAACCATTTAAGGGAAAAGGCAAGTCAAGAGGCAAGAGGGTTTCTCCTAAAGACTTTTTTCAGGATATTAAAGATATTCCAACTTTTCCTTATAAAATACTTGAAGACATTAGGAGAATGCAGCTGATTTGTTGTCACAAAAGGCAGGCATCTATCTGCTTCAGAAGCTCAGCTCCAAACTGAATGTATCTCAAGCAAATTTAAGCAAGATAACATATGATAAATGTCTAGGAAGCAGAAAAAGTCAATTTTACTCATAAGAGAATTTGGATCAGCTTCCGTATCTTTGAATTTGCAGTGATATTGGGCACCGAGACCTTCCTCAACTTACACAATATCTTTTGGGAGGAGAGATCTCTCTGGATGTTTTTCCTTTTCATGATGCCAGAGCAGGCAAAGGGATTTTCCCTTCTTATTCCAGGGGGTGAGCTGCTAGGAAGAAGACTTGAAAACACATAAATTTCACATTTACTGTTTAGAAAAGACTTATGCTCCCCAAGCATGAGTCTTTAGATCCTGATCAAATTTTATCCAAGGAAGTTTTTTTTTCCTAGAAAATATTGATCAGTCCTTTCTGATCCTGATGGATCGTTCATGTTTTAGGGTTGGAAGGATGAACTAACAGGAAAATATCTGAAAAATTATAATCTAGATCATGCCATTGTAATGATACAGAGATATTCACCTCCAGAATACAAATGGTTTTTTTCCTGCCTTATGTTTGTCTTTTATAATCCCTTGAAAATTACCAGTGATTTGCATCAGTTACTTCCATAGAAAGGTATTTTTTAATACCCCTTACATTCATACAACTATAAGCCTAGAAGATTTTCTAGGATGTGCTTAAGTTGAAGCTTCCTAGAAAAAAAAAGGGGGGGAGAATGGGGACAGAGGAATTCTAGTTACTTGGACTCGTTCTTCTCCTTGGGCTTAAACATCATTTCATGACCATTATGCTGGGTGGTCAGCCACTCATTTGACCTGGTCTGAAGGGAGACTGCAAGTGGAGAACAGGTTGAAATTAATGCCTGGTTAACTTAATGTGTTATCTTTATAATAATGTGATTATTGCATATTGCTGGACAGCTGAGTTAACACATTACCTGCAAATGATATTTATTGCTATGGCATTGTCATTAATGTCTTATTGTAAGTTGAATTGAAGCTTGGAGGTTTTTGCAAGGGTGCTTTTATTGTTTAAATCAAAACTGTCATTGTTGGCACCTGCAAAGGTTTTGAACTACACTAAACTAGTGAATTCAAACCTTTGAATTACTACAAGTCTGCAGCAACCATGAGGGAAGAATTTTCATCTAGGAAAAACATAGAGAACACTAAGACTGGGAGATATTAAGATTAGTATACCTACAAAGGTAATCAAAACAGCAACAGCAGAACATAATTTTAAAATAGTAGCTAGATTTAAACATCATTTAGCAGAACACTGGCATGGCTGGGTAAGAAAAAAGTATAAATCAGACCTGCTTGGGGGGATTTTAAACATCATGTTTCTTCCCTTATATTTGCAGGCTATTAAAAACATCCATGCTGATTTGAATAGCTTCTACTATCCCAGCCCTTAGCCAGTCCATTGCATGTGTCATGGCAAGGGAGACAGACAAAAAAATTCAGCTCATGTTTTTAAGAAAAGAGGCTAACATGATCACATTATTATCTTCTTTCATTGCTATGTCCTTCTCTAGTCACATTCCAATGTGTTATTAAAATGTGGCAGTGTGTTTAAAATAAATAAATTCATGTATTTTTTTGACTATTAAGTGCGCAGATGAAAGGAAGTTTCACATCTTCGCAAAACACAGGAAGATGCACACAGGGGAAAACACTACCAAATACTGCAATTATGGATTGCTTCAGACACAACTCACAAATAGCAAATTCAAGGGCAATCAAGCTTCATTAGCTTTGATTCCCCCAGAACTGCTTCTTTATTGCTTCTCTTTTTAATAGGGACTTATTTTTACAGATACTAAGGTGTGCTGGATTTCACAAGACTGACTGAAGCCTGTTGGAGACAGTGTGAGTGTGTCCATTGGCTCCAAAGGTTTTTGGACAAAGCCCTAACGCAGCAGGAGATGACGGATTCCAGGAGCCAGAGATGTATCTTTGTGATATATGCAGTTTGTTTCTGCTACTGCTCTCTTATTGTTAACATCACAGAAGATTTATATATCACACTGGCAGTCAATAGAAACGGAAATCAAAAGGTAATGATGTATTTCCCAGGAGCTGGAATGTGGGGCTTTCACACTGTCTACCTTCAGGGTTTCTAACTTAACAGTTCAGTCTTGCTGAGTTTTGTATTCCCCCATTGTTAAAGATCATTGTTGCCCTCTCCAGAGAGAATACTAATACAAACCCCTCTAAAAACTAACTCTGAAATGGATTTCTTCCTCTTCATAGACCACATGAAAGTTAGATGGCATTTAAAATAGTGTGAACTTTGCCTTGGAGAAGCTGGCATAGCTCCTGAAGATAATGGGAAAGAACAGCCTCCATAACTTACCCTTGTGTGGCCTCCCTTAGTAAGCTTTTAGGACTCAGGCAAGTTGGTTTTTGACACTCCACTTTTTTATGTGTTTGCCACTGGGTATTTAGCATGGACACAAATATTACAACCATCCATAAATCCACTCCTCTGCTTTCTACAGCCAACTCTAAGTTTTGGCTCACTGAGCTCCTGACATAGAGTATTCCACAGCCAAACTAAGTGCTTTTACTACTTTTCTGCTAACAGTTGGCAACCCATATATTTACTGAAGTCCAAACAGCTCTCTAACATTTTGACAAGTCCCATGCTAGCATATGTCTTCATGATAACCATCAAAAAGACATGGCCATCAGTTACAAGAAATGGAGATTTAGGCAAACCAAGTTCCTGATCACCAGTTCTCACAGTACCCTGTCATCAGTGCTGCCATGATTCCTTATGTCTGTTATACAGAGTAAAACAGAAATGAAGGGCTGCTAAGTTTTGTTTCCACCATTTAAATCCAAGGCAGATAA
Organism: Eulacestoma nigropectus; assembly: GCA_013397775.1. Taxonomy (NCBI): domain Eukaryota; kingdom Metazoa; phylum Chordata; class Aves; order Passeriformes; genus Eulacestoma; species Eulacestoma nigropectus. The sequence continues at coordinate 2,525,503 of VZTE01005755.1, forward strand.
CAGAAGTTCATCACTACTTTTTCTGCTTATAACTATTGCTGTCATTCCACTGTGGAAGAGGCCATCCAGGTTTCCTTCCACTAATGGCCTGTAAGGCTGAAACTACTCAGTCTGCTTGAGATTAGGACACTTTTCTACTACCAAAAAGCCTAAACCTGCCTCTTTATAACTCAGACTTCTTACCATTTCTTCTTGTAAGTATGTAGGAAAAAAACTGTTATCAGAAACCAACGGACAACACCTACTGAAGTCACTAGTAGCTGTACAGGTGCAAAACTCCTCAAAACAAAATTTTAAAGTGTTCTCCTACACAAAAGAATTTAAGATATTATACTGCTTGCACGCTGGATTTGCTACTTTTTTACATCCCTGCCAGTGAGGCTAGGGCTGGGTGAGCAAGGGCTGATGGCAGAACTGAGAAGATCTAATCAAACGCCTTTTACTGCCAGTGATTCCAGCTGAGGCTAGTCCTGCAGAAAAATAAAACTCCACTTTTACAGGACTGACATATTTTGCCCTTAGGCATATAGCCATAGGCTATACTTCAGCTTCCTTGTGTGGAAAAGTTACAAAAAAGGCAGGAAATGCTCTGGAGAGGTTACCTAGCCTAGGCCCAAGTTCCATCAGAACAATTTACACTGGTGTTACCTGTTCCTAATAACTTCTGTTGATAAAAATCCCTCAAATTCCCTACATAATATATTCCCTGTGCCTCTTTTACTAGCTCTTACCTGCAAAATTCATGGCATAAGTCTTAACAGTTCTATATAATGGAACAAAGACTTCTCACATGACCAGTCATATGTCAAATAAAATAAGAATGCAGTCATCTGCCACTTTGACCTGTGGGTAACCATCAAGGTTCTGAGTAATCTGTACTCTGACCAAAGCCAGAGGCTGTTAGGAGTCTTATACTTTGCAAAACTTGTTTCCCAGAGAAATAAAATAAAACCATTTGGCCAAGGACTGTGTTTACATTTCCTGTAAATAGCCAGCAAGGAAGCAGAATCCTGACAGATTACTGTGGCATTCCCTGCAGCACCTGCAAAAATCACAGAATCACAAAGAACTGAGGTAAGAGCACACCTCTGAAGGTCACCTTGTCCAACACCCCTTGTCTAGAGTAAGGTCAAGCCGAGCAATTTGCTCAGGGCCACGTCCATTTAGGTATTGAATATCACCAGGGTGGGAACTCCACAATGTCTGCAGGCAATCTGTTCCAGTCTTCAATCATGTTTAATGCAAAAATTTTTTTTCTTATTTTGGCAACAACCTAGAAATAGGATAAGCAATTGATCTGAATTATTAAAGGGTTTGGTTATAAAAATGTCTATAAAAATAAGCTAAAATAAAGGAGTATTTCTGCCAGTGTATTAGTGGGATAAATCACAGGTAAAAACCAAGTCAGAGCTGCAGGGTGTCAGTAAACTGAGATTTATGTACTATCAGAGGCAAACAGCCTGGAAATCTATGGCAAAAATAATGCTGTAATACACATGCTGATCTCAGAGAAGTCTCTTTCTACTATGCTTAAAACCTTGTTCATGGGCAAGGAGAAACACACCTAAAGGCAAAATTTTATTCTTAATATAAATGAAGTCTTAACAGTTTAATTCAAGACTCATTATAAGTCTAGATATAATTTACACAGAAAAATAAAGAACACATAATAATCCAGTTAAAAACCTCACTAATGGCAATATTACTACTTAAACTGTAACAAACACTCTTTCTTTTTTCCCTGAAGAAAAAAAGATTCCTCTTCTCCCAGGAAACTAGTGACAGGACAAGAGGACATAGCCTGAAGCTTCACCAGGGAAGGTTCAGGTTGGACATCAGGAAGAATTTCTTCATGAAAGAGTTGTTAAGCACTGGAATGGACTGCCCAGGGAGGTGGTGGAGTCATCATCCCTGGAGGTGTTCAAGCAATGACTGGACGTGGCATTCAGTGTTGGGTTCTATTTGATAAGGTGGTAATCAGTCAAAGATTGTACTTGATGACCTCAGAGGTCTTTTCCAATCTAAATAATTCTGTTCTTCTGTGATTCTTTAATTTACATAATTTTGTGCTTTTACATGTTAGATACTATTTCTTTTTACTTTTTCTTATCCCTAAAGTCTGTTTTTTTCAGCCGTAGGTCTGTTTCATTAACTACCATTGAGTTGTTTATAGTGTTAGCCTGTGCCCATCTCTCATAATCCCATGCCTGTACTTCTCTGCACCACATATATTGTCTCCACTTCTCAAGGCATGTGTTTCTCTACAAAACATCACTGTGTTAAGGTCATAAGTATTTCACTTTACATGACATATTTATTTACATTTTGTTCCTGCTATCTACCTAAAAGTCAGGGGATATCATAGAAAGATAAGGAAGTGATGCAATTTAACCATTTACACCTGGTCAATAAAAGGAATTGACATCAAGGCTAAATGAAGTCAAACAAAGATGCAGGCAGGACAAACAAAGTTCACACGGTGGAAGCCCGACAAGCCTCCCTCCGAGAATTTGAAAACTCTGTAGAAACCCTGTGTCTGTGGGTAGGCAATGATGCATCACAGAGCTACACAGGCACACTTGGGAGGGGATGACTGCACTCCTGAGGTGAAAGCACATCAGGTTCAGAGCTGTAGAAGGTCCTCTCTGGGCTTCATGCTAAGGCAAGTTATCTTTATCTACTGCTTTATCTTGCCCAAGGTGCTAATAATGGAGGCTTCTGGCATTTCAGCTCTGATACCTTTAAGTATCATACTTATTCATACATACTTATACACAGGTTTGAAATACAATCCTAAAACACCATCCATTCACATTTGTAGATTACTGTACAGTGACATGCACTTTGAGAAATAACACACTGCATCTGTCTGGTCTGTCTCGGCTGAATCTCTCTTGATACAGATATCTTTGCTATAAAATAAAGAGAGGTAAAACCTGCATTTTCAGGTGTTTTTCCATTAAGATTGGATGGCATTTCAATAGATAAGACAAGAAGATCAAAATAGCCTCCTGTGACAGTGCAAAATTTAATTGTGCGGTTATGTCAACGTGCATAATAAGAGTACTGGTCTGCATAAGGACACACAACTCCACAAAGCTCAGTGGCATTATACCCCTTGAAGTAATTCCACCTTCCTGGAGAAATGCTAGCAGCATGCTCTGAGACTAACTCATAAAAAGCAATATAAAATGTCTTAACATGGTCATGGATAGATTTTTTCCTTTGTGATTGGCTCCTCACTGGAAGAACCTCAACTGTTAGGACGAAAGGTGATCTGTAAGAGCTACCCCTCAAAAAAAACCCCACCAAAACCAACCAACCAAAAAAACTTAGAAACAGGCAATACATGGTTTTTTTTTTATTCAGAGGTTCCTATTCCCCATGAATATTGTTTAAAGAATATAAAAGATATATTTCTTCAGCAGAATAGGCAGTTTCAGAATATTGGTGTGTATACCAGTCTCTCTAATTAGTTAGTACTCTGATTATAGAAACGTTTTTATAACACTATAAGAGAAAAAGTTTCCCAATGATAACACGTCAAAATAATAAAATTCGATCAAAACATCTTCCAAAGGCATGATTTTCCATCTGAAAATGCTGACTCAATGCAATAAAAACATTTAAAAATCATATAGTCATTTTCTTAATTTTCACACTTTGATATAATTACAAAGTTTTGAGTTGCATCATTCTGGCATTGAAGATTTATTACAGAACAATTATAGAAGTTAAAACAATGTAGATAAGTATAAATGAAATATCTTCTGAAGTGATCTGTTAGAAAAAAACAAAACCAAAACAACAGCTCTTAATTTGAGATGAAACAAAATCATAAAAATCACCTAAATTACTGTGGGACAGAATTTTTATTTTCAAGCTCGTGCTAAGTGTTCTATTAGTTTGTCACATAATGTATGAATCTTGGACAGTTAGAATAGGTAAAGTAAATCCAAATGTTCTCATAATAGTATTAGTATTGGTCTCAAAGTATATCCCTTTCCCCAGATACCTAATTTCCTCAGAAAAATAATTATTCTTTCATAGAGATGAAACTCCTTCTCCAGTTACTAACTGCAATCTCCAAAGACATTTCAATTTTTCTCAAACAGCATTAATTTTAAAAGACAGATTGGCAGTGATTTTCAGAGACTGACTTATACCAACAACAATAATAAGAGATGTGAAACTTTTTGGTTTAGATATGACAAAAAATTCTCCATTAGAGTTGTTCATTATCTTGGCTTGGTCCCTAGTGAAATTCTAACCTGTCAGAGGAATCTATGGAATAGGAAAATTTCTCTAGGTTTTTCAAATCTATTTTTAAATAAAACATTATTTATTAAAAGTTTTTGAATAAAAAGACTGGTCTTCTAACAAAAAAACTTAATTCTGTTACTGAGTACTGAGACAAAGATGATGATTCTGGATCCTGTGTGACCACATTGTCAGCTTTTTACAAGGTATCTTGTACTGACAATTGGCAATTGGTACTGTTTATGTACTAAGAATGGGATTTTCAAAGGCCATTTCACTTGCCTAAATCCCACTGAAATCAAAAGTGCCTATAGATTCCAAGTATGTATTTTCAAGTACTTCTCTGCACTATAGGGAGGCATTCAGTCCATCTGACCTCATCCACTCTGAGAAGTAATGATGCCTCCTGTATTCAGTGCAGCCAGTGGATCAGTAGGCCCCCTAACCCAGGTGTTTAAGATTCATTGATGTAAGAGCTTAGACACCTTGCAGCTGTATGGGAAAATGGCTTAGAGCTGAATATCCACACTTTCAAATGAAAAATCTGTAAGCAAGCCTAAGCTCTAAGTGAGTAAAAGTACATTTTGATTGCTTGTTTTAAACCACAAATTATGAACTTTCTTAAATTAGAAATTATTATAGCTGCTATTGGCATTACGATACTTGAGTATGGTCTAACAGCACTATTTGCATTTAAAAAAAGGTGTTTTTCATAGACACTGAAGCAGGTGATACGCATCCCTCTACCTTTCATTTTCTTTCCAAGTACCTACACGGTACAAGGAGACGTGCACATTTGATCCGAGAATTGAGGTCCAAGTCCATTGTCAACAGCAAAATAAGGGCTCAAAATTACATCTTTGATGACCATTTTTTTAATGTCTATATTGCAATGGAAGATGTATTGAGAATAAGCCACATGGAATAAAAGCATAATGCATAATAAAAAATACAACTTAACTGCTATAAATGGTGGAATAATTGACATAGCTAAAAATATGGAAAATTACCTCTCGAGAGGAATAGACGACAAAAATATGATGAGTTTTTCTTTATAAAAGATATATATATACTTGTTCTGTGTTCAGCAGACAAAGAGAATAGACTGACTGAAAGACTCTGAATAATGATGAGAAGAGAAATTTAATCATTTGAATGTATCTCGCAGTTTGTCTTTCAATATACTTTGGACTACAAGCCAAAAAGATCAAGAAAGGTTTAGTCAGAGCAAATAGAACAATTATCAGAAGGTGGCACTAATAGAGATGCCAGCTAATACAGCAGAACATAGACTGTCTAGTTCTTGAAATAAACTGGAGATGGGAAGTTGAGGGAGTAGTCTTCTACAGTGTATTACAAAACCAGGGCTTTGATGACGTGAAAGTTGGAGGAAGGGAAAGGTGGAACTGACCATCGAACAATGGCATTCTTGTCTCAGGAAACAAAAGAAGGAGAGTAAAGACCTCAAAAAAATAGCAAACTCAAATAGTTCATAACTGTGGAAGATACGTCAGAGTCTACAGCTGTAGAGCTAAAGCCACAGACATTTAAGTTAGGTGTCATTGAGGGCTGAGAGTGTTCTGGGGGGCATCAGGCCCAGCATCACCAGCTGGGCAAGGGAGGGGATTGTCCCGCTCTGCTCTGCACTGGGGCGGCCTCACCTTCAGCCCTGTGTGCAGTCTTCAGTGCCACAATAGAAGAAAGGCACTAAACTATTAGAGAATGTCCAAAGGAGGGCAATGAGGATGGTGAGGGGCCTTGAGGGGAAGCTACATCAGGAATGTCTGAAGGCACTTGGTCTGTTCAGCTGGGAGGAGACTGAGGGGACACCTCATCACAGTCTGCGACTTCCTTGTGAGGGGAAGAGGAGGGGCAGCCACTGATCGCTTCTCTGTGGTGACCAGTGACAGGACCCAAGGGAATGGCCTGAAGCTGAGTCAGGGGAGGTTTAGGTTGGATATCAGGAAAAGGTTCTTCCCCCAGAGGGTGGTTGGCACTGGAACAGGCTCCCCAGGGAAGTGGTCACAGCACCAATCCTGGCAGAGTTCAAGAGGCATTTGGACAATGCTCTCAGGCACATGCTGTGATTCTTGGGGATGCTGCTGTGCAGGGCCAGAAGCTGGATTTCTATGCACCTGTGGGTGCCTTTCAACTCAAAATGTTCTATGTTTCTGAAATCTTTTTGACTATAAGGTTATGTAAACATGAGGACAGATCACCTAGGGAGATTTTAGTCTCTCTGTCACTGGAGATTTTCAAAAGCAGCTCAGAGAATTATCTGTCAGAAAAGACAGAGATATGGCTGATCCTTTCTCTGGAGTGGCCATGCCAGCCTTCCTAAATTCTCTCCCTTTGATTTCTTTGATTTTTATGATCTGTGTTAATTAGCTTCCCAAATCCTTCTTTGCCCTCTTTTTGCTGTGTTCTCCTTAGGGAATATATGTCACATGAAATAAAAATGTATTCCTTTACTGCAGCCTCTTTTGCTCTAAATTCAGCAGTTAAAAAATCAATACCAGTTAGACAGAAATGAAACCTTTCTGCCTTCCTTTCTCCAATCAACTCTGTTTAAAGAAAAAGGAGGGCTATTACGCTACATATAAAATATTGATCTAAAAGATCATACTAAAAGTGCATAATGCATGAGAAAAGCTGAGATTTCTGTTCTGGAAAAGTCTAGCAAGACTGTTTTTTATTTTGTTACATAACAGTCCTGTTTATTGTCATTTTATTTTACACTTGGAATATGGATGAGCAACCCTCAAATGATTACCCATAAAGCAATATGGGAAATATTTTAAATGCACAATGAGATGCTAGGCCATGTCTCTTTGCAAACACCTAGCTCTCAGTCCTCAATCCATTTCCCTCAGTTTCAGCAACTCTCGCTAGAACTGGGATTTAGGTCACCAGTGCCATTCCAGTCAGGGGGTGATTTTATTTGATCAGGAGGAAAAGCTGATAAGAACAACTGTCAAATGCATTCTGGCAAGCCTAGCAGTATTGGTGGCAGGCAGTCCCACCTAGCAGAAACCAAGGTATTCAGTGGGGCAATTCCCTCCTACAAAACTCTGTGTTTTCAAATGTATTATTGTACATAAATGTCTTAATTTAGCTAAGACAAGGTTTCAAACACCTTATTTAGTGCTAGCTCTCAAAATAAACTTAGTCAATGACTGTACAGACATCTTAATTTTATGTGTTTGGCTCTAGAGTCGAATTTAATATTCCACAAAAGCTTGGGAAAATGTTAGAATAATTATTGGAGAGATTCCAAATACCCTGAAAAACTTCCCTATTCAATAAACTACATAGGCATATTCAGTATCATTCGCTTCACCAAGGCAATGAGTCTTGAATTTTTCTCTCAAAAGCAATAAGAAGAGGGATTGAATCATCCTTCTGCTTTCTCTCCAATTCCTACATGCACTTGCATAGGCAAAGACTGATGGCAAGTAGGAAACTTCTGCTTCAAATCGTTCTTGTTTAAAAGGAATGAAATACTCCTTTTCAACTGACTTTTAGAGGGCAACAGCAAACATCATTCCTCCATGAATGAAGACTATTCTTACAGAAGTGTGCCAGACTTGCTGTTCCTGAGAAAATCCCTCATGTGAGGCAGGCACAGGAGTATCTGCTCTCGGAATCACAGTCAAGCTTAAGCATGAAAGAGAGGCCAAGCTACTCTGTTACTGTCTGAGGTACATCAAAGTTAAAAAACTGAGACAGCTGCTGGGGGTGCTCACATTAAGAACTGGGTGGCAGTAGTTTTCAGGATTGAATTCTATTTCAAACCTACGTCAGGACTGTACACAGATCCTTGACCTGCAATCAGGACAGGAGAGATAACAGCCGACACACAATCTTGACTTTTCTGGTTTCTGGTCTATTGAAATCTTTATCCACAGGAGTCAATTCGCTTTTGAAAGCTGAAATAACTGTTATAGATGTTACATGTTTGGGAACATAGATGTACACTGTAACATAGATGTTACACTGTTTTGTGGGCATAGATGGGACCAGTTCTCTTCAACATCTTCATTAAAGACAGAAGGAGGATTTGAAGGGATCCTTAGCAAGTTTGCAGATGATACAAAAGGAGGAGTTGTTGGCTCCCTTGAAGGCAGAGAAGCCCTGCAGAGGGACCTTGATAAATTAGATGACTGGGCAATCACCAGCCATATTAAGTTTAACAAGGGGAAATGCCCAATTCTGCACCTGAGATGAGGCAACTGTAGATGGACATACAAACAGGGGAGCAAGAGGTTGGAAAGCAATGCTGCAGAAAGGGACCTGGGGGTCCTGCTCAATGGCAAGCTGAATACAAGTCATCAGTGCCCTGGCACCCAGGAGGGTCAAGCGAGTTGTGGGAGGCATCAGGCCCAGCATCGCCAGCTGGGCAAGGGAGGGGATTGCCCCGCTCTGCTCTGCACTGGGGCGGCCTCACCTTGAGCCCTGTGTGCAGTCTTCAGTGCCACAATAGAAGAAAGGCACTAAACTATTAGAGAGTGTCCAAAGGAGGGCAATGAGGATGATGAGGGGCCTTGAGGGGAAGCTACATCAGGAATGGCTGAGGGCACTTGGTCTGTTCAGCTGGGAGGAGACTGAGGGGAGACCTCATCGCAGTCTGCAACTTCCTCGTGAGGGGAAGAGAAGGGGCAGGCACTGATCTCTTCTCTGTGGTGACCAGTGGCAGGACCCAAGGGAATGGCCTGAAACTGCATCAGGGGAGGTTTAGGTTGGATATCAGGAAAAGGTTCTTCCCCCAGAGGGTGGTTGGGCACTGGAACAGGCTCCCCAGGGAAGTGGTCACAGCACCAATCCTGGCAGAGTTCAAGAGGCATTTGGACAATGCTCTCAGGCACATGCTGTGACTCTTGGGGATGTCCTGTGCAGGGCCAGGAGTTGGATTTCGATGCACCTTGTGGGTCCCCTCCAACTCAGAGTATTCTGTGATTCTATGAATTCAATAGTTTTACTATTGGCTTTAATGGAGTGATTAAACCTTGGGCTTACTTTTAGAGGAGTGACTTAATTTCTTCTTCTCTAATAAGACGAGTGCTACTTAAAAATCTCTATGCTAAATAGAGATCTTGGCATGGTAGATGATATTAAAATTTTAGTTTCTAATCCCACAAAGACATATAATACGCTTACATAGAAGAATATGAAACATTACAGAGGTGCTGCTTAGTTTGGACTGAGTTTTCCACTCTCTTCCATGCTGCTAATTGCAATAATCTGGTGTTTTGAAACCTTCATTATTCAGTTTGCTCTTTTTAAATTATGAACAGAATTTGTGAACTTCACAGTGGTGTTATAAGGGTAACTAAATTTTGTTTCAGGATAAACTTGTACTGAGATCTTGGCCTGCAAATCATCACATAAGAAAGGGTTGGCAGAGTTGTAAATAATTATGTACATGGCCAGACTTTTAGAGATGATTGGCATTAGCACTGGAAACATGAGGCCACCAGAAATTCTCTTCATCTGAAAAATACATTAAAAAGTTTAGGGCTTTGATTACCCTTCCTTGCATATGGATTTGCATTTCTATATGGAGACAGTCAGATATAGTGCTTATGCATGTTCACAATCTTGAAGATTTTTTTTAATTCTTACAGAGAAGTGTGTCTGAACACTGGTGAGCAGCACTGAGTCTTGGTGGAAAATCAGCTTAATTTTCTTCTTCATCTGTTTTCATTTTCCCATTTTCGCTTGAGGGATTCATCCCTCATCTTATTATAACTTTGTGGCAATTTATTGCAAAGTTTTGGTAGATTTCCTTAGTAGAATTCAGTTATTGCAAGTTGTAAACTGATATTTTTACACCTACGTTGTGACACTGACTTTTACAAAACTATCTAAATGACCGTTGCTTTGAAACCGAGCTGGGAAAAATATACTACAACAGCAGACTTTAGTTCTGGTTGAGGAAATTGTTTGACAGAGACAGAATGATTCCATTGTCTAGGGACTAAGTCCTCACCTGAGAGGAAAATCACCTCCTTCTTGTAAAAGTAATTTAATAGAAGTGACTGGCAGACAGCCCTCTGCCCCCTCCACTCTCAGTGGTGTACGCTGTCTCTCAGCTGAGAAATTGTGGAGCACATCTTGCTCTTAAAGATTAACACGTCTTTAAATATTTCATGTATAATGGCACGGCCTCTATGGCCGGGAGGCCATGGGAAAGACTGAAAGCTATTCCATCAATTCGCTGATAAGCTGGTGTCAAGGCAGTCCCCAAGGAAGTAAAAGTTTGGACATCTCCAAGCAAATTCAGAAATGGAATTTCTATCTGCCACATCCTTGTAGAAAAACCACAAGCTGCCAAGTATCAGATAAAAAAGGGGCTGCACATCTGCTGCTGCTTTTATTTAGGACCAAACCCAGCAATTATGGTTTGGAAATTCCTTACTGATGCCTCCTGCAGACAGCCTGGAGGAATGCTGCGCTGCTGAGCTGAATACGAGTTGTATAAATCACATCACAATAGATTAAAACACCTACAGTTTTTAAAAATATCTAGGCACATAAAGGTTAAGATAGACATGTCTGTGGGATCTTCACCGGTCCCTGAATGCTTAAATATGATTTGGAGATTGCATAATTAGGAGTTTTGCACTTAGTGTATTTGAAAATCTCACTGGGCTTTACATATTTTACCCAAAAGGTCTTGCTTTTAACTGACCTTTCAGCAAGCAGGGTTGTTTCCTTCCCTCTTCACTCCTGTTTTATACTGTTAGCAGTGTTGTTTGCTTCATTGTGCTGGAGCACAGCAGAGAAGAGTCATGTCCAAGGAATGTCTCTTTGGATGCACATTTAGCTTCTGCTCGCAGTTTGGGATGAATGCCAACAGCGCTGGTGTCACTGAGATCAAACCTCACTCTGTGCACAATTGCTGCTCGATACTTATATAATCAACTCTCAATCCACCAGGTAGTAAACAGACAAAATATATGCACACATCTACTGAGACAGAGTAACACAAGAGGCTCAGCTTCTCTGCAGACTCTTTAATATTAAAAACACCAAAGATATGCAGTTATGCAGTGATCCATTTGGGAGCTTACATGTGCTAAGATATATAGATCCAATATTTCATTCTGGAGAAATGGTTTATTTCCAGCAGTAAATATGATGTTTGTGAAATGAGAATAGGCTATTTCAAACTGTTATAAGGCCACTGAATAATTGAATTATTACTCATCAGGGGGCAGTGTAATTTGTTACCTGTGTGCTTCCAACATTCTGAATCAAAGTAATTACATTCATGGTGTCATTTAGTGAAATAATGCCATGAAGGTCTCTATGAAGAGAATGACAATTGCTGAAAGGATTTTGTTGAAATAATAGCACCAATTCAATTGGTCCTCTTGCTTCATTCATTTATTATATGGCTGAATAGCTCATTCAGCTCTGCTTTGTTAGAGTGACAAATATAAGCTTTGCAATATCTATGAAGGGAAAAAAAGCACAGCTTCTAAGGGGAAAGTACCAAATAGGCCTTTTTAGAATCACAAATGTGCAAATGGCAAATGGTAGAATAAAATTATTAAAACAAAAAAGAAAGAAAGAACACAAAAGCAGATTTTAACATCCATTGAAAGTTCAGTGATAAGGTTCCACTAGAGGTTTGTCTGTTGTAAAGAACTGGTGGGAGATATCTGAAGATTGCTTCCAACCACAGAGCAATCATTTCTAAATCTCATGAACTAGGCTTCAGAAAACTACGAAATTGGTATAAAAAGCAAGGAGTCATTTTAAAGAATAAGTATTTTGGAGTTTTTACATTATGTTTGTCTACAAACTGTAAGTATGCAAGCATTCATGTATGTGAGTATGAAATGGTTTCTGTTGCACTACTTCATCCACATCTTGCACCTTAATGCATTTATTGCCAAGATCTTTCTCTGAGGTGGGACAATCCTGCACTCACTGTTTTGAGAAAACAAAAAGTGCTGAAAGGACATCACGCAAGCTGAATGCATGGCTTACGACCACTTTTTCTTAAGATTTACTTTAGCTTTTTCTTTAAAATTATTTTTACATTGTTGAGCATGACCACAACCATCTTTGGCTTTCTTTAGGCATTTGGCTCCAGTGTGACTTAGAGAATCACATGCAAGAGCCAAAAAAATAGGTGTTACAGAGTGGTGACCTGAAGCACCTTTTTTCAGATACCTAAATCAGTCTTAAAAAAAGAGGTTACTCCCACACTACAGCAAATTACTGATGATGGCCATGATGATTCTGCTGAGGGGAGTTAGGTTTTTTTGAGATATCCCACAACATGTTTATGCACTCTATGAACACAGGTGGTGAACTTTTAAAGCTGTAATTGGGTTTTCCTAGGTAGATTCAACACTGACCTGGAGAAATCATTGACTACCTACAGTTCTGAGGTTGTTTCCAGTGGGTTTCACCCTGCACAATGCAAATAATCACAACAAATGGCACTAATGACCCGGGGTGAGAGAAGAACAGCAAAATTTGCTTCTTCCTTGTGAAGTCAGCACAGAGCCAGTGCATGGAAAGGGCCGAACAGCAATTCGTGAAGAGTTTCGTCTGAGATGAAGTCAGTAGGAATTGTTGGCATTTTCTTGAAGCTGACCTGAAAGTATGACCTTGTTTTAACCTAAATAGCTATCTGCTTGAGGGAGATAAATTGAAGCTGTTTAGGTGTTGTGAAGCCTTGTGGTAGACTTACTTCAGAACCATTAGAATATGAAAACACTTCAGGCAGGCCACTTTTTCTATGAGCCCCTGCTTACCTCTGTGAGGTCTAATATTTTTACTTACCCGAAGCTGGACTATCTGTTCTGCTGACAGCCGTGCTGGTACCAGAGACATTCCAGAACTGACCAGTTCAGTCAAGGGGAGAGGTCTTCCCAGAGTCTGAGAGGGATTTGGGTCTAGTTAGCAAAAGACATGTGCCAATTCCAACAACCTCTTGAGCACCTCAGTCCTGTAGTGTTTTTAATTCCCAGCCAAAGGCTGAGACCCTGATAACTGGAAAAACTTTGCCCTAAAAATAGATTTCTTCACATTGTTGGATTCATGTAGCATTTTATACAATTACAGCCCTTGGAAAATTTATGTTCTGCAGATCTGAGTAATAAATCCTACACTTTACAGTACTAGTGTGGCTGTGTTATAAGTCCTTACTGCTGAGCCTAACATTTATTACTGGGGAAAAAGGTGGAAAACAGATCCACACTTCTGAAAGTGTTTCACAATACCACAGTGTTTTAGCAAATTCTGAACTGCTATTTTCATCCGTGGATTTATCGTGGGGATTTATCACGGTGCCTACACACAGAAATAGCAGGCCTACATGCACATATTTTTTTGAAAGAGAAACAAAATGGTGATCTTTTTTAACAGGAACAGTTTTCTGATGTGTGTAATCATTTGAGGAAGCAGTCTTTCAGTTGAGTAATTTAAAAACATGAGAGGTTTTTGCTGAGGGAATGTTTTCAGTCCTTTTTGAAAATCTGTCTCATATTATGTTGAGGTGATCTTCATGAGCCTGACAGTGCATTTCCACATTATGGTATCTCAGGGCATAATTTTATCCTGAGTTATCCCTATAAGGCAAAACTAGCATAAAAGATGTTTGCCTTTCCCTGTGCCTAGTTGCCTGTTCCTTGTATTCTGATGGAGATACACACTAATACAGATCAGTGAAATGATCTATTTTGGAAAGCAAACAGTTTACACTACTTTTGTACAAAAAAAAATCTACCTATTTATCCTAAATTGAGATGATCCTCAGGCCCTTTTCCCCCACTTATCATTACAGCGATTTGCAGTTTTCTCCTGGTCTCACTGAGACCTCACAGACAACTGTATCCACGGCACAGAGCAGTTCTGCAAAACGCACACAGCCTCCTTCCAGCAAGGCTGGGACTGGCAGGCACAGAGAACCACGGCCACAGGATGGTTAGGGTTGGGAGGCACCTCTGAAGCTCATGCAGTGTGACCCCCTGCAGTGAGCAGGAACATCTCCAGCTACATCAGATTGCTCAGAGCCACTCTTGAACATTCTTGAAGCAGCCTTAAGACTTGCAAAGGAAAGCCCTGAGGCAGGTTGAAGACTAGCAAAAAAGTACTGTTCACACCAAGGTATAGATTTTCCAAAGTCTTTCTTTTTTGTTTTTTTTTTTTTCCTTTGGAAATGCAGGTGCTGGCAATCTGGGCAAGCTTCAAAGACATGTAATCGCATTCTATCATGTTACATTCTCCTTGCAATTGATATTTACAGTCGTGACACAGTAAGAGACCATGGACAGTCTTGCAAGTAGACAGCAGCAGTACTATATTATTTAAGGCCTTAAACACTGGAATTAAAATGCTAGTGTGCATGTGTGCTATATGAAAAAAAAAAAATTATATAGGGAACAGAGGGAAGAGCTGAAAAGAAAAGAAATCAATCAAATAGAGAGGAAATGTGACAGAGTTAGTAAGGCAAAAATTACAGCCTTTCAGTGCTCTTCTTCAGGAGGACACAGGATGGGCTCAGAGTTCCTGGCCTGATTGGCATCCCTTGTGATTTCATGGCAGAAGGCGAAGCTCCCCTCAGGAAATGCTGTGTGCATGAGTTCTGAGGAGTTATCAGTGGGAACGGCTGTCAGGTGCCATGGTTTAACAGCTACCGCATCCAAAGCACAAGGTCATCTCCATCTCTTCAGCCTGGTTAATGAAAGCATTTAGGTTCTTGGAGAAAGGCACATTCTGAAAACATCTTCATTTACCTCCAGGACTGTGTGACCAAAAGCTCTGAAACCAGAAGCCCTCTCCCCAGCATGGATTGCCTGTGTTCCATGTGGCATCCTGGCATTCACGTGCTGGTGCCGCAGGAAAATGGTGTTTTCTGAACAAAACCTGGTTGAGAAAAGTCCTTGTGTGAGCGTAAATCCCTGATTGCCTCCAAACAAATGGAAAGCTTGTAGTTAAATACATATTAAATGTGGGTTATTTCCAAATATCCACAGCTCTCTGATTGAAAGAAATATGTCTGCCAGGGACAGCAGCTGCTTCTAGTCTTCTGACAATGATATTTACAATCTTTCTTTCTTTCTTTCTTTCTTTCTTTCTTTCTTTCTTTCTTTCTTTCTTTCTTTCTTTCTTTCTTTCTTTCTTTCTTTCTTTCTTTCTTTCTTTCTTTCTTTCTTTCTTTCTTTCTTTCTTTCTTTCTTTCTTTCTTTCTTTCTTTCTTTCTTTCTTTCTTTCTTTCTTTCTTTCTTTCTTTCTTTCTTTCTTTCTTTCTTTCTTTCTTTCTTTCTTTCTTTCTTTCTTTCTTTCTTTCTTTCTTTCTTTCTTTCTTTCTTTCTTTCTTTCTTTCTTTCTTTCTTTCTTTCTTTCTTTCTTTCTTTCTTTCTTTCTTTCTTTCTTTCTTTCTTTCTTTCTTTCTTTCTTTCTTTCTTTCTTTCTTTCTTTCTTTCTTTCTTTCTTTCTTTCTTTCTTTCTTTCTTTCTTTCTTTCTTTCTTTCTTTCTTTCTTTCTTTCTTTCTTTCTTTCTTTCTTTCTTTCTTTCTTTCTTTCTTTCTTTCTTTCTTTCTTTCTTTCTTTCTTTCTTTCTTTCTTTCTTTCTTTCTTTCTTTCTTTCTTTCTTTCTTTCTTTCTTTCTTTCTTTCTTTCTTTCTTTCTTTCTTTCTTTCTTTCTTTCTTTCTTTCTTTCTTTCTTTCTTTTCTTTTCTTTTCTTTTCTTTTCTTTTCTTTTCTCCCCTCCCTCCTTTTCCTTTTTCTTTTCCTTAGGTTTTTACTGGAGAGTTTATAACACTCAAATCCTCCTCGATTAAAATCATATCATTCTCCCTTAAGCTAAATAAGCATCCTTGCCTACGTAGTTCTACTGAGTCCAATGGGCCCCTTCCAGTTTTATGGTTTCAGGAATTGACTCGTTCACTGGGGCCTAGACTCAACACACGCCTCTAACAGGTTGGGGAGCACAAGGTCTGTGCTTGGTGGGGGAGAAACTTCTGCTCTTCTTTCACTTGCATAAATAACTCCGTTTTACACATCTTACCAGCTTGACACCTTCTGAGCTTTGTTTTTCTGATGGATGCAAGATCTAGCTTACATTGTCAGAAATTTGGAAAGAAAAGGGAGAGGAAGAAGATCCCCAGTTAATCAGTTATCAGTAAGGACTTGATCTGCTCAGCCCACTATGCTTTTTAGGAGAGGAATGAATATAAAAACCAAGACGACTCCAGACATAAAAATCAAACACTTTTGTTAGTGTAAAAATGTGCAGCCTGTGCACACTTTTTGTTTGAGCTGGAATCAAGTTTGATTTATGATAGAACACTAATTGAGGGTTTGGATCATCCTGGAGGTACACTAGTATAATATGGTGTTGAATTTGCCCCTTTAAATCCATTGATACTGGGAACTTCACTAAGCTGGACTTTAGACTGCATTCACACAAGAACTGGCAACTGCTCTACTTCAGCATGAGTTCCTGCTCATCAGCTCACCCACAGCCACTGACCATGATCACAACCCCAAAGCAAGTGCAATTGCATCATGGAAGCTGACACACTTCGCTCAGTCTTTGGAGCAAATGCCTAGAAGGTAAAAGGCAATAATTCAATTTCTTGACATATATCTGCTGAGAACAGCAGTGTAAGACTATGCTTTTAAAAAGGCACTAAATGTGTTAGGTTTTCAGTTCTCACTTGGATTTGGATGATGAGATTTTTAAGGGTGCCCAGAAAATCTCAGGAAAAAAGACACCAGGAAGAATCCTAACTGTTAACTTTAAAACCATGATGGTTCCAGTTTTGAGGAGACACACAGAGCTTTTAGTGGATGAGGTCTGAACTATCTTACAAGAGGCAAAAATCTTTCTAAGATGCTATTTAATACAGATTCAGTCCTATCTAACCCTCATCTGAACTCTGCTCCTAAGGTCTGCAGATATATTTGGCTTTAAGATATGACAAAAAAGCAGGCTAAAATGTAAAGCTGTTAATCAGCAACATCATTTATTTGATCCAGTATTTATTAGGTCATTTAAAATGGCTGTTTGAGCTGATATTTGTTGTTATTTCGATAGGATTGAATGCCTTGAATTTAATGAAGTTAGCTGTATTTGAAATCACTGATAATAAATGCCTTTCACTTCAGTGGGGTTGGGTTTTCAAAAGGATTTATGAAATGTTAGACCAATAATGTCAGATCATTGCTTTTGTGGAAGATGACCTGTACATGTGACCATTCCAGCTGCCCTCATCTGAATCCTTTGGGAAGATAGGGTTTCATGACATGGAAACGATTTCAGCCCCACAGTCTTGTATGCTGTATGTACTGCATGTCCCTGGGCCCACATTCAAATTCCGTGTTGGAATGACATCTGGGCAAATAACAGCACCTTGTCCCCAGTGTAATATTGTTGTGTGTGGGCTACTAGGGCAGAATAACTCATCTCAGCCAGCTCCACGGTGTGGAATCAGGAACTGCTGAACCACAGAGTGTATCTGCTTCACAGTGCAAACACTCACCAGTCTGGTTTAGAAACACCCTGACTCTGTTGGCTGGCACTCCTGCTCCTGTCTTTTAAGCTGCTGACCATCTCCAAGGAGCTCTTTATGGGCCTGGGGAGACTGAAGAGATTCAGTGACTTTTACAGACTTACATGTGGCCATCCCTCGCTAAACTCAACACTGGATGTTGCTGCCTCTCCTGCGTGGCTGTGCCGCAGGTAAGACACCTGCACTACTGCTGCTCAGAGGTTTCCTAAAATGAATGTATGCATTTTTTTATAGATTCCTTAATGTGAAATGTCACATTCCTGGCAGAGAAAGCACACAGTCTTTTGAAGTGTTTTTAAAAAATGTATGGATGATAACGTTTTTCTTCTTCAGGTTCCCCTGTATCTGTGACTAAGTGGTGGGGTATTTGCAAAATTTAGAGAGGGATCAGAAACATGGCACTGTATTTAAGGTTCATTTGTAGAAGGTAAAGTAGCATATGTTATGAGTCAGTTAATCTCTTTAGGGCTTTATCCAGCACAAATTAGGCTCTGTGGTCACCGAGTCACAGCAGGCTGTGGGCCGCTGTAGCCTTGGAGCTTTATTCCGATTCAGCTGCCAAGAAATGAACTGCTCTGTGGGCGCAAAAATTGGCTTATGCTCTGTGAACTCCAGCCAAGCGTGAGCAGTTTCAGAGGCTGCTCTTTCTCTGTGCACAGCTACATGATTTCATTCTCCCCACCTCTCCAACAACCTTGATGCTAAGATGCAGCCGCTATAAAATAGAGAAGGTGCTAATTCAGCCTCATTAGAAATCAGTAAGCGTTGTGAAATAGTTTTAAAATATGTGGAAGCCCTCATTGCTTTGGCTGTTACAAATGCCCACTGCAGGGATTAGCTCTGTGCTGCTGCTGGAAGCAGGAATGGTATTTTTTTTTTTCTGTTTGCTTTGGTTTTGCCAGTTTGTTTTGCATTTTGCTTTTTCACTAGTTGCCCTCAGTCTATAGCTGGAGATACTGCAAAGCCAATAAAAATAAAATGCCTTAGGTTTCCTAAGTGGACAAAAAGAAACTGGAAGGCATAGTTTTAATTGCAACTAATGTCTTATGGAGGCTTGAAAAATCTCACTCTTAATTGACTTAACAGAGATACTGACCAAATAATAGGGAAGTCACAAGTTCTCACATAAAGGTGTCAAGATGTCTGGCCCTACCTGCAACTTCCTTCCCTACGTAATCCTCGCCCTTGGTAAAGAACTCATAATCTCTGCACTATATATTGCCCATAATAAATGAGGCTATAACTAGTTGCCTGTGTCACAGCAGTAGTGTTGAGACCAAAAGACTACTTACTCTTCACACAAACTACAACAAAAATCAATTTACTGTTATCATATTTGTTTTTGCCTTGCTATTTAAATATGCCATTCATATGAATTAATGACTTGCTAAAACATTGCTTAGTTATTTTCACTTCTACCCTTAGTGATTCCTTCAAGTGATCATTCCTGGAGAAGGGGTTAATTTTGATACTCTTAAGTATAAAATATGCGGGATGTGCACAAATGTGACATCCTGAACACTCAAGACATTACTTGAATATCAATGACAAGAAGCTGTTGTCACTGATGCTTGGCCAGGAAACATTGCCAGAGGAGGCCAGACATAGGGCTAAATGCCGCCTTGTAGAAACAACAAGAACTCCTCATTTCTGTGGAGCAGGAGCAGGAGGGCATGTGGAGCAGGAGTCCAAGAAACAGTTGGGCTGGCTACTGACATGTTATTTCAGCTGAGCACCCACAGCCCTGCCTTTCCCTGCTACAGACAAGTGCCTAAAGCTGTGATGCTGCATGCCTTGGACTCCTGCATCCCAGCTCAGGTTCAAGAAAATCTCCTGCTTCAGGCTATTTGGGATTCAAAATCTGCGTGTCTTTTTGTGTACAGTAACCTGAGAGATCTGTTCTGGCAGGTGTGCTGAGATCACACTCACATTTGCTGGCAGCCCTGACTTCAGCATGAAGCATGGCAACCACTGTACTTGAGCTCAAAACACAGCCAGAAGATAAAGTGCCATTTCAAACTATTTAGCTCATGGCATATCTTAAAAACCTGTCAAATTTAGGTTCAAAATGAACACCCAGTAAGATTTAGAGCTGGTAAAACCTGTGACTGTACTCATCAGGTAGAGCAAGGCACAAGGAGGCTTCTTGTGCCTCTTGCCTGCTTCCCTGTTTGGCTCAAATATTTTGTATTCACTCAGGATTGTAACATAGCTGCCACAAGTCCATTTCTCATCCATAGCACTGACTGAAAATTTTTTTTTGCAGGATAAATGTAAATATAGCAGGAAGTCTTTCTTAACTCTCCTTATTATCTAAATTATGGTTCAGGTATGCAGCAGCCTAAAACAATGTTAAGGGATATTCAATCTCATGATCCAAAACAGAAATCTAGTAGCTTCCTTATGGATACCCATTTTTAATTTGCCAAATGCATCTTATCTGTGAGTAATTTTTCAATTATTCTGCTCTGTACCCAATAATAGTTGCAAAAATATACTTGGACTTGAATGTATGCAGATGTTTAAGGGGTTTGCTACAGTAGGGCATGTGAGACTGACCCTAATACATCCATGTTGCATAACTGGTAGAAATATTTAATCTTGTCCTGGTGATTCTTCATTATATTCTTCATTTACAGAAGCTGTAATCTACAGAGAGTTGCCTCAAAAGTACTCAGGTACCTGTAGCAAGTCAAACTAGCTTGGGACAATGTCTAAAATTTTATTTTCTGTCATCTCTGCTGGAGTTTTCTGCTCTTACTGAGGAGTGCTGGTCTATATAAGGCACAAATAGACACAGCTTTCCAAGAGATTTGCCAAATGTTTGTCACATTACAATTGTCATAAACCCATGCTTTTATTATTATTTTTATGACCAGGTCCCATAAAGGCAACAATTAAATGTGTTTCTGCAGAGATCTCTGAATGTCAGGAAATGTGGAACCTTCAACACAGAAAGTCCTTGGGAGGCAAATTCTTGAAGGACTGGATCTTCTGGATGGAGCTGATCGTCTCCTTTTTATATACATTATATGCAGCACCTTTACTTCTGCTTTAAAATAAGAGCAACCAAAAGGAAGGCTTCCAGACTTTCCACTGGATCTGGTAAACTGCAGATTCATGACGTATATTTGTTCAGCATCTGATGTTGTATAGTCCCTGCAATTAATTCAGCCACAAGAGCAGTGATGTAAACATAACACAATATCATTGGCATGAAACACAGAAGAGCTGAGTAATTTATGAATATTGCTTTAAAATCTATATTAATCACTGTTCAGGGGAAAAAAAAAAATGAAACCAAAAACATTCATGGAGACCTATTTGCTTTGCAGTTAAATCAAATTTAGGATAGGACAAAATGCTTCTTAGCAATTAAATTCTCCTTTAATTCTTACAGATTCAATAGCAAGAATAGATTAGTAAATTCTAAGACAGAATTCCAAGTATGCATGAACAACAGTACATGACAGCATGACTCAACAGTACTAGCAGCAGGTATGGAGAAGATCACTAGAAAGAGACTTTCACTGCAGAACAATGCTGTCAACTGTCCTGTCTGTGAAGGTGACAAACCAGGAGGAGCTGCTGGACAACTCTTGGAATTAATGTCTTGAGTGCATTGTGATTTCACAGCCCTGATACACAGGCAAACCACAGCTATAACGATAGAGCAAACTTCATTTTCCTACATAGAGCTCACATCCCACAGCTCCTGACACAGAGTTGTTCTGGATGGTACTTAGCTGGATGCTTGCAGAAAGTTTTTGTACTATAAAGGCAGACTCCGGTTCCTCCATGGGTCTGTTTTAGTAAAGCTTGGCTACTCAGATGTGTTGTAACGCAACAGTGAACATGGCATGCTGCTCTGGGTTTCCTTTCCTTTTGAATAATAATCCAAAAGCCAGGAAAGTACATTCTGTTTTTCACTGATCAGCATATAACTTTGTTCAAAGTGGGTCAGACCATCATGCAAATATACGAAGATCAGCCCATCACCGCGGAAAGAAAAGCCTGGGGAACAGAAACAGACTTAAGGATGACTTCATATTCCTTGAGGCTTTCATAGGGGAAGAGAAAAAGCAAAAAAGAAGCAGTGTTTGTAGTTTTGGGTCCTGTTTTGCATAGTGTCTGAGATCTCCATTCAATACCACTGATGTTCTAGAAATTAGGCCAGAGATCATGCTGTTCCTGCTGTGATGGGAGTGACAGGTGCCTACTTGGATGACAGCTGAAATGCTCTCTCTGTGCTGGTAGGGCAAAGCCCTGGGCTTTTCATCCTGAGTGTGTTCTTTACCGAAGCAACAGATTTGGGTTTGGTTACATCTTTTATGAACACTTTTTCAATAAATTAATCAGAAGCTTTAGGGGACTTAAGGCTTTTAAAACCAGATCCGTTCTTTTGCAATTCCCCTCTCAGAGATTCAAAACTGGATTTCTTCCCATTCAATTTTTCATATCTCCATTTTGCAAAATTGAAGATACCTGAGCCAATGCAAAGACAGAGTCCATACTCCCCTTGATTGGAATTTGCCTCATGGCCACTGTCCGTGGGGCCTGATGAGTGCTCCATGCAACTTGCCCGATTCAAAGATCTGTGTCAAGGATTCACAGTCACCATAATCATGTAGGTCTGAACCAAAATTCCTCTAGCTTGTTAAAAAGCTCCAAACACCATCTTGTCTCAAACTGCACCTCTAAGTTTGGACAGCATGAATAATCATCAGAGTTCCTGCAGTGCCTTCTGAGACACTCTCTGCACCTGGGGAGCTGCATACTTTTTCAAATTCCCCTTTTGGACCAGTTCAGCTGCTCCTGACAGCTACAGCGAATTGCACACATTGCTTTGAAGCTTCCTGATATTGTTTGGGAAGCCAGTTCCTAGTTAGTAACTTTCTTATATCCAGAAATAAAGAGCATTGAAATCACCAATGAGCTCATGCTGTGGAGGACTTCAAAAGACTTAATGCTGGATAAAGAAGGTTCAGGCAGAGCCTGGAACTGCAGCTAAGAGTATCCCCTCTGTTGCACTAAAATAGGAGGAGAGGGTATATGCAGTTTGTTTCAAGCACTTTCCTTGTTAGCCAATATGAAAGTACCCCTTTGTAAGGAGCGACCCAAAGGAGAGAATAGAAGTCCCTACAACCCCACAAAACCATCCCACACACCATATACTGCATCATTTGTAAGGATTCCCCATAAAACAGGTGCACAAAAGGCAGGTTATTTGTGGTCTTTTGCTGTTTGCACAGTAAAAAATCAAGGCAAAGGAGACACAAGGGCATAGTCATAGCTCATAACTTTTTACAACAAATACACAAACGTACCATTCCTAGCAATATACTTTCAATCTCTCTTGTCTTATTTCTGGTTATTTCTATAATATATATAGCACCATGTGCACCATGAGGTCTTGCAAGCACTTTGAAGTTCTACTGATGAGACACCTGACATGGACACAAAAGAGATGTCAATATTTCTTCAGTGTGGTCTTGACTCAGACAGGTGTCTAGGCAGAGTCCTCACAGTAAGACACAGGGTTTCAGAACCTGAGAATTCCTGTTAATATTAATGAAAGCATACAAGACCTCGCAGTGATGTAGAAAACAACTGTGGTAGCAGAGCAGTGTTTGGGCTGAAGACAACAGTGTAAAGCAGAATTTAAAAGTGAACCTACTGGTTCTGAGCAATGTCAAGTCTCCTGGTGC
The DNA here is from genome assembly GCA_013397775.1 of Eulacestoma nigropectus. Taxonomy (NCBI): domain Eukaryota; kingdom Metazoa; phylum Chordata; class Aves; order Passeriformes; genus Eulacestoma; species Eulacestoma nigropectus. The sequence continues at coordinate 2,549,009 of VZTE01005755.1, forward strand.
TGAGGCTGCCTTGGAAGCACTGATGTTTGACTGTTTCAAGTTTGGTTTTTCTTTTGATTAGGAAAAAAAAAAAAAAAGCTTTTTTTTTTCTTTCTTTTTCTAGCTAGCACAAGACCCCAGAAGTCTTTAGCAGGAAATCTCTCAAGACTCAAAATCAATACAAGCTGAAAAGGGTAATCGCAGTAAAGGCTTTTCTTTTGGAATCCCTTGGCCAGAGACAAACTTTGCATTTGCCAAGAATATACATACTCCAAGTAAAAGCATGCATAAGAAGCAGGGAAAAGGAAAAGGACAGTCCAGCTGATGTGGGTTGACAGTAGATCTGTGGTTTTTCAGTCTGGCAGCCCACAGAAAATTTCTAAGGGATCTGCAAATGGTAACTAAGAAATAAAAGGCTTTTGTCTGTAGGCTAGGATATGGTACACAGAGGTCTACACTTCCACAGAAAAACTTGTAAGTCTGAAACTGAAAGAAGTTGAAAGCCACAGGAGTGGAGAGGCATGTGAAAGAGAGACAGAATGGCTGATAATATAAGTTATAAAATTGTTACTATCCAAAAGACTTTGACTGAAACTAGTGTACATACACACTTTCTGAAAGATGACGTCCAATCTGAGAATCACAGAATCATGGAATATCCTGAGCTGGAAGGGACCCACAAGGAATAGCAAGCTCAAAGGCTAAGGAAAAAAAAAACATAACAACTCAGAGACTAATCTGAAACCTACATTTTACTGGCACCTCATGTCAACACTTACTATAAGAATAAACTAAAATACAGACAGTCAATGGGGTTATATCTGCAAACAAGGGATTACAGTAGTTGCCATTTACTATAGCATTGGTTAAATACTGTTCTTTCACCCACAGGGGAAGAAATTACATTGTTTTATGGAAGATGGTACCTGGTGGCCATGGTAGCTGATGGTCAAGACAAGCGAGAGTGGACCTTGGATGAACTGATACCTGTAGGCTGAGTCTGGCCCCAGAGGCAGCAAGACAGTGCTTGCAAGGACAGAATCACAGAATCACAGAATGGGTCAGGTTGGAAGGGACCACTGGAGGTCATGTAGTCCAACCTCCTTGCTCAAGCAGAGTCCCCTAGAACAGGTTACTCAGATTTGTGTCCAGATGGCTTTTGAATGTTTCCAGGAAAGGAGACTCCACAGCCTCTCTGAGCAGCCTGTTCTAGTGCACGGTCACCTGCACAGTGCCTCATGTTCAGGTGGAACATGAAACACAGAGCATCAAGACAAAAGAAAGTGGTGAACAAAAGAAAAACACTTTTGTGCTGGCAGCCCTGAAAAAGGGACAAAGTTAAAGGCATTTGAGGCACTGGATTTTTTTTTTTTTCTTGAACAGTTGTGTTCAAGACCTGCCTCTAGGGGTTTCTGCCAGGTTCAGGGAAGCATAACTTTGTGAATATTCATTGTAAATAAGCAGGAGAGCATCAAAAAAAGCTGTCTGATTTCTGTCATCAATTTCTCCTCTTAATGGAAACCTGGCCAGTCCCCAAATACTAATGGCTCGGGCCAGGGGGTAGTGATCAAAGAAATTACTCTAGCAAAAGCCATATAGTTTGTAGTGATTAAGCAAGTGATCCAGGCCTAGCGGGAGAACCACCTTTAAAGCTCATTGCTGTAAATCCCACTGCCTTCAGCAGAAATTAGAGGTGCACTTAACAGTCAAGTTCTACTGTAATTATTAGGATAATCTTGCACAACACTTTCTGACCAAAGGTGAAAATATATTCTCAAAAAAATTCAGTAGAGTTATGGACAATTAACCACATTTGTAAAATCCAGATAACAGGCAACCAGCTAAAACATCAAGAGAGGTGCAGTTTTCTGAATAAACAATTATTTTTTTTTACAAATCAACAGTCTGCTTTTGATTTACAGACAGATAAGTATGGAATGCATAGTGATCTCTAACAGATGGGAAGAGTGAATTCTTTATACTGTGAATATTAATCACTTCATTATTTTGCTTATTTCTACACTTCCTGCTTTCTGCTCATCTCTACTGGAGTGGTTAAATGTAATTTCAATATTAAAAACCATCATCCAAGGTTGAGAGAAAGGCTAGGGTTAATCACAATGTGTTCTTTTTGCCAGTCACAGTTTTCACTCTGGGCATACCATACTTGTACACAATAATGAGGCTGCCAGTGACCTGGATGGCCAGAACAGCCCTACAGAATTAGAGGTGCTGTACCATAAAGGAATGACATCTGAGTAAACAAGGCTCTAGCATGTCTGCTTGAAACCCAATTATTTTTCTACCATGTAGGAAAACCTACATAGCTCCATTTATTATGAAAGAATGACACAACACAGCTACATGAATGGAAAACTTCATACAAAGCTCTTTTTCGTCTGTGCATGCACACTTTCATGTTCATTTTTACAGGTTCTCTGAACAAATATAGCCCATTAAAAAGCTCCTATTTCCAAGCAACACTGCTCAGATAATATTTGTAAAAGGACCTGAGGGACTGGGAAACCAAACACTGAAGATTCCAATGCCTGTCACTTCAGAAAAATTTCAACTAAATTTTCAAAACATCAGAGTGTCAGAGCCACTTGAATGGCATTGGCTATGAATGGGATTTGGGCTCCTTTGAAATCATAGTATCATAGAATCAAATTTAGGTTGGAAAAGATCTTTAACATCATTGAGTCTACCAGTTAACCCAGTACTGCCAAGTTACCACCAAACCATGTCCCCAGGTGCCACATCTACACTTTTAAATCCTTCCAGGGAAAGTGACCCAACCACTTCCCTGGGCAGCATTTTCCAATGCTTGACAATCCTTTCCATGACGAAATTTTTCCTAATATTGAATCTAATGATGGAAAGTGGCTCAGTGAGCACTTCTGCCAGCTCCCTCAGTACTCAGATCTTGAGCTTCTTGCATATTCACTAAGAAGAGAGTCTTTCCACCACATCAGGGAGAATACCTGAGAAATGGAAGAGGAAATCAAACACAAATCCAAATTTCCTGCTCTTTAAATATTTCTTGCATTAATAGTGTAAATAATTTTTTGCCTTAATAGTTCTTAATACTAGTTATTAAAGGAGATTGATAATAGAAGCACTGCAAAGAATGGACTCGCCTTCTGGTTTTCCTTTCCTTTGTAGACCAGTTCTTGCTCTTCTCATTCTTTTTGCTATTTTCCAAAGAAAAGTCATAAAGGAAGAACTGACAGAATCAGCAAGTGGGATGATTAATGTAGCAGCTAGACTTTTGGTCTGCATATGATGCATAGGGACAGCTTTATCATGAGAGTAATAATAAAATCCTATGTCTAGTGGTATCTGGGATGTCTGATATGAACTGTACCCACCGCAGAAATACACTCTAACTGATTCTCTGCATTCTGAATGTCTTTCAAAACTGTGCCTTCTCAGAACTGGAAGGGACTTACTGTGATTTCCTAATTTACATGGCAAAGAGACTTTATTCATCTATGGTGTCAAAGGTAATTGTTGGGCTAATGAGATTTTATATCAGACATTTATCCAGCTAAATAAACAGACCAGACTCAGCTTGTAAGAATGGCCAAGAGATTAATTTGAAATGTGCAAAAGAAAGACTGAAAGTATTTCTTGCTGCAATATGCAGACAAACTGCAAAATTGAAAAAGGCAGCTTTTCTATCATGTGGTGTCAGTCATAGAGCTCAGGCCAGGCTGGATCCCTGAAGGATACAAAAATAGCTTTCAACTAATTCAAACTAATGAAGTAATTGAAAGCAAGCGCTGATTGTCATCTTTGATGTGAATCGGCATGGAGAGTGGGGAATATGTTTCTCTCATAGGGGAGATAGAAGCCTTCACATGTGCAGAGAACAAGGAAATATGGTATGGAAATCCCAGCCTGGTGCGGCAAGGCAAGCAGTGAGTGAATGAAGTGTCTGCCCTTCCCTTCACCGGCCCCAGCTTGATTCACTCCAACATTACCTTGCTCTCCTCTTGCCCTCCATCCCACTCCACATGGTTCATTGTCATCCTTCTCCTAATCCCTACCACACACACCAGTTTCCATCTAAGCTTCTCACCCCAATTCCAGCCATCAGACTTCAAGCACATTCAGCTCTCAGCTCCCTGCTCCTTCTCCTGCAACAGGCTCCTTGCCCAGTCAATCCCAGCCCCCTCCCAACTTGGATCCTTGTCCAAGACATGCCCATCTCACCTCCAGTACACCAGTGACCTGCTCCTTGCCCTCTAATTTCAATCCATATCATTTAGGTCATATTTTCACTTATTCTCCGTAGTATCTTTGCCCAGGTTCAGTAATCCTGCTCCCTCTGTGTTACCTCTCCATATCACAATCCAGATCTGCTGGAAGCTGCTGACCTGAGGGCTGCTAAGGTACCGGGCCATTAGAAAGAGTTCAGGTAGGACTCACTATTTTCATACCTAGTACTTTCTGCACATTGTCCCCAAGCAGCCAGGCAAATTCTTATTAATGAAAGTATCAGCTATTCTTAGCAAAATAAAAACATGAGACAATGACAAACTGTGGGCCCCATCTCCATCACTGAAATATTTCCACCCTTGCTGGATGCTTTAAAGTCCTGATGCTTAGGCAGAAGAAGTTCAAATAAATAAGACTCTTTAGCAAAATTATTTTGACATAAACTGCCACCTTAAGTTTGCTCACTGGAGCCTGGGGACAGAGATATTAATGCAAGAGACAGTCTTTTTGAGAAAAACAGCCAAAGAAGACTGGGGAAACCCTCTAGAGATTCTCTGAACGTAACAGAGGTTTTCCTGAAGGCAAACAGAATTTAAAGGCTAAAGGGGAAGAATGTACTGTACTGAACCATGAAAACATTAGGGAAAATGAAGGGACACTCACTGTATCCAAATCCTCCATAAATTTCTATCTGTTGCTGACACAAGAGATAGCAGGAAGAAAGCTGTGAAGAGCATTGAGGGGATAGTATGAAAGAAAAGGTGCTCGGTCTTGGCATGACAGAATGAATTTTCCTTTCTCATAAGATATTTTGCCAGCTCCCTCGCAATGCTCCCTTTCTCCTTCCCTTGATTTGCATAATCTCTTTCTAGGGATTGTAGTGGAGCCTCTATTGCCCTTTCGGTTCTTAAGGAATCATTATTTTACTTTTTCTTTATAGAGCTTTCTTCCTTAAGGGGACTTTTTCCCTAAGCCCAGCAATACAATAAACCCAGAAAATTCAGTGATCAGTGCCAAGGCAACAGGTTAAAGACATCACAATATACTATATTATGGAAATCTACATTTAGGGCTTGTGCAGAAATTTAGCCTAGGGAAATGCTACAGAAAAAAGTGTTGTGGCATTTTAATGTTGGTGGTCTCAGCTTATACTAAAGATAGAATTAATATGACTATCTATCATTCCCCTTCCCATATACAGGTCCTTGGCTAAACAGAAATGTTTCAAAAGGAGTGATGGCTCAGAATAAATCCAGCTTCTACTTGTGGGGCCAAACATGGCCCCATTGCTCCTGTCAGTGGAAGATGTAGCTTCCATTTGACAGTCATTCCAACACAATACAAGGATTCCTCCTATTTCTCCATTATGAGAAAAGCTGTGCTTGTGTGAAAGTATGCATTTCTTTGGAGAATGAACCAACATAATCCAGGTGAGTTTGCATGTGAACCTTCCTGGTTTCTCGCGCTATGCCGGAGGACATTTAAATAAATATGACAAGCAATGCAACAGTTGGATTAAGACAGAGACTGCATACTGTGTTTCTCAGTTCACCAAAGGTTATATTCTTTGGCACGGATAAACCTCCTGATGCTTTTCCTCAAGAGCTCAGAATGCCAAACAATAGAAAATTAACAAGGTAACTTTCCCCAGGTGACAGGTGAAGTTACATTCCTTCTCCCTTCCAAACTCATACATTAAATGTGCAAGCATGCTGTGAAATAAATAGGACACACAGAGTGGCTGAAAGAACATGCACATAATAGTGAACCTAATGTTGCATGAACTGATATGTTCAGCATTTGCTTTGAAAATTGCTTTCATTTAGTCCTTTTGCCCTTGTTTGGCAAAATTGACAATCCATGCTCAGAAAGGATCCAGAACCCAAACAGAGGAAATGCCAAAGGCTTGCAGTGACACAGAACAGAGCACATGGATGTCAGCAGTGCACCCTGGGCTTCTATCGATGCCCAGGAATTTCCTATCCTGTGATTACAGGTCAGACATTCTGCATTACAGTATCCCTATGGTCTCCCAGAAAGTCCAGATCCTTCCCACAACTAGGGTTCAGCAAATCTCCATCAGGAAGAGTAAATTCCACCCTGAAGAAAGACAGCAGCTGTTGGAGGGAAACTGAGTCATGGAGGGTAAAATGACCTATGAAGTTGCAGTAGATTAAAAATCTAACTTTAAAGCTGAGTCTTGTAATTTTTAGCCTGGTGCTGTACCCAGGGCCCCATCTCTCTGCTGTGCTTATACTACCAGATCCTGCTCAGAAGCTCACTGAAAATGAATAAAAAAACTATTGACTTAGCGGTCTTCTGACTTTGCTCTCTAGCTCCAGAAATAAGCATCCCTGTTTACTTAGAAATATCTACAAAAGGCATCAAAAATACCCCACAAATTTTATACTCATTAACTTCTCATACATGCTTGATTAATTTGTGTGCATCAGGAGAATGCTGCCATTAATGAAGCTGACACCCTTCCACTTGGATCAGAGTGCTATGGATCTACCGGGAAACCAGCCGGGGCTGCGCAGAGACTTGTGCCTTGTTAATATTTATTCACTGTGCTAGCAAATGCATTTCTGAGACCAGAAAAATAATGCTAGTGTGTTTTCCCCTTTTTTACGTTCCTTCCTTACATTTACCTGACTCCTCTGCCTTTTTTTTTTTCCTGAGGAAATATAAAATTCTTAGATTCTGACACTGTTCATCGAAGAAATGACAAAATCCTCTGTATCAGCAATTAAACTGGAGCCATGAAAACAAGCTCAGAGATTTCTTCTCCATTCTTTAAGGCAAGAGAAAGTTCATGCCCACAGGTTTGCTGCAGAGAAGCTCAGCAAACTGATTAATACTCCAGGAGCAGGTAATCAATCCCTTCAGGTCAAAGAGGAGGTAATGGTATCAAGGCTTAAACAGCAACTCCTCAGCAGTTCATCTGGTGTTGGCTTCAGATTATGGAGATTCATCCTCGAGGCTGAAGGCCGGGTTTTGTGTATTCTCTCCCCATTTCACATAATCCTAGACTGCTGTTGGGCCACTTTTTTTTTTTTTCTTTAGAGGAAAAGGCTTAATAAAATGCAAAGAGGCAGAATAATACTGCCCCTGGAAGTAAACGGATGTCCTACTATAAAAAACCCTAACCTCTGAAGCACATAAAATACATAAAATGCCTACATAAAATGAGAGCATATGTTCAGGGCAGAAAGGTTATTAAAGGGAAGAACGGTGCAAGGCACTTTACACCCTTTTCTGTACCCGTAGGCCCGTGGACCCTTGGAAGCACAATATGTTTACACTTGGAAACCAAAAGAATGGGTAATTAGTGAGTGAAACATCATTTTCTTTTATCTTACTGTTCTAGCTGCCCTATTGCCATCTTTAGCATCCACAATAACCTCTTGAGCCTCAGCTCTATTCATCGGCTGTGAGCACCCCCAATAAAAACACTTGCAGTTTAAATAAGAGAGCTGTTCTTTATACACAAGGCACTATTTTTGGTAAAGGGGAGGATCCCATAAGAAATGCCTGGTTTCATAACGTGCACTGCTAGTAGATGCAATTTATTTTCAGCACTACCTTCACTCTTTCGTTAACAATAGCTCTAGTTTAAGGCCTGTTTACCGACTTGCAGTATTCCGTTTGCTAGTGCAAGAAAGGACAGAATAAACTACAGGATGCCAAGAATTCAGGAAAAAGTATGCACTGTAGAAGCACCCGGTTTCTTCCCAAATAGCGTGGGGCTTTCAGATGGTGCCAGACAGAACGAGAGTTCCGCACAGACATCTCCTGAAAGCCTGGTGCAAGCGCTGCAGGAGGGAATCAGGTCACGCAGTGCCACAGGAGGCCAGGAGAAGGGCTGGGGGTGAAGCAGAGGGCGCTGGGTGCAGAGCTCATGGCAGCCTTTCATGCAGCAGCGTGGAGTGAGCACTGAGCTCTGCTGCAGCCCCAGGCCTTTGTGGCTGTGGCAGGGCTGGACGGCTCCCCGTGATGCTGCTCTGTTTATCCAGTGAGGCCCCTGCCTCCTGAGATCCATGCAGCTTTTTCCCAGCTATCAGGCCAGAGGGAGCAACTGTTTAGCTGCTTTCCACATAAAGTCTTATCCTTTGTGCAGCAAGAGGTACACTCTGGATCAACAAGACAATGCAGATGAAATAAGTATTATTTGCCAAATGAACTGAACTTGTTGGTCCCAGACCACTCCTGGGTGCAGAGAACTTCAGAGTCAAGGCAAAGACATTCATTTCCCTGTATTTTTCAGCTTTTAAACAAACTGGCCGCAATTAAATTAGTTTTTGTAGGACATATCTCCTAAAAAATCTATCTCATATGCCCATGGGCTCTTTGGCAGCAGCGGTAGTATATGAGTAAATAAAGGGAGTAAAAAGGCTAAATTAATTCAACAATCAGATGCTCTAAACCAAACAGAGGCCAGTTTTGCTAGAAAAGCTATCTCTGAAGTCCACAAGCGCTCCCACAATGGCAGAAGAGCAAACGAGAAACAGCTAGGTTTTAATTTTACCATCACATTTGCTAATCTGACATTGAGATATTTTATTTGCAGTTATTGCTGAATTACACTGCTGCAGCACAAAGCACAATCAGACTGGAAGATCAAGTATCTTCCATATGACTTGAGATTTCTTTTACTTTTCTTTTTTTTCCCTATCTTTTTGATATCTTTTGAAGATTTCACAATGTAGAACTTGGGCAATAAATTGAATCTTAGATTAAAATATGCAATAGTATCAAGAACAGTGTTAATCTCAGTTTACTAGCTCACATGGAAACTAAATCCCATATCATCTCTTCCAAAAATGATTCAAGCAGATTAAATCTGACAGGACAGCATGGGGTAATTTGTGCTGTGGTAGCATGCAGTGTACTAGTTTTCAGATAATTTCTCATTTCCAGGGCATTTGAACATTTAGCTTTGAAACTCTGACACATAAAAGGGAAAAAAAGCATTTGAGGAAAACTGTTTTCTCTCTTTCCTCCTCACCTTTTAGTCCACTTTTGAAGAAGCAAAGGGATGTGAAGATGGATTGCCATCTATTGGTGTGATCAAGAAATTCCATGAGTGAAAATTCCCCAGTCAAATACAACTCGAGTACCTAATTTCTAAAAATCTAGAGGTACTCAGTTTCTATATGTAGCACTTGCTTAGGCATAGTAGATGCTGTCTACCACATAACTACAGCAAATTAAATTACCTATTTAGACAAAACCAGATTTCCCTCTTTTTGTCCCCCAAACAATATACCTGGATTCTCTAGTCAGGTCAGTTTTGAATGCAGTCAATAGGTACCAGAGATTGTCTTTGTATTCTGCTATTATTTATAGAGGCCTTATCCTAGCTTTGAAAATCAAATTCGAAAGAATCAAAAAACAAATGTCTTGTTTGTAATATCTCCTTTTAGCAGAGGAATTTCAGATATCATGGGAAGACACAAGAGATTACCTTCTTTGCAGAAAAACTCAGAGAAAGGAAAAAGTGGAAAAAGAAAATTAATTTAAGGATTTCAAGGCATAAAGACATTTCCTGATAGGCAGGAAGAGGAGAGGTTATATGAGAGAAAAGGACCAGGAAGGAAGCACAAAGAGAACATGGGAGAAGAGATGAGACCAAACAACATGAATATTTCATGGTTTTAGCCAGCTGTCCCCTCTACCAGCCTTTCCACCAAGGAGTAAGTATTTTGTAGCTAATCTTTAAGTTTCATTGACTCTCAAAGCCAAGAGCAGACAAGCTGCCTCATGGATGATGGTACCTCAGGTGCATCTCACCACACACCAGCTGGATGTTGTTCTCTCCATCCACCACTTGAGAGGTTTACATGGCATTTTTCAATTTCATTCACAGTAGCACTGATTATGGATATAACACTGTTTATTATAATCCAGATACTTTTGCTTAAAGGCAATTATTTCACAAAAGCAGAACTAAAGGAATGACAGCCACCAGCAAAGAGAATGATGATGATCTCTTCCCCCATCACAGCTGGGTACTCAGCAGGACATGTGGTCTGATATTAAGGCTCTTTCCATCTGTGCCTCCACAGAAATGGTTCTCAGCATAGATTGGAGTTTTAGTTCAGGCCATGATTTCCCTTTTTTATTGCTTCAAAATTCATTTTACAACAGTTCAAAGAGGTATGTCTTTGTTTCCTTTCTTCCCTCATAAAAAGAATGTGTCAGCATTGGTTTAGTCATCCGGCCTTATATTGACATTTTCTATACTTCTATCCATAAGCCTCCATCTGCCTTTATATTAGGTTTCTGCCCTCCTCCTAAGCAGCCATGACAATTTGCATAGTCTTCCCTTCTTCTGCTGACATAGAGCATTTTTCCATTCAGCATGGCTAATGTGTGGGAGTTGGAGGGCATTTCCCTAATGCCCTGGGAAATGTACTCTGGAACAAGGATTCACTCTGCAAACCCTATTATTCAAACTACAGACTGAAAAACTTTTTTCCTGTGCGTGATCTTAGCAAGGAGAGCATGAAATGAGAAGATGGGAGGTAGCTGTTTTCTCTTCCTGAAGGTTGCTGCCACCAGCACTGAGTTGAACATGCAGAGGAAGGCTGGAGTGCTACAGCCCAGCAGCACATCCCTGTTCCCTGAGCTCTGGGCTATCAAACTGGCTGGTACAAGCCAGGGTATCCCCTTTGCTTCCAACAACACCACTTCTGGGCATCAAACTTCTCTCCAAAAAAACTAAATGAAAACAACATGTCCCTGTTTGAGAAAGAGACTTTCCATGACTTATTCTCACTGTCAGTAGAAGGTTAAAAGGGGCTGGTGTCAGTATATAAGGAGACTACCAGGATGCTGAGCAATAACACATCTCAGAGATATTTACCAAGCAGATTGGTTGATGTTAATGCCTGTGAGATCAGCGTGGAAATGGCCTTTGAGATATATAATGAACAATAATAAAAGAAAAGGAGATTCAGAGGTGACCTTATCACACTACAACTTCCTGAACGGTGGTTGTAGTTGGGTGGGGGTTGATCTCTTTTTCCAGGCAACAACTGACAGAACAAGAGGACACAGCCTTAAGCTGTGCCAAGGGAATTTTAGGTTGGATGTTAGGAGAAAGTTCTTTACTGAAAAGGTGATAAAGTTCTGGAATTGTCTGCCCAGGGAGGTGGTGGAGTGACCATCCCTGGATGTGTTTAAAAAACGATTGGATGTGGCACTCAGTGACATGGTTTAGTTGAGGTGGTGTTAGGGCATGGGTTGGACTCGGTGATCTTGAAGGTTTCTTCCAACCTGGCGATTCTGTGATTCTGTGAATATTATCAGAGTTTGAATGCAGAGAATACTAGATTGTACTTCAGACCAACAAAGGGAGAGATTGGCTTATTTACTATAAAGAAACCAATTTACAGTGTTATGAGGTTCTATGTCTCTGTTCACCAGGAAGTAAGATATAGCTCTGATGCTTATTTATTGTGTAAACATTTTTCAGTTACTTGTTCCCCCAAAAAAGCAGTTGGTGGTACTGTTATTGTATGGGAAGGCTTTGTTGCACAACAGCATTTGCTCACTTTGGTACTGTGACATGAAATGCTGAGCTAAACCTCATTACTAGGAAAAAGAGTAATAACTAATAACTAAACCATAAAACCAGTTTTCTAAAGCAAGGGAGTTTAATATTAAGAGAAAGAAAAGTTCACCTCATGGTTCTGTTTTTGTCAACTGATTTTCAAGCGAAAAGGCACTGCAGACCACTTTCAACCCACCTAACAGAGGTGCTGAACTTCGTCATCATAACTACTGAGGTGCTAAAGATCAAAAAAAATCATGTGGCACCCTAACAGGGGGTTAACCCATGTTATTGTCCACAACTCCCAGATCTCGGCTCCATATACAGTGAAGACAGAAAAGTACTCCCAGGGCCTTTGAGGCAAAGCACCCAATTGAAGACCCATCTTGCAACAGATTGCTTAGGCAACTTGGAAGGAGACAAGTACATCCCAAAGACACTTTGCTGATATTTGGCAATGAAAAATTGTTGTAATCACCACTGTGAAAATCGCTGTGAAAGGTGAAGTGTGTGGTAAACACAGGCCCAGGCTCTTGCTATTGACACCAAGTTGTAAGAAGTGCAAAATCACCGATTTGAATGAAAGAGAACCACATCTATGCATGGGTGTTAGACTGCTTCCTTCTCATATCATCTAATGCCTTTCTGTACATCACTCATTTGGGTTAATTCATATATGGAAATACCTTTTCTTCAAGTGTCTGCTTTCTTGAGCTTTCAGAAGTCTTGACACTAACTTTGAATCATACCACATCTGACAGAAGGGAAAGTCTGCTCATTAACGTTATGGAATAACTATCTTCAAGCACTCAAAAGAAATTGTTAGAAAGCTCTTAATGGGTGTAATAATAGGCTACTGGAAATATGCAGAGTTGAATGTTGTAAACAGATGAATTCTGAAACTTTGGAGTCCTGGGAGTTGAGTTTATAAGTTTCTGTGCTCGCACAAGATGAATTACACTCCAACTATAGGAGTCTATGATGATTCATTCAGATTTGATCTTCATAGCTGCTTGAGTTAGGACAAGGAAATTACCCCATTTCCACTCCTACCATGCAATTACTTCCACAGATTGAGAGTTTTGTGAGACATTGAAGAGTAAGAGCTCCACTGCCATCTTTTAAATTCCTGTTCATACTTTAAAACGCTCACTTTAATGATGCTGGTAAAATTTGTTACTCTATGAATACAGCCAGGAGAGGACTTTCCATTATTTAAGTCATGGTGATAACATGTACATAGCTTATATAAGCTGTTTGCAGAAAGAAGAATTTCCCCTCCTCCACCCCTGCATATTTTCCCAGCATTTCTGACATAAAATGTGCAGCACAACAGCAAGAATTTTCTTTCTACATATTGGACCGTGCAAAACTAAGAATGTAATGAAGGCACAGATCCAGAAAGGTCCTAATAAAGCACCACCATGTGTATATTTATTCAATTCTCTATCAATATTCACTGTTATCTAATTAAGAATGATAGGCTTTTGGAAGAGAGATTGTCATACAACTTCTAGAAGAGATGTCTTGAAGTCAAGCAAGGTTTGTCTTTGATATCAATTACATGTTCTGCCTGAGAATACTGGATATGTTCTGCCTGTTTCATGCTGGTACAGTATCCACCACATATAAAATTCAAATTTCATTAAGTATTGCACTATCCTAAATGTGCACTTCAGAGTTTTAGTTATAGATGGAAGATATTTTAAGATTAATAATGTTGATTTCATAGACTACAGATTTGGCAAAGGTTATTTCAAAATTCAGGGCTTGATCTTGCAGCCAGCTGCTATTGACCCATTGGCTCTAATGCACTGTGTACATAAGGAGAGCAAGGCCTGATCATCTGTGTGCAAAGCTTCAGCATGAACTACAGAAGGGGGATCATTACAATAAGCAATATGAAAGCACAGTACTAATGACATAAGAGTATTGACATAATGTAACAGAACCTGCAATAAAGCATTCTCCAGCGCAGCTAAAGCCATAATTTTCAACTTTGTAATCATGCTGAAGAGGGGTCTAAATAAGCACAAAAAAAAGTACATCAATTTTAGTGCGGATTAGAATAAGAGAGTTAACATGCTGGGAAGCATTATTGAGAATGTTAGTTCAAGAACTTCCTTCTTCCCAATTTTTGTTTCTCATTTTTTGTCAAGGCTGCCACTCAGAAGATGTAGCAAGTTCTTCTGTAAAGAGAGATGAATGAAAAATGCCAGTACATCTTCCTGACAAGGAAGTTAAACCATGTTTTTTCACCTACATACAGAGACATGTTACTCATTTGGAATGCTGGCTCATACGAGGAGCAGAGCCTTGGCATATTCTCATCCTTTTACCGAAAGGCTGTTAAGTCATCATCAAACCTCTGTCATGCAGTGGTATTAGTAGCTCTTCCCACAATCAGCTTCCCCCAGTAACTGAGTAGTCCCTGCTGGGCTTCCCTTCGAATACACTGTTCCCACTGCCACCAACAAAGAGCATCCCACTTGAACATCTGTTCTGTTGTCGTCACTTCATAGGGGTTGATTCTACAGCAGAGTTCTGGGACTGAGCCTAATTCCAGGAGCTTTGTCTTAGGGATAAGTTTAACTCTTCTTACATGTTTTCTCTCCATTTCAAATGGCACAATCCATTTCCATGGTACAATAACTCCTTTTGCTGTCAACTCTTATTTTGAAGGAGCACTTGTTTCTGATCCCATCTCTTCTTTATCTGCTTTGACAGAACCTGTTAGAACAGAGGAAAGACTCAAGGACTAATTGTAGTTCTGTGAAATATTCTGATTTTCATGTAGCTTTGCTACTGATTATTATTTAATATCTACAGTTGTAAGCCAGTAAATATTAACCAACGTTCCTGATCCTACACACTTTTTCAAAGAACTCAAGTCTTTCCTGTAGGCAAGCTCTTTGAACATCACAAGTGCCTGACTTGCTAATGTCTTTTGCACAAAGAAATTAACATTAAAAAATATAAGAAATAAAAAAGAAAGAATCAGGCTTGGTTTGCTAATGTGGTCTGCAGTCAGAAACTGGAAAATGCTTCAGCATTTGCAATGCAGCATTGGACAGTTTACATTTGTGACCATCTTCACTGCATTCTGCTGAAATGTTTCCACTGAGCTTTTAATACCAGTTTGTTATTTCTTAACATCTGGATCAGATTTAATCGTAATTACACACATTGAAAAGAGCTTGAGGTTTGGAGCTTTGAGAGGGCAGGAAAGGTGGCTTTCAGTAGATGAATGAGCCTTGAGTCATTCAAAGGGAATCCCATTCAGGACAAATTATTTAATTTTTCCTTTACCTTACTGAAACGTGGCTCAAAAAACCCCCTGTTCAATATTTTAGTCCAAGAATTTCAAAACCAGATGGA
This sequence comes from Eulacestoma nigropectus, assembly GCA_013397775.1. Classification (NCBI taxonomy): domain Eukaryota; kingdom Metazoa; phylum Chordata; class Aves; order Passeriformes; genus Eulacestoma; species Eulacestoma nigropectus. The sequence continues at coordinate 2,564,148 of VZTE01005755.1, forward strand.
GCAGGGTTCAAATGCCTTAACTTAAGCATATAGCACTATTTTGGATCCACTGGGATATTCAAACATCAGTATGGAGCTGTCAGCCATGTCATCAGGAAGACCCATGCCACTCTGGCTGGATTCAAGTATTCCAGAGGGAGCACTGAAAATTAGTAGTCACATTTGTAACCCTTGGCCATAACAGTTGAACAGGAGTTACACAGACATTGCAACATACAAGAAGTGATAACAGAGAGTCACTGGTCATCTGGAAAAATTGAAACCTGAGCCTTTAAACTAGCAAGAGCAGCAGTAGGTCAAAGTCACTGAAAACCAAAATATTAAAGAGACGGTAGCTTCAACGCAGTTGCCTTGGGTGGTTGTGTTGGGTGCTGATCTTTACCTACCAGAGGAGGTAAATGGGTTATCAACTCAATTATCAGTAAGAAGAAAAGGGAATACAAAATGCTGTCATGTGCAGGAGACTTTTGATTGACTTTTATCGTGTGCCAAGTGAAAAACTGTGATTCCAGATCAAATTCTCCCCTTGTATAAAAATGGATTTTGTCCCCACTCACTAAAGGGAAATACAATCAATTACATCCCGAAAGAAGACAATCCTTCCATTCTATACACATAGAAAAGATATTTTAAATCAAATTCTTTATATTCCACAAATATTTCCATCACTGATTTGATTCTTTAGGGGGCAGCAGGCAAATTTTATTTTGTCCACATGTGGTCACAATAATAGTTGTGGGGCCATTATTACAGAAAGTAGACATCTGGGGTGGTATTTGCTAACTAAATGTAGATTTCCATATTTGAACTAGTCTCTATCGTCTTCCTTCATAATCAGGAAGAGAGGGGGAAATAAACATATTTAGATGGTTTTTTCTTATGCTAAAGTAGGCATCTAAAATAGGCCAAAAAACTGCACCTTAGTTAGAAGTGCCCATTTCTCTTCACCAGTAACGTGGAATTTTGGGTATCTCAGAAGCAAATATCAGCACTGCAGATGTCTATAGTTAGATGAGATTAATTCAGTCCCAAGGATAAGAAGATATGCAGATTATGTTAACATCTCTTAACAGCAATTACCCGTATTATGAGGTATACTCAGCTGTGGATTAAATGAAAAACAAGCTTAATGTTCCTTTGCCTTCAAGCCCATAATAGTTCTGCTACTGCAACATTTTTTCTAGTGGGAAGTAATAAACCAGTGATGATATACTGCTATTTAATATGACAATTTATGACAAGAGTTGGATATCAGTTCTGTAATGCCCCTATTATCATATTTTTCAGCATCACAGTTCATCATGAATGTCTACATTAAATATTAGGAGAACAGCATCTGTCTTGTGTAGAGAATTGCAGCAGAGGTGTTTAAATTGACATAGATAAAAATGTACAGGTGTGGAAGCAGCACAAAGAATCATGTGGCAGGAAGAGGGCTAGAAGAATGATGCATTGATGTCACTTAGATCAGGGGTCATCAAGATCCCAGCACATCTCTATGTTTCTTCTCAGGATACCCAAACTGGGAAAGAAAAGACAGTGTGTAAATCCTGAGTGCTCACAGGTGGAACAGGATGCAGAGACTAATCCCCAGTTTATATGGGGAACAAAACAGTTATATCCAAAATCATCAACCTAAACCGAACCCAAAAGACATGAAGAGAACCTGGCCTATTTCTCTTTTCCTCTGTGTCATAGAATTATAGGATCATTAAGGTTGGAAAATATCTCGAAGATCAATGAGTCTAAATGGTTAACCCAGCACTGCCAAGTCCACCAATAAACCATGTCTATAAGCACCACATCTACACCTTTTTTGAACACTTTCAGAGACAGTGACTCCAGCACTTCCCTGGGCAGCCTGTTGCAATGCTTGACCCTTTCAGTGAGGAAATTTTTCCTAATGTTGAATCTAAACCTCCCCTGGCACAACCTGAGGCCATTTCTGTTTGTCCTGTTGTTTGTTACCTGAGGGAGTGACATACAACTGTGTCCCTGTGGCAGCAGTGGGAATCTCGGTCTGCCTGCCTGCACATCAGCATCTTGGTGCTGCAAGGGAAGACAGACTATTTGAACATACATGATTTGGGATTGCACGTGCCTGTGGAAATGTGCGGATTAATGAAGGAAATCAGCTCTGTTTTAAAATATAATCACCCTCCCCTCTCTAAGATCTCCTGCTGCGATCTCCTATGCCGTTGCTACAATGTTGTAGCATTGTTTCTGACAAAGTACCTCTCTGTCAAAAAAACAGCTCCTTGTCAGCCTAGATCTGCTGTTTTATTTCATGTCAGTAAATATCCAAGGGCAGGAAATACTTTACACTACTGTAACACTAAAGACTTCATGAGTAGTACGCCAGATTTTTGGAGGCACAGTTAAGAAGAAATTCCAGTACTGTTCAATTTCAGACCAGCAGCATGACTAAACTCACAATTACATTATTTCACCTGTCTGAAACCGAAAAGAAAGATGGACAGTGACAAACCCTATCCTAGAAAGCACAGAATTATGGGAGACAGGGCAGTTTACAACTGATTATGTTTCACAGCTTTGTGAATGAACAGGTTGAAATCTGGCACTTATAAGAAAGAAAATTTAATGCTTGGGTATATTATTCATTCAAAAGAAAAAGAGCCAAGCTCTTTGCTGGCATAAACTGCCACAGCTCTATTGATTTCAAACAAGAGCTTATTTGCATCAGATGAACATCCAAGCCATATTTTATAACATGCTCAACTTTGATTAATTGTTATTAGAGTCCAAAAAAGAATTTTTCATTCCTCAATTATTTTTGCACTACACATAAAAAGAAAACAAAAAAGCCCTGCCACTGAACACACCAATAAATACTCTTCAGCTATAAGACAATTAATAATTTTTTTCATAATTTGAAGAACATTAGACTTGATGTTCACAGCTAACTTGTCTTGAAAAGTGAGCAACTACATCTCCTGCACTTATTTGGGTGGAATCAACAATGTTGTCTGTGTCCAATTTTCTGTTTTTCCTTTCACCAATGCGTTAGGTCATCAGGAAATCCCCAAATGGACACTTTAAATGTCTGGACAAAACTGAATGTGGTTTTCTATGTAACCGATGGAGAGGTGGCTGTATGGAGCCATCTGAAAAACTCTTATCCTCATTGTTCAGAACTGCAGAAGTATTATTCATGCAGCAGTCTGGGCCTCCATTCTTCTGCCTTTAATTTGCATATCATTACAATTCTTCCTTAAAAATAAAAACCTCCGCATTATTCTGAGTCCTGTGCTCCCATGTGATACAGACCAGGTTTTTCCTTGATCTGCCAATGATTTTATGGTTCATTCCCTTTCCATCTTTATTATTATAGTAGCAACATACGGGATATTTAGGAAAATCATGCCTGTAGGCTGTTAGTCTCCAGACGTGTGAGACATAGTGAAAGGAAGGGGAAGGGAGAGAAAAAAGCAGGAAGGAAGTAAAAAAAAATTGAGAGGGAGAAGGGGGCAAAGGAGGGAGGGAGGAAGGAAAATGGGCAGCTACTCCATAGCTACAGGAATCAACACATCTGATTGCTTTGGGAAATGTTAAGTGAATTCTTGGGGTCCAAGCACAAGTCATGAGGTGTTTTCTTCAGTTAGATCTCTTCTGTGGATGCACTTGTGCATAACAACCATGTTTACATCTAAAATTTTTTTCTCTGATAAATCTGCCTTATTTGTGTTTATTTAACAGCTGATGTTTTTTCAATGGCTTCATGCTGAATACACCAATATCCTTCATCTCATTTAACCACAGTGTAATACCTGATGTGGGTAAATACTTGACCTCTCCTTAATTTAAAGACCATTTAGAATTATGTCACGAACCTGCTCTGTGCTGTCTAGTGTCATGATCTCCTCTGACTTCATATGCCAAGCAACCTTGAACTAAATTTATACTCAGATGGAAGACCTTCTGGCAAATGTATCTATTAAAATAAAAAAAATACCACAGTAGTTTTGGTAGTTCAGAACACAAGGTTCTGTGAGTAGGCATTCTAAACCTTAACAGAAAGGTACTATAGAATTCTCTATAGGATTATAAAAGGTTATAAGCTTTTAAAGCAGATTGGAAGATTCTTTAATAGGGAGTCTATATACTGTTATATTTTATGGTCCTGACCCTTTCACAGTGACAAATCATGATTGATTAAAATGGTCACATAAAAGGGTATTTGCTTCAGCAAACTACTTATAAAATACGCTGTGGTTCCAAAATCAGGCCCTATTGTCAACCATAAACATCTATAGATGTTTGTAAACTTGATTCTGCCATATTGAAGATATGACCAGAAAATATTTTATAGTGTGTATTATGGGAGCAATTGGTTGATCCCAACTGTTAAAAAATGAAAATATGTTCTTTCTTGAGGTTGTTCAAATCTAACATAATAACATCTATGGAAGGAAGATCAGTAAACACTAATTTACTCCTGTGGGTTATTAATATTTTCTCATATATCACCATTCTTTTTCATAGGATCATAGGGAAATTGAGGTTGGAAGAAAGCTCAGGAGGTCTCTAGTCCAATCTTCTACCCAAAGAAGGGGCACATCTGAGGTCACACCGCGTTGTGTGGGGCTTTATCCAGTCTGGTCTTGGAAACCTCCAGACATGGAAGCTGCACAATGCTTCTGTGCAGGTTGTGAATCTCCTGTTTCCATGCATTCCCACGGTCCCTCATCCTCCAACCATGCATCACTTCCTTAGCTAAGGCTTTTCTTTTGGTTTGTGTGTTGTCATAGCTACGTTTTAATCCCTAAACTGGACCTACACTGGTGTACCTTAATATCTGTAGAAAGTCCTGGTGATACTAATGAGATTATGCCCAAGTGTAAAGGCATCCATACTTGGGGCAGGACTGCAGACTCTGCAGACCTTCTATGTAAGCAAAGGAGAACAAATACCAAGTTAAAAAAAATATTTCATAGAATTACAACTTGCCTTTTAAACAAACACATCTTCTGTAGATCTCACTTGTTAACCAACACCAAACTCAAATATTAAAATAAAAAAAAAACCTCAAAAAACCCACCAAAAAAAAAACAAACCCACAACAAAAAAACCCCAACAACAAAAAAAATCAAAACAAACCCATAAAATCCCTTCCATTAGAGATATATATATATAATTTAACAACCCTAATTTAACAAACCTGGGTGTGTAAAAGAAACTGGAACAGTACATATATTTAAACAGTCTAAGTCAAATCCTGAGAAGCTTTATATAACACAGTAATGATCTACCTAGAATTATAAGAAATTTTCTGTTCAGTATGCTAGCTTATCCCACATATTTAATGACAGAAACAAGCAAATAAATGACAAGATTTGAGACTGTGACATAAAAAATAGAGAAAACGGGAGTCTAATATATACTGTCAGATAAAAGGAGCCTGAAGGGAGATGATAACACAATTTAAATACCCAGAAGGAAGCAATATCAAGGAATGAAGAGAGTTATTTACACTATGTAGTAGAGCTAAACCAATTTGTGTTTAACAGGACCTGCAAATCAAAAAAAAAAAAAAAATCTGCTTCTGCAAGACAATATGAACATTTCAGGGGAACAGTACTGCGTAACTAACTAGGACTCCAGCAGGGAGACTGCCAAACTCTTCAAGTTTCTTAAAACCTTTGCTCCCTTTGCTGGTCAGCCAAGTAGGCCCTGGCCCTGCAGCTGTCCCATCTCTCAGTGGAGTGCCAAACCTTCACCCATGTTAATCCCCTTGGCTGGCTGGAGCTCTGTGCTCACCTTTACCCACACCGACAGAGTCAATCAGTGCCCACCCAGCTCTCACCTGTAATGGACACCCCCGTGAGAGCCAGCCTGTTTCTGGGAAGGCTACTTGGAAAGCATGAAGACTGGGAAGCATCTCCATGTGAAGACTGGCCCACAGCCTCACCGTGGTCACTGGCGGAATCCCATTGCACACCACCCACCAAGCTGCACTGTCCTTAGCAATTAGCAGTGACCACCATCAGCAGATCAAAAGCTGTCATCAAGGGCTTTCATATGATCGTTATCATATGATGCCTGCACCACACATTTTCAGGAGGTTTCTTACAGATTATTGGACTAGATTGCATCTAGTCCATTCCTGTCTCTTGCATGCTCACTACCAACTAAAATGGACCAGGTGTGTTCCTGGAATACCTCTTCCATCCTGGTTTTCCCTGAGATGTTTCTAGTTTAGGTGCTCTGAGATCACTCTGAATGAAAGCAGAGAAAATGTGGATGGTGGGAGTTCAATTCAAAAGTGCACTCTTGATCCAAATTTACATGCAAATGGAGATTAATCCAATTGTTCAGAGTTTCCAGGAAATTGCCTTCTTAGCCCTTTTCATCTGGATGTAGAAAAATCTGGGCTTTATTCCCAGCATGAAGCTCTTTTGTTTCTGCATTTTTACTTTGGCATTCCTCACCCTCATGCTCCCAGTTTCTGCAGGGATCATCATTTATATCGATGATTTCAAAGTTTCCCACTTCGTTTTTTTTCCTACTTTGTCCCTGATATATTTATTTTTTCGTTGGAAATAGCAGTCCCTGTAGATCAGATTTAAGAAATATACTTGCGTTTTTCTGATACCTTCTCCAAGACCAAGGACCCAAAGGAAGTGGCCCAAAGATCTCCAGAGATTCAGAGCCCCCAAGACAGAAACCACTGTTTTAAGGTTCCCCACAGAGGAAAAGACAGAGGCAATAATCAGCCTGAAACAGTAACACAGCACTTATGGTGGATGACCTACTTCTGGAGAGGCAACAATGCCTCTTCAAACGCTCTACTACTCTCTTCCACTGCATCTCTCCCTTACGGTTCATGATTAAATCAGAGTAATCATACAAGGGAAAGAAAATTCCACATATGTTACAATTAGATTTTAAAAAATTCCCTTTCAAAGCTCAGCATCACAGATCATCTTTGATTTTAAAGACATTTCATTAGTCATGATGACTCCATGTAGGCCTGAATCCATTGCAATAATATTGAAGATGACAGCATAACCAAAAACTAAGAGAAAATGAAGGCAGGCATTGTCTCCATTATTCCTTTATATTGCAATATCTTCTGCAGGATAAATCAAGTGGATTTTACAAGCTGGGTGTTACAGCACAGATTCATTTTTCATAGCTTTCACACACATTTTTCTGCATTAAGCAAACAACTGCCAAATAAAGGCTAAACTGTGCTTTTGGAGTCAAGCCATCCCTCAAGCAGTTCTGCATGAATCACACTGTGTTTATTGGTAGCCTCAGACAAACAAGCAGTAGCCCTGACTAATGACAACAAACGTAATAAAATAGCTATGCCTCTGCTTCTAGAAAAGAGGAGAGAGGTAGCATAACCACATTCCTGCTTGTTCTGCTGTTACAGTGATTTTTCTGTCAGTGCCAGACAGGACAGAAATCCTTTCTCAAATTATTTCTTAAGGAAGGAGCGCCTGACCAACAGCAAGTAAATTAGGTATGACACAAGTTACTTGGATTTTATTCCTTGCTTTGATAAAGACTGCCCACATGACTCAGACAAGTAATTTTTAATCTCTCTCCTTTCCCAAGCATCACGTATGAAAAAAATTACTTCAGTGTGTATTAAGAAAACGTTCATTGCCTATTACTTGACACTATGGCAAGGAGAGTCAGATGGTCCAAGATCTTTCACATGTGGGATGAGTCTAATTGTTTTGAGAGATGTTATATACAAGCACAATAACACTGTTATAATAAAAGAGCCTGATTCATTATCGTAATTATCTTCCCAGGAATACATAGAAAAGATTATACCTGAGTAATATTTCATAGTATTTTTATTTAGAGCCTGAGAAATCACTGGAATGTCAAAATACAAGTGCCAGCATTCCTTTCTCAAATCAAGACTGAACAGAAAGGCTTTAGAGCAGCAGCACCATCTGTTGGCAAATTTGTCATCAAATTACCTAAAAAGCAAACAGAAAATTATCAAAGCAGACCATGAAATGAAATGCAAGATATAACCTGCAAACTGTATCTTCTACTGTACCATTTTCCTGCCAAGACCCATGGGAAACTAGGACCCACATCAAGGGGCAGCCACGTTATTAGTGCCACAGAACTCTTCTTCCACATGAACTTGTTCTTTTACTATAGGCAATGTTTTCTTGAGCCATAATTTCACATCTTTTCCCCTCAGTAATTTTGCAGGAGCAAAGGCTGCCTAATTTGTGCAGAAGCTTCAGATTAAAATCAGGATGGTTCTTCAAAGTGAGTATACACTGGAAAGAATGTTCCTGGAAGAGGCAAAGCCATCATAAGTGGCAAACAGTTTATCAAGCTGTCAACAGTGTCACTTCTGGCTGCGAAATCTGAAAGAGCAACAAATGCAAGGTTAGTGAGGGATTATTACTTGAGGAAGGGTGGCATTCACATAACTGTGAAAACAGGGAAATCTCACAGTTCTTGGTGATGAGATTGTTCTTCCAATGTGGAATAGCAATGCAAATACCTAGAAGATCATAAGGAAAATATCCATCTCAGAACCTTAAGCTCTGAAACAGGCTGTAGCGTGCAGATAAATATTTTGCTTGCTAATATAGTTTTCTATGGAGATGTTAAGCAAGGATTATGGCACACTGTAATAAAGGCAAAATTACACAGAAAGGAAACTGCCATCAACCGTAGAGATCTGAGCAACAATCTGGAGGGGGAAAAAACCAAAAAAACAACAGAACAAAACAGACAACTTCACTAAATAAGCTTGAAATTAGCAAAATCTATGGTCAGTCTAGTATCACATAATGTCACACTTTTTACATTGAGTGTGTCAGCCTTTCTAGACCAAGAACCCATCCTCTGGCAGGCGCTGTTGTGCTCAAACTACACCATGTAGTTTACACAGGCCCATTGCTCACATGCTTATCTGCCACTAGGTATTACTGCAAGGCACTGTTCCTGGGGAGGCTTTGATTTGTGGTGTTAAGACCATCTAAGACACATCTGGCCATCATATCACTTGTTCTGCAGCTGAGCATCCACTCAGAAGAGCTGTTCCAAAGCTCCTGTGCTCTTCTACTGCCAGCACAAGTTCCGTGTGCAATGCACTTGCACCCACCAGGATCTATTCTACAACCACAAAATTCTGGATACAACCTCCAGCTTCCCTTGCACAACAAATACGGATTTCTTTTAACACCTCTAGTAACTAATTGCCTGCTTACATATATTTTGAAATTACTCATTTTATTATAGATTTAGGCTTAAACAGCTGGTCACATGACTATTTACATGCTTCTTTGGAGAATTCTGAGGCCAGCCCAGGAGCTGAAATTACAAATACATACCCTGGTTTTGCTGGTCCTACGTCTAATTGCTCATGCCTGAGAACATGATCAGCAGTGTCAGCAGTTTCAGTGCTTAAGTTTCTCCTAATGGTTACATATGATCAATTGCACAGTCTTCCTCTTTTTAAAATTTCTCACTGACTAACAGATGCATTTATTTACAGCTTAATAGACAAAGGCTGCAGACTTCACTTACATATTGTGATAGGATGAAGGGAAATATGAGCTGTGTGAAGGACAAGTGGCAGTTGGGTGTCCTCATTCCTCACTTGGTCTCTCACTGCCAGCAATGGAAAATTTCAAAGGGGTCAACATAGGACACTCTATAGAATGTGGTCTTTTCCACCTTTAAGTGCAACTTCACTTCAGTTCTAGGAAAGCGACTCTCCAGAAGGTTTGTACAATCCGGCCTCTTTGCAAGAATTGTGGTGGTCATTGCTCTCCAGATGGAAGCATTACCCGCAAATAACTGCACTGACATTTTCTCATTTGCTCTTTTCCTCTCCTGCCACAGCCACATTAATAAGTCACTATGAGCAGGAAATAGAGAGCAAGTTGTTTCAGATGACTAATAGAGTTCAGATAACCCAATTAATTTAGTGTCCAACATAAGGCACCTTAAAAGAGCCTCAATTTTTCAGCAAATAGTCATTCAGCATTATATGAAGATAAAATAACATTCGATAATCTCAAAGGAGATGCCAAGTACCAATTTAAAGTAAATGGGAACATCTTTGTGCTTCATTAGAACTTCTCAGACTTTGAGATTAAAAAATCATATATTATTTCTAAAAGATTCACTTCTGCCTGTCTAGAAATCACACTTTTGTACCCTGCACATTTGAAATTTCAGTCACTGTGCACTTCAGAACAGTGCTGAACTGAACTCCATATCTGCAAAGCATTTTGAATAATGTGGTTCTTTTTCCCCTATTTTGCAACAAAAGAGAAGGATAATGTATTTTTTTCAACAGTACTGACAAAATATCAAAGCACGGCACTAAAAGCATCTTTTCCTTCATCAGCTCCCTTTGATTTCATATCATTGTTTTGGTTCCCCAAAATAAACATTTTGTCTCCTTCTTTTGAGATGAAACAGTTAAAAACAGAGAACTGGTAAGCTTTACAGCAATGATCTCTAAATACAATTTTAGAACATTCATTATTTATTACAAGCATTTGAATTTTCATTGAATAAGTTCATTTTGGTTTAACCCTCTTCTAGCTTGTGCCTCAAGAGAAAACAGGGCTGTTGGCAAAACTACTGTGGGGCTTTTCAAACGCCCAGGTGTTGCAATGTAATCTACAATCTTACCTCTGGCATCTTTACACCACCTATGTGTTTGCCTAAAGAGACCTTTCCTATGAATACGCCTTCCCAGCATACATGCAAAATGGATGTCTGAAATCTGCAGTTATCTCAGTATCATACAGTACACAGTACATACCCACTGGGTCTTTACAATGTTTTCTATATCAGTATTCTAATATTTATGTATCCATTGATATCTATATCTACTTATAATTTTAATTTCCTGCCATCTTTTGCTGTGTTCTAAACCAGCTCCTTTCATATCTTCATCACTGTCATTGTCGTGGCTCCACTAGAAATTCTGTACACACTGCCGTATACACAGCGTCCCAAACAATTTCATATTTACACTGTAAAAAACAGTAAATGAGGAGAGAAGCACACATGATACAATAGTCTGTTGTTGTTATCTTCTGCGTGAATGTTTTTCTCAGCCAGAACTTCAGCAAGAGGAGACTAGGAAAGCTGCAGTCACTGTAAAAAGCCAATTTTAAAAAGACCATCAGGTGCAAAATTGTAAGAGTGGCAGAGCTTGCTCTAAGCCTCTTCCTTTTTTTTCTTTCCTGCATAGCTCCAGCAGCTCCAGCCTGCTTACTTATAAGCCAGGCATCTTATAAGAGACTGATGCTCTTTTGAACTGCTGTTTCAGTTTACTGATAGCTAGATCAAGCACAGAATTATTTATTTTTCTAGTTTATTTTATTGTGGTGACTCTTCCTAATGTCATACTGAAGCCTGGCTCTCTCTATTTCCAAACTATCCAGTAAGTTTTTAAAAAAACTCCACAAAGCAAAAAACTCCAACAAACCACAAAAATCACAATCATAGTTACCATAGAAACTATCTCTAAGATACAGAACAATTTCTTAAAGAAGTCTGCAGAGGAGTACTGAGTATCATCAGAGCTGTGACACAATGGTTAAGAAAAAATGAGGGACAGGCTGTGCTCCAGACCCTGAATTTCTCACAAGTTTTTTGCAGTGATGAAGAGTGTCTCTGTTGAAATAGGAATGGCCATGTGCACAAGAGAGTATCACAAGTCTATCACAAGTGCATCACAAAACAATAAAACAGAGTAATAAAACGTATCCCTTCACATCTTCAAGTTGTTACACTCGATAAGAGTATGACTGGGGTGCTGCATCAGTCCCAGCTGATGGATATCACTCTTTGCATTTGTGTTTGTATCTGTGAAAGAATGACAGAGTTCCTCTGGATGGAAATAATGTGTTATCTGGGCTTCTCATGGTACTGACATCTTCCAGTCTTGTGATACTATGAGGAAAATAAATCTCTTGTCATTTCAGCCCATAAACGGCTGCCTTTGGCGTTAAAAAGTCTGTAAAAACCATAATTACAATTGCAAAAAAAACAGAGACAAAACCCAAGTAACAGATCCTAGATGCATTCCCAATGCATGACATCTCAGGCATAAGTGCAGACACTCTTCTACTCAAAGATGCTGCCAAATGAAAAAAAAGTCAGTGCTATTTGTTCCTGCTACTAAAAAAAATATGTTTTCTGAACTGCATTTCAAAATCACTTTGTATTGAGAATGCCTTCTGGAACACAATCCAGAGCTGTTACAGGAGAATTCTGCTACCACCTTCTGGCTGACAGAAATTCTTAGCACTTACTTAACCAGCATACACTGAGTTCATAATGCATTTGCTGTTTTTCAGTCTGCACTCTTCACATGTTACTGCCCCATCTTCTTTAATACATAAATAGGAATTACAGACAAAAACTTAAACTGTCATTTTGCAAACCTTTCTGTTTTGTAATTAGGAATTTAAATTTTTCATAATCAAAATGAAACTTCTTGACATAAAACTAAGTGGGCTTTTTCCACGTCTTATCCCTCCCAAAAAACTGTTGTGATTCCATCCAATTTATTTCATTATCAATGAACAGAGAAATCCATTGTTAACATTACTACAAAAAATACTTCACAAAAAGTGCAGTCTTGTAAATTCTTTTGCACACTTCTCCCACTGCATGTACAATTAGTCCCACCAACTTCACAGCATCAGAAACAAAGGTAATCAGTATTCTGGATAGCTGCCTTTACTTAAATACACTTGCCTGCAGTAAATTGAATGAAAAAAAAGAGCATAACCAGATCATAGCCTCCTTAGCTGTGTTATGACCTTTTCTACCATTGCCACAATTTATTCATAAAACTTCTGTAGTTGCCAAACAAAATCAGCACTTTTTTCTTTTGCCCTTAAGTAAGTGGCCAGATGTCAGCTCCAGAAAAGACTGAAGCTTTTTCAGAAGTTTCAGAACCCTTATGACATAGAAATTTACATTGTGTATTTACACATTTAAAATGCCCTTATTTTGAAAACAACATCAGATGTGGAGAGCTGTCCAAGAGAGCATCTTGAATGAGTTTGGTAATACTGACCAAGTGAGAATATTCGTGAGGAAGGTGTAGAGGAGCAAAGTAAAGGTCATCATTCTTTCCCAGAACTAAAGCTAGGTCACATCTAATGTAAGCCCTTTCTGTTGCTGAAACTGGTGCTCAGAACTTCGACCAGATTTAGTTGTCTTAGTCACCTCCAAGAGAAAAGAAGAAAAAAGGACAAAAAGCTGGAGATGGAAGCTCAAACACTACATGAAAATATCCACCAAATTAAAATGAATGTTACTATACTGCGACTTTTAAATATCTGATGTGTATTTAGAGACTCATAGAACAATTAAGTTGGAAGAGGGACCCTAAAGATCATCTAGTTCCAAACCCCCTGCCATGGGAAGGGATATTGCCCACTAGACCAAGTTGCTCAAAGCCCCATCCAACCTGGACTTGAACACTTCTCTTCTCTGAGCAACTTGTTCCAGTGCCTCACCACCCTCACAGTAAAGAACTTCTTTCTAATACCCAATCTAAACCCGACCTATTTCAGTTTAAAGCCATTATCCCTTGTCCCATCACTACATGTACGTGTGGAAAGTCCCTCTCCAGTTCTCTTGTACTCCTCTTTGTGTACTGGAAGGCTGCTCTAAGTTCTCCCTGGAGCCTTCTCTTATCCAGGCGGAACAACACCAGCTCTCTCAGCCTGTCTTCAAAAAAAGGGTGCTCCAGCCCTCTGCTCATCTTCATGGCTCTCCTCTGGACTTGCTCCAACAGGCCAACATCTTTCTTGTGTTGGGAGCCCCAGAGCTGAACACAGCAGGCTGGGTCTCTTCAGAGCGGAGTAGAGGGGCAGAATCGCCTCCCTTGCCCTGCTGGTCACACTGCTTTTGATGCAGCTCAGGACATGGTTGGCTTTCTGGGCTGTGAGTGCACATTGCCAGGTTGTGTTGAGCTTCTCATCCACCAACACTCCCAAGTCCTCAGGGCTGCTCTTATTTCATTCTCTGCCCAGCCTGGACTTGTGCTTGGGATTGCCCTGATTCATGTGCAGGACCTTGCACTTGGCCTTGTTGAACTTCATGAGGTTTACACAGGCCCACTTCTCAAGTCTGTAAAGGTCTCTCCGGGTGTCACATTTAGTTTCAGTTCTTCTCCCACCAGTATTCCTGTAATCCATCAACTTTGCGTTTGAACTGATTTGGGTCACAGCATCAGTGCACTGTATGTAGCTACATGGATTATTTTAGTATTTTCTGTCATCTAGGGAGTTGAATTTTTTAAATTTCATCATAGCATTTCTGTTTAATTATTCACAGATTGTTTAGTACTTCCATCTTGTTTCACCTGCAGGAAGGATGAAAAAGGTCATTATAATACATGCATCACTGCAAGTTCTGACAAAGCAGCACTCTGGAGAATGGCTGTACAGACTGCATCAAACAGGTTTTGCTTTCTGCAGAGAGGTCAAAGGCATAGAAAAATTTAAATGGGAAAGCATCAACATATTATCCCATATCCTACTGAACTCAGTTACAAAATTTCCAGTCCCCTTAGTAGCACCCGAAAGCAGACTTCTGAAAACCGCTTAAAATATTACGTTTTCTAGATATTGCAGGCACCTAGGTTACTTAGAAAATTACCTTTGAAAATTCTGCCTTAAATGAATTCCAACAATCGCACAGCAAGCCTACGCTAAAGTCTGATATCAAAGGAGGTGGTGAGCCTTAATGAAGCATCTACTTAAATTCAGGTCGTGCTTTAGCAGTAAGCACTCTGGTGGATTATTAGAAGCGGATGCTGTTTAATCTCTCTTACCTCCTGGGAAAACCTGGCATTTAAAAAATCACAGAAGGGGGAGAAAAGTGTTCTCTCCAAAAAAGTCAGTTGTTCTGCTTCTCCATGAGATGTGACATTTTAAGATGTTCTGCCCATCAAATCTGAACATATTCAGTTGAACAGGGCAGTTTCTTGCAAACACTGCAGGCTTTAGCTTTTAGCTTTACAGGGATTTACATTTGTATTTTAAACCTCTGCTAAGCCTCCTAAAGAAAGGATTTGTTTAATTATTTCACATTTTGATATTTCTAGATCTGAAACGGAGCTACCTCCCTTGATTTTAAATGAGTCCCCAGAATCCATTTAAATTTCAAGGACTCCCTCTCTGTCCCAAGGAAGTTGAGGGAGCCCAAAATGCCCTTTGCCTCTGATTAGAAGCCAAAATATTCTGGTGTGACAGGTGTCACCAACACAATGTTGGTATTGGTGTCACAACACAGATTCTAGCCTGAAGCTTGAGCCTTGAAAACCTTCTCCTCAGTCTCCTTTAGATTTATTGAAAACTGGTTTAGTTTGGGCCTTTTTTGGAATCCCATGTTCAGTAGTTCTGCACGAACGATGTCCTGATTTGAAGACACCAAGATGAAAGACTCTTCACCCAACAAACCGGCAAGCAAATCAGCAGATCCTGCATTTTGAGAAGTGAACTGAAACATCCTGTTTCTTTACAAGTTCCAGTTCTACAGGGAAACCATGCCATTTCCAATGCTTGGAAATATGCCTAAGTCCCATTATCCATGGACGAGATGGAATGACTTTTGACTGGTAGAAATTCAGAGTGGCTTTTTTCAGAGGAAGTCTTTGTACAGAATCTAGCTCTGTACAAAAAAAAAAAAAAAAGAATAGGGATAAATCCCTCTGCTATCAGCCAGCAAACACATTCATTGAGTCAGGACACATGCATACATGCATAAAGTCCAGAGCGTACATTCTCCTGTGTTAAGTCTGTTCAAGGTAGAACACTGCTTCTGGAAGTTTTTAACTCTAGAATTTCTGACATGCGAAAAATAGAGCAGATGTAATTAAAATAAAAAGTGTATGCTCACAAATCTTTCACTTTTTCTCAGATAAACTGTCTTAGAACACCTAACACAAGATCCAGTTGTTAAAGGCACCATAAAAGCTTGTCTAAGACTCTGGAATCTTAACACTCTAGGAGACTTTGAAACTGAAAATAAAGGACAAAACACATAAAAAATTATCTAAGTACTTTTCATGTTTTAAGTTCTAGGGAAGAAAAAATCCAGTGATCACCCATTAGACTGTTATTCCTCATCACTCTGAATCTCAAATGAAAGGTTTCTACACAAAATATACAGGAATAAATTAGATTTAAGTCTATCATGCCCACAAGATGATTGTATTGGTTTTGCCTGGCCTGGTTTTCGGTAGCAGGGGGCCACAGAGGTGGCTCCTGTGAGAACCTCCTGGAAGTTTCCACTATGTCCAGCGGAGCCAATCTCTGATGGCTCTGAAGATGGACATGCTGCTGGCCAAAACTGGGCCAATGAGAGAGGTTGGTAATGTCTCTGTGATGACGTATTTAAGAAGAAAATCAAAACAAAGTCACAAGATTTTGGATTCTAGTCAGAGAAGAGGAGGAGGTGAGAACACGTGAGGGAAAACAACACGGCGACACCAGGGTCAGTGGAGAAGGAGGGGCAGGAGGTGCTCCAGCCGCCGGAGCCGAGGTTCCTCTGCAGGCCGAGGTGCAGACCATGGTGAAGCAGCTGTGCCCCTGCAGCCCATGGGATCCACGGGGGATGCAGAGATCCACCCGCAGCCCATGGGGAGGTGCCCGTGCCGGAGCGGGTGGATGCCTGGAGGAGGCTGTGATCCAGTGGGAGACCCGGTGGAGAGAGAGGGCCCTGCTCCCAGGCTGGAGCAGCCCCGTGGAAAGAGAGAGCCACGGCGCAGCAGTTTTGAGAGGGCTGTGTGCCCGTGGGAGGGCTCACGCTGCAGCAGGTGCGGTGTGGCTGCTGCTCCTGAGAGTGGACCCACGCTGGGGAAGGTCACAGAGAACTGTCTCCTGTGGGAGGGACCCCACGGCCTCACAGGGCAAGGACTCCTCTCCTGGAGCAGTGGAAGGAAATCTCGGTGATGAACTGACCAAACCTCCATGCCCTGTCCCCTGTGCTGTCAGTGGGAAGGAGGGAGGGGCTGGAGGGGGGGAAGGTGTTCTAAGGGCTTATTTTACTTCTCATTATCCTCCTCTGAATAAATTCACTTCGCAACTTAAGTTGAGCCTGTTCTGCCCTTGAAGTGTTTCTCCCCGTCCTTATCTCCCTCATGAAGCCTTCATTAATATTTTTTTCCCTTTCCCTTCCTCTGCCCAGCTGTGACAGAGGAGGGTGAGCAAGCAGCTCTCGTGGGTGCCTGGCGTTGGGCCAGTGTCAAACCACGACAATGATTATCTAAATCTTACTTGAACAAGTTACTTTCTACCTTTCCAAAACTGGGTTGAAAGCCTCTCATGCCTTCCTATCAAGCACAGAAAATGCCTTTTTGAAGCTAGGCAGACTTCTGTGAGATGAATATTATGTACTGTAAATTTGTAGTGTTTTGTGCAGGCCGAACACATGCAATTTCAAGAGTTGACTACAAACCACTATTTGCTTCTATGGTGTTCTGTGAAACAAAAAACCTCATTGCATTTAACGTCACGTATAGAGATGACGGATCCAGCTTGGTAACTTTCAGAGATCTGTGTGTGTTAAAATTAACAACAAACTGAGTCTTCAGATTAATTTTCTTTAATGTGATACGCTGTAGAATTTTGAATTATGAAGCAAATACATTCTTTTTTGATTTCTGTCTAGGCATGTCTCCATATCAGTGAGATAGCAAATAGGTGTGGAATATACACGATACTTTTTGGGAAGACATGGATTGTATTTTTCTTTTCACAAGTCTTCTCTGAGTGTCAGAATTAAACTCCATTACCAATGTCATAGGAATGCTACTGCTTAATCCAGTAAATACCATGCTACTAAAATAACTCCTTTTGAATTTTTAAAAAATATTCTTAGAACAGAAATTGATGCTGCCTCTACAGAAGCATAACTTTTTTGCATTGCCCAAAGCCAACAAAATGTTGGCTCCTTCTAAAACGGATGTATGCTTGCACACTATGGACAAAATGCAACCACAATCACAGAAATAGCACAGAACTTATGGATATAAATCACATTTTATTCTCATGCGGCTCTTTCACTGACAGGGAAACAGGTGAATTTTATGTTTTAAGGACAATTCTTCACCTTATGGTAATGATGCACATATACCTACTTTAAATATGCAACATTTCTGTCAATCTTCTACTTATGAAGTAAGGCATCTTACAAAAACAAACAACTTAAATGCTTTCACATAGAAAGAGAAACATTCTTACATCCTCCCTTTCTTTCCAAACTCTTATCACCACTTGTATTTATACATTAAAATGCTTCTGGTAAACAGCAAGCGAGTGGGGTTTTTTTCTGCTTGAAACTACAAGAGGCCTCAATGGGAATTGCAGACCAGAAGCAAGCACTCGGCATTCGATGGCTCAAACAAATGTGTATCTTTATGTGAGACATATAGAAAAAGATGCCAGCAGAGTGCATCAGGCACAAACTCATAAATTTGCAGAAGTTCACGACTACATCAGAAGCAGTCTCTTGATTATCCTTTTTGCATCCTGAAAACTCCCTTTAAAGAAGCACCTTTTTTGTCCATTCTGTGCGCATGTGCTTCAGTATCTGTCATGTGCTGTACAAACACCTAGGCAATTCTATTTAAAAGGCTGTGCAAAACACGTTTAACTGGGAGAAATTGTTTGTATTTGCGTGTAGAAACGTAGGTGTCTCTATGTATTTAGAACAGTATGTAGTGACAAGAGAAGGAATGGCTTCACAGTTAAAGTTTTAGACTCAGAATTAGGAAAAAAATCTTTATTGTGAGGGTGGTGAGGCACTGGAACAGTGGATGCCCCATCCCTGGAAGTATTCAATGCCAGGCTGGATGGGGCTTGGAGCGATGTGGTCTAGTGAAGTGTCCCTGCCTACTGCGGTGGAGCTGGAGCTAGATGATCTTGAAGGTCCCTTCCAGTGCAAACTATTCTATGATTTTAAATACAACCTCTATTACGCACACGATAGAGGATATGTAATTTGGCAAGCTGTCAGGCAAACTTTCAGAGAACTGAACGTAAATTACTATTTTTCATAATAGGTTTCAGACGCTGGCATCTGTGCTTCAGAGCAGATGACACAGCCTTTTAACACACACACACGAGCATTTATTTCAAATCAAACTCACAGGCATTCAGGAAGTAAGCAATAGTCCTTTCTAACTACTGGTTTTTTACATAGCCTGCTTGTTGGTTTTGTTG
>VZTE01005755.1:2583838-2669937 GCA_013397775.1 Eulacestoma nigropectus
CTCCCTCGCTGGGGGAGCGGGGGCGGCCTCCCGGGGCTCTGCGGGGCGGTGTGAGCCTGTCCCGCCCGGCTGCCGGGCCCCGCGGCGCTGCGGGGCTGTCCCCGGCCCGCGGGGTGCTGTGGGCGCGGGCTGCCCCGGGGACACGCGTGTGGGGCCGGGGCTGGCCCGGCGCTGCTCATCGCTGTCATCGGTGCTAAAGCTTTCCAAGGCCAGCATAGGTTTCTCTGCTGAGGGTCTCTGTGGGCGTTGCATACATCGCAGTTACCAGCGGCTTTTATTTTGTTTGGTTGGTTTGGTTTTGTTGGTTTTGTTTCTTAGTCTCAGCGTGTGGACTTGCAGCAGGTAATTAAATGTATCTGGGTGGCACACGTGTCTGCTTTGCCAAGTGCCTTGAGGGATTGCGGTGCTTCTCTTGTGTGTGCTGGGAATCCTGGTGAGACATCTTTAAAGCTCTGTTGTTTTGGGTTTCATAATTCCACAGAGGCTGCAGAAGAGTGATCTGAGTTTTCAGAAGGCTCGCCCACACCTTGTTTATAAAGTAACTCTGTTGGTTAAATTTCTATAACGCCCTCTTTGTATTAGCTTAATTTTTAGTGACCCCCAGGGTTAGAAGTAGTCGAACATATTTCTAGCCTGTGCATTTTCTGTGATTTAGAACCGTGGCAATAAAGTGTGTTTATTTTTCTGAGCTAAGTGTTTTCCAAAGAGAGGGGTAACATATGGAGTAGGACTTGCTAATGTTAGCAACAGGAGAATTTGTTGTGAAATGCTTCCATTTAGTTATCTCTTCCACCACCATCCCCTACACCCTTTGTCCCAAAAGGCAAAGCAAATAGGGGTGTTTATTGTAAAAGAAAAAAAAAAAACCACAACTTATTAGGACTTTGTGACCTGTACTTGTTATAAAAGTAACACTTCTTTACCATTTATGATCAGGTTGTAGTAAACTAGGTCAGGTTGGCATGGCCGTATGCTAACTCTGTGATGCTTGGGTTGGGGAAAACAATTTCATGAGATGAAATTTGTTTCAGTAAGTGACTGGAACATGTAGTGGAATCCCTGTGTCCTAGACTAAGCAGTTCTGAAGGTAAATGTATTTATTCACAGATCCCTACGGAGAACCCAGTTTTGCATTTGGGTGACCCCTACAAATTTCTACTTTGACATGTAATGAAAGGAGTAAGGTGATAGCAGTGTGTGCACAGTAGGATCAGTTTGACTATGAAATTGACATCAAAAAAGCCCCAAACAAACAATGACAAAAACCTGAAAAATTGTGGTACCTATGTCTCCAAAATTATCTGAGCATTAGAGAAAATGGCTTTGAAATACTTTGGTTTTCTTGGTGAAGGGAAGGTGTTAACAGCAGTGGAGATGTAACTTGTTTTGGATTGGTTTTTTTCAGTGACAAATGTAGAATAGCAACCAAAGTCTGGAATCTGATCTGATACAAATCAGAAATAGAATATGCCTTTATCTGCTTGTATCCTAATTTTCCAGTTTTCCCTGCCTAGTGTGAGATGGGATCCTTCTTCTTGTCAGACAAGAGTTGTTGCACTCAGTATGAGTGCAAACGAGCTGATGTTTTGCTGTCCTCTAGCAGGGAGAATGCTCAGACTGCTCAGTGGACAAATCCCTCTGGCTCTGCTGAAGCATTGCAGGGCTCCTTGTCCTGGCATCATCTTCTCTCATGCACCACACAGAGCCCTCAGGAGGCAGCAGCCAAGTGGGCTGTCATTCGCTCCATGATGTACCTGCTGCAGAGCAGGCTCCAGGGAGCAAGGAAAAAGGATTGCCCTTGGCCAGATGGATGGCCAGACACTTCTCTGTGTCTGCCTTGTGAGCTGGAGCATAGCCACCCCTGAATTAATTGATTATCTTATGGTTCTGGTCTCTAAAATGGTTGCAGTTACTAACAGCACCTCCCTATTGAAGAATGCTTACGAAGAATTAGAGATACTCATTTAAGTCTTCTGGTTCAGAAATAATCTTTGCTACGGACAGAATTTATTTTTACTCTCATGGTGCTTCTAATGACATACTTTCATACTTTTGGAAAAGAATAACCTCTACTTTTGTTTTTATGTAATTTAACAGTGAAGTCCTGGTCTCTATGCAAAATGACCACTTTTTTTCTTTTTATTTTCCTATGAGGTTTACAAGCATTAGCTTTTCATCCTGAAACTGAAGGAATTGATAGAGGTTTATGGATATATTTGTAAGTCTTGGTGAAGGACTAATGTCCCAAAATATGTGCCTTTTGAGTTAAGGTGGGAACTAATGTCCCTCACACGGTATTAGTGTATTAGACTTGGGCACTGAATAGAAAATCATACAAAACAAGGTTTCTTTAAAAATCTACATATTTATACAAGAGATTAAAACAACCAAGTTTGGGTTGGGTTTTTGCCTGTTAAATATCAGTAGGCAGATTGCTAATAAAGCTATTTATCACTTTTTTCTTTTGCTTCATGTTATGTACGTTGTTACTGTTTGTGTCGCTTTTAATTTTAAGTGTTTACTTTAAAGGCTAGAAGATAGTGTTTAGAGTCAAGTCAGTAAAATACTATCCATGCAGTAAGACAGTGAGACATTATATAATCAGAGCAATTCTATTACGTGTGAAAGGAATACAAGTAAAAAAGGAACAGCTGTGTAATGGTGATAAATGTCTATGAATATAAAAACTTTTATTAATGGAGGTTATGTTTCAGTGTAGTGTTTGTACAGAATCTATTAGTGATAAATAGTTTTGACATGTCAAAATTGCGCATGTGGAAAACTAACCTTTGGGCTCAAGTCCTTAGGTGGCCTAGGATACTACAAACATTGAAAAAAGAATGAGCTAATAATTATGGTTAAAATCATGAACTCATTATTTGCATTGAGTATTTTTTAACAGGATGCTTCTCAATAGAAAGCTCTGATCAGGTGCAAATAGAGGTATTTGAAGCAGTAAACCAGTATTTTCTGTCTGTCAGGTTCAGCCATGGGGTCACCTTTTAACTTCTGCAAAATTACCAGTAAAGCCTGATTATTGCTGAAGGCCAGGGATGGTCCGTAGAAAGTTTACTTGCTCCACGTGGAAGTAGTAGTTTGTCTTAGATACCTGCTTTCTAGTTTGTGTTGTATAATACTTAAGAAGAAAGAAGTCCTAATTATTTATGTTTAAAATATGCACTTAGCTTTTTCTGTGGAGTCTGGATTTTTCTGAGTAATGATGTGCACTCGGGAAGTGGGGCAGCTCGTTGCATACATGAATTGCAAATGTGACATTTTTGCTGGGTTTGTAATCATAAGAATAAAGATTCTTGGTTATGCCTCAATATTAATAATAATCACTGTCTTCTAGATTCATGCACATACCATCCAGGTGTGCCTGTCTTTCATGATGCTCTCAAAGTAAGTACACAACTGTCCTTTTAAATATTATCCTTTTCTTTTTTCATATGTGTAAAATAGTGTGCTGCTTTTTCTTTTTAATGCCAGATCTTTCAGCATTCAGAAACTGATATTCAGCCTATCATGAGCAACCCCATGAAATTAGAAAAGCACAGTTACTTATTCTTGAAGAAGAAATTAAAAACTCTACTCATATAGTCTAAATGCCATGCAAGTCTAGATGACTTGTTTCCTGTTGATTGACTGACTTTAGGTCTCTTAGCAGTTTAATTAGGTTCTCTAAATAGGACTGTGGAGCCATTGAGAGGTTTCATGCTCTTCCAGTTAATTAACCTGCTTGGAATTCAGAGCAGCTGCTTGTGGTCTAATGTGGCCAGGGCACTAATGTGTATGTGACATTTGTCTGCTGTAAAAAAGTCACGTTCATTTAATCAGCCAGATGAGGATGTTGGTTAAATTGGGACTGGTCACCCATGCCTCTTATGCAGCTGTCCAGGATTCTCGGGCTCCCATCTTCAATGATGAATTAAATATACCTGTGACTGGTCTCCAGTGCTTAGGCCAAGCTCATGCTTGGTTTTGTGCTAAACTGTTCTATTATTTCAGGATCTCCTGGATGCATACAAAGTGCTTACAGGGAATCCTTTGAGATACAACTGCCAAAACAGTACAGGAAGTCGTTCTAATAATTTGATTGTGCGTAGTGAGAAATCTGGTGTCCAAAGATGGAGCCTGGCACTTTTTATTCTGTTAATATAGATGTAGCCTCAGTGACTTTTCTTAGAACACCAAACTGCTGTTTAGCTGAGCTTTGAGGGGGGCGAGTGTTTTTTTTTCTTGATACTTAGGAACTGCTTCTACTCCAAGTGCATCTCATCCCAACAATATGATGTCTTCTGGCCATGTGAAAGCCTCTGCGTTTGTGCTGGGCAGTGTGTTTGCTGTGAGCTGTTGCTTATGTTGCAGTACCTGACTCTGGAATCGGCCATCGTGTGCCGCTGGCAAATTGAGGCAAATACTCTTAGATCAGATACTGTACAGCTACGTAGACTATAGCAATTCATTTTGTACAAAATTATGGTTGTACTCATAGCACAGTACAAAAATCTTCTACATTATTATAAAGAGAGAAATTGTACAGTCAGCTCAAAAACTTACATTTACTCCCTCTCTTATGTACGCACTGTTTATAAACAGGTACCGCTTTCCCCCTTGTCCTTCTCCAATCTCTTGGCCTAATTAAAAATTTATCATAATTTCATATGAGCAGTTTTCTTCCTGCTTTGAGTTCTAGGTAATCTAGGTGGGCAGGGTGAACATTTTGTCTCCTCATTTGTGGAAATGGTTAATATTTTGAGGGTATTTTAGAACCACCTACCTAAAACCCATTGTGTTGCACCCCCTAAGCTTTCAAAGCTGTGGTGCATTAGTCAAGCTTTTGCCTCTAATAAAGTTCTTATCTTAAGATCTAAGATATATTATTCACAGTGGCAAGACAATTTGCTCTAAAATTGAATTTTTGGTTTATATAATAAAAAGTGCTCTTGATTGATGTAGTTGGATAGCTGTGCAAGGCACATACTGAGCTCTGTTGATGGGAAATAAGCAGTTGAAAGATTTGAGTGGTGCTCAAGAAAAGAAAAAAAAAATATTCCTATCATTTTTGGAAGAGGGCCTGTATGTTGGGCCACAGGTGAGCCTGGTCTCAGGTATTGTATTTGTTTTGCTTACATGTTACTTTATGAGATAAAGTAACGTTTCTATTTTCTGTTATACAGAGTTGGCACGTAACTTGTCATGGAAGTATTGCCTCACATTTACTGAACTTTCTGATTAAGGCAGCATGGGCAAACTAGAAGACTTCTGTGGCTTTTAAAAATGCAGATGATAATAATGTCCACAGTAGGGAAGAAAACATTTGCTAATCTTGATGTACCATATCTTTTAAACAATATAATTAATATTTCGCTTCCTAAAAGCTGTTGTCAAATCTGGTAGTCATTCCTGTATTGTTTTCATTCCAAATTTTTTATAGGGTTGGTCATGTTGTAAGAGGAGAACAACAGACTTTTCTGACTTCTTAAGCATTGCGGTATGTACTCATGATTATTTACAATTTTTATACTTGTCGAATGTTAGTGATTAATATTAAATGGTACATGTACTTAGATATTTTAAATTTGCTTACTTTTGTTGAAACTGTCTTAATTCTTCTATGCTCTATTTTTCTTCACATAATGCTGAAGTCAAGTCTCATTTTCAAGCTTTAATGATTAAAATTATCTAAAGAAGTTTTGATAGAACTACTTGCTAATAAGGAAGGAAAGTCAAGATTTATTGCTGCTTTGCTTGACTACAGAAAGTATGCGTTTTTCTTTTAACTTATCTCCAAATGAGGATATTTTCCACTTTAGCAGTAGGATTTCCTTTGCAATCAGTGTTTAGAGTAGGCTAAAAGAGAAGATGGAGTTGAAGAAATGAGTCAAGAAAACTTGTTGCAGTTTTTGTTAATTTTTAATGCACACAAACTACACTGCATATATATGTATAAACATGTGCTTTCCACAATAGGGCTGTACAAAAGGTCTCCATAACAGCGAGAAACCTCCTGAGCCTGTTAAACCAGAAGTCAAAACTACCTCTGAACGAAAGGAGCTAGCTGAACTGAAACCCAAATTTCAAGAACACATAATTCAGGCACCAAAACCATTGGAAACAATTAAAAGGCCAAGGTATGGTACATGAAACAAGTTTTTCCAAATTTGTAGTCAGTTGGCCAAGTTAAAGCTTATTTGGTTATTTAATGTTGCACATTTCATACAATGTAGAAATTATGAAATTAGCCATAGAAGAATTTGGTTTTGGTAGTAGTGATGATGTTTTCTTAAGCTTCAAAACAAGAGAAAAGAATTCTGGTTATGACAAGGAAGTACTGGATCTCTCAGCACTGAGATCCACAAGAGCAAATAAGTCTACAACTTCATAGCTTAAAATGCCACTAGTAACTGTGTTTAGTGTTTTAAACAGTAATAAAAATAATCTTGGGGTGCTTGTATTTAGATTCTTTTGTATCTCTGATTTATTTTTATTTTTGTAGAGTATTTAGGTTTTCCAGTTGAAAGCCAAGACTGCCTTCTAAGTTTCTAGTCAGTTTTTTCACAAACAGTAAGGATTGGCATTTACAGTTGTAGTTTGTTTGTTGAACAGAGGTTTGAAAGGAAGAGCTTTGTAGGAAGATTGAAAGTTACTACTTTGTCTTCTATAAATTCTTTCTCATGAAATTGACACTAATGCATGGACTTTTTTAGCCCAGATGAGCCAATGACAAATTTGCAGCTGAAAGTGTCAGCTTCCTTGAAACAAGCTCTCGATAAACTGAAATTGTCATCAGAAAATGAAGGGAAAAAAGGTAAGGAGACAGGGAGATTAGGTAGGTATGTGATGCTAGTTGTCACACAAATAAATGAAATGCTGATCTTGTAGTTTCTGAAGTGATATTTTCATGTAATTATGTTCTTAATAATGGGAAATACCTTCCAGTCCAGGGAATCAGGATCGAAGTTCAAATGTGGATAACATGGAGACCTGGTTGTCAGGAGCAGTATATTGTCCTTAAAATTATTTCAACTGTGTTTTTTCTAAGATTTCCTGGTTAGAATGGACATAATGGGAACATCCATTTCTGAATATGTGACTGACAGAGTTACCAAGAAATGAACTTTACTCCCTGTTGTTGCAGACACAGTATCATATAAAGCCTTCATAAATTGGTGAAATTCCTCTGAAGAGTAGTTGGTTCTCCCTCATCTGTTTTTCCTCTTTTTTCCTCACACATTTTATTTGGAATTTGGTTCCAGAACTGCACTGCTCCTTAAGAAACTTTGTAATTCCAACCTACGCTTGTGGCTATTTTATGCTCTTTTGTTCTTGTGCCAAACTAATTTAGCTCTTCTTTCTCCATGGTACCCAAATTATTTCCTTCTATGTATTTATAGACAGCAGTTGAAGCCTTTTACATTCTTAGTTTTACAAAATTGAACAAGATGAATGATTGTTCTCTTCCCTTGTGATTGTAATGATCCTCTTCATCTTTTTTTATTTACCCCACTTAAAATGTGTAAAGATATAGAGCCTAGAATTTGATGCATAGGTAATGCAGCGTTTGGAATGTATCTTTGTACCTCTATGGCAGATTTCAATGCCAGGCAGAAAATAAAAGCTTGAAGAGGGAGGTTTTTCTAATCTCTTAAAATGTGTAAAGATATAGAGCCTAGAATTTGATGCATAGGTAATGCAGCGTTTGGAATGTATCTTTGTACCTCTATGGCAGATTTCAATGCCAGGCAGAAAATAAAAGCTTGAAGAGGGAGGTTTTTCTAATCTCCTCCTTGGCTCATTTTAATTCTTAATAAAAGCAAAGTGTTCAGTAGATTATACAATTCATTTGCTATATGCTATAATATTCTGTTTACAGAGGAAGATAGTGATGAAATCAAGATTGGGACGGCATGTAAAAATGCAGGCTGTTCAAAAGTAAGTGGTTAAGTTGTACTCTAAATCCAGCTGTTCAGCTATTAAGTGAGCAGTTTTGGTTTTTATGTGCTACAGGTTGATTTGGTAAAGGCAAAAAGTCCATTGAGTTTAACAAATGCACATTTGGCAACACGCTTTAGCATGGACAAATGTGAGTTGTTGGCAGAAAGGGTAAGATTTTTTTTTTTTAAACCTGGCATGAACTTCTAATTAGTAAGCTTGTCAAATCCATGGTATTGATGTGTTTCAACTTACAATATTAAATATAATATTGTTGAGAGGTGGCTTACTGATAACACTTGAGCTGCTCTTGCTAGTCTTTGTATAGATAAGAAGCATCTACAGATCTTATCAGTTAATGCTTCCTTCGAGAAGAATTAAAAAGTCAGTGTTTTAACACTTCCAGCACCAAAATTAGTCATTATATTATGTAGTCATTTAAAGTGAAAGTAACACTGACACCCTTGCGTTGTGCAAAACGGGACAGTAGGATTTAAATAGCTATTTTACCTGACTGATTTTGCATTACCTACCGAAGCTCTGGTGGGAGGAGAACTTTGGCAGTCTTTGTGTTGGGAAGAAGTGTTCTGATATTCAGTGGCTAAGTTGTATATTGTTTATTTTGCTTTCTTTTGAGAATCCATGTGTTTTACGAATGATAAATTTAATTTGTTTTCAAGTTAAGTTCTTGTTTCCTCTGAATGCTTAGAGTATTTTAAAGACAGATATCTCTGAGGATCTGAAGTGACTTTTGTGAGCATAGATGGTGTTGCCATTGATGTGTGCCATTGAACTAACACAAAGTACAGCTTCTTAGCAGTGCCTTCATTCTGTGAATAAAGGTTGAATGGTTTTTGAAAAGCTGGGACAAGCCATTAGGTTATTTACCCAAAAGCTTTGTCGTACTTTGGTCAATATTTCTGGGTTGTGTTGTGTTATGTTGTGTTTTTTCCTTGCTCCAAATCCTGTAACAGTAATACACTTAAAATGCTTTGTCCCTCCAGACATACGAAGGACCACACAGCACAGAAGAAGTATGTATATACCATTCTGGTGTACCTATATTCCACGAAGGGTTAGTATTCAGCTAACTTCCATTTTTGTACTTATATTCTGTGAAGGGTTAGTACTCAGTTACCTTCAGGTTTTTTAAACTAGTCTTTTATGTGTTCATGCTTTCTTTGTAGATGTTGCCTTGATTTATTCTGTATTCCCTCTTCAGTCAAAAATGGCAGTGCTTGAAGAGGGTATATGAAAGTAACAGTAATAGTGCATAAAGGAAAAATCTTAAATGTTCACAGTAAATAGTGTCCTAAATATTGTTTGTTAATTACTTTGCAAACTTTCAAGGATGAAGTATTGGAGCTGTTGTAAAAGAAAAACTTCTGACTTCAATACATTTTTAGCTCAAGAAGGCTGCACAAGAGGAACACACGTATGGACTAAAAAGGATGCAGTAAGTAGCTTTAAGATTGCATTCTGTAACTTGCAACTCTGAATTTTGAATACTGAAATGCAGTGTGTAGCTTGAGTTATTACTGTAGCTAAGCTATTACAGATCACTACCTCTGACATAATGTGGAGGATACTGTGCACAGCAGGAAGACTGAGAAACGGAGTGTGAAGTAGTCTGCTCTACAGGTATACTTGATTCTTTAATAATATAGAACGTAATAATGGAACAAAACACTTAAAAAGCGTTATTTGGTCACACGATGGATACAGGTGAACACAAAGTTCTTGTTATGATTATTGTCTGTTGCTGAGGCAAAATGGGTTTGACACTGCAAACATCAGGGATGTTTAATGGAAGAAAATAAAGATATACTAAAAAAAGTGTTGTTTCGTTGCCTTATTCTAGAGCAATTCACAAATCCTTTACTTCCTTTAAATCTTAATATTGCTGCTTGAAGATTTATATTTTTTTCAATAATGATTTGCAAGTGCAGAAAGTAGGGATTAAAAAAAAGCTCAAGTTGTGAGCCTAAAGCAGGAGAGTGTAGAAAAAGAGAGAAAAGAATTTACCCACATTTAAAGAAACTGTGTATATTACCTGTATGTGTATTGAGATAATGGGCTTCTATCCAACAAGGGGTTTTTTACTTTAGCTTTTTGTTTTTATTTTGAGGGTTTTTTTCACAGTTTATTTTTTCTGCATCAGAGAACAGAGGGTAATAATTTTTTTTTGCAGGACACTGAAGCATTCTTGGAGTCATGGCATTGTTTTTCTTCGTTCCGTTCCTTTCTATAACCTGCTGGCTAACTGTAGTCTTGGAAAGGAAGTTGATCCACCAAGTAACATTTTTTTTGTTGTAGTTTGTTTGAGGGGGAGATACTGAAATACTTAGTAAAAAGAGTTGCAAGTGGAGTCTTGCAATCTCCTGTGAAGATGAAATACAGTCCTTTATTAGCTATGCTAATTGGCTGTTAGAAAAATCCTGGGCATTTATGCTGTTAATCTTGTAAAAAAATATCCTAATGTAATTCAAAGTCTTTTTTTCTGTACCTTTTTCCTTATATAGGGTAAGAAAGTAGTTCCATGCAGGCATGATTGGCACCAGACTGGAGGAGAAGTGACTATTTCTGTATATGCTAAAAACTCTGTCCCTGATCTGAGCTACGTAGAAGCTAATAGCACAATGGTGAGGCTCTACCTTAAGATCAGCAACTTGAACTTAGGAAAATCTGCTCAGCTTTATTTACAAGGCACAGATAGCATAAGGCTCTTTTTTGTGTAACTGTTTTTTCTTGGCATTTGCGTTTGTTCAAGTATGTATAGCTTTTTTTTCTCCCTTCTGTTTGGACACTTGCACTTTAATGTGTGGGTTTTTTAAAAGCTTCAATACAGCATGCCAGAAAAAAAAATCTTTACTTTGACTTCCATAATTAAAACCCAAGCGTGATGGATTTGCATCACCATATGTGTAAATAATTATAGATTCATCATTTAATTGTATTTGACATAATGTAATTTAATACCATTCTTCATTGTGTGCTGTTTCACAGCTACTAATATTACACAGGTGTTAAAATGCTTCTCTGATTTCGTAATCTAAAATTATAAGCTACCAATGGCCACTGTTGACTGCAACTGTATTAGAATCTATTAAAATAGATATTCACTTCTGTTTCTGAGGGACAATTTTATTACTTTGGTCATTGTAGGATCCAAGCCCTTACATGGTATATTTTGCTTAAACATGCTTGAGGTGTCACATGTTTTATTAACATGATAAAATTTTCTAATTTTCTGTTGTTTTTCCTGTTAAGATAAATATCCATATTGTATTTGAAGGAGAAAAGGAGTTTCATCGCAGTGTGAAGTTATGGGGAGTAAGTATAAAAATTTTTTTTTCTATTAAAAAGAAACAAACAAAAAATCAGACAAAAAACCCCAGAAGGAAAACAAAACATAAGCCTTTAGCTTCCTCTCTTTCAAAATGGTTTGGTTTTCCTCATTACTCTTGTTTATTGAAAGAATTTCAGCTGCATGACATTGACTAATTGCATTTAAATCTAAATATAATGCCCCAGGAGATCCAGTGTGGCATCATAATGGACACTGCTTTGCATAGAACATGACCTTCCAAGGTCCTTTATGGTCCCAACACCATGGAAGTGATGTTGCAGAAAACCTGTGCTTATGAATGTTAGCCAGTGTATATGTTAGATATGCATAGGCACGTGTTTATGCCGTAAACATTCCATAGCTTGGGAATGGGAAAGAGCTGACTTTTCAAGATACTAGAGGGGTCCTCATCTACCTGAACGTCTGCTGAAATTTAGTGATGAGGTACTCCCTAACTTAATTCCCAAATATCTATCAGTCTGTTGAATTGAAGCGTGAAATACCTTTTCTGTTGCAGGTGATTGATGTAAAGAGGAGTTACGTGAACATGACTGCTACAAAGATTGAGCTCACTATGAGAAAAGCAGAGCCTCTGCTATGGGCAAGTCTGGAATTACCAGGATCCAACATACAACCAAAACAGGAGAGTTCAGATCAATAACAATTCCAAGAGACAAGTTATTTCCCATGATGAAGTGGTGACTTGCTACTGTAATCAAATATTTAACTTTTATATAGATTTCTTTTTTTTAATGCTAGATCATCTGTTCCCTTCTAGAAAGAAATTTGACGCACAGTAATGGGGGTGTAAACTTAAAAGGGTAACAGTTATTTCTGCTCTTGCTCCCATGGGTATGTTTATGCTAGATGCAGTGTCTCCATGGGAATTCAGAGTAAAACAGCTATTGCCCTTTGCTTGCAACCTTCCCTGCCATGCACTGACTATCCCAGTAGATGTGCTCTCTGTTCACAGTGGGTATCTTTGTTTTTCAGCTGTTCTGTTTAGACTGGATGCATTCGGTAGCCCGTGTTAAATTCAACACTGTTATGAAGTATACGATAATGCAGATACAAAAATCTGAGTTTGAACTGATTAGCATGCAATTCCACATCTAGAGTAAAAGGTTACATAAACAGAAATATGAAGTTGTACACTTGTAGACTTCCATGTTCTGAAACTAAGGTTTCTTTCAATACCTGTTGGCTATGAAGGGATGAAATAAATGGTATTATTCCAAGGATTTTAGTATTTGCTGACTCCTGCTGTCTTTCATGTATCAAAGCAGATCAGGTTAAAATTTTAAAAAAGTTGGCAAGAAGGGATTTTTTTTTTACTCCTTTACATTTGCTATTGAGTAGTTAAATATAAAAGCAAATGGACAGTGAAATGGCTGGATAACAGCATTTCAGCTGTGAAGAGTATGCAAACAGCAAACTATTGTAAAATTACCAAAGTATATATTTGACAGTCTTTAGAATGTATATTCTATCCTATTCTACAACTTTGAAAATCTCAAGACTCTTCTCAAAGTAAGTGGATATGTGTAGTAGGAGAAGCCAGGAAACACTGTAGCTGTCTTGGTAAAATAATTTCCACATAGATGTGTATATCTTTTGACTCTGAGGATGGTAATCTAAGAACTGCATTTATGTACAGGACAAATCTTAGGAGAAACAACATGCTTTAAAATGTCTGTCTCAAATTGTAATTGTACCTTTGAATCAAAATACTTAAAAAAATACTATATCTTTTGAGATAAATAGAAATCAAGACCTTAGTTTTGTTTTCAGTTCATCAGTAAAGGTATGTAGCCGAAAGGAGGGTAGTTGTAAAGATGAGATTTTTTTTTTTATCCAAGCAGCAACACATGCAGTAATGTTGCTTTTTCTTTCTGCTTGGAATAGTTCTTTAATTTCAGCTTGCAGCTGAAATAAAAATGTTTTTCTATAAAAGTAACATAAAATGTGCACCATTATTTATTGTGCCTAATCCTATATATGTAAACCAGAGGTCTTGTGGACTGTTAAAATGATGGATGCTCATCTACCAGCCTTGGCAGATCTGGAATAGTTCCAAGAGAAACACAGGGTGTCATAAAGGCATTCTGAAGTGAAATACAGATTTCTAGGAATTTTGCTGTTTTCCAATGGGTATAATTTGACTTGAGCTCAGATTTCTGTCTCTAACAGTACTTGAAGTCCTACTTCGTGCTTAAAGTAGTAGGAAATACATTACCAAAGAAACCATCCCTCAACACCAAGAAAGTAACAACGGTGATTGAAATATATATATATATGTATATATACACACATATATAGAATTTGTTTTGGTGCTTCTCTACCTTCATTTCAAGATCCTTTTTCCTCGATAACGTAGTTTGAGCATGGTTGCTTATTCCCTTGGGCCCTTTTTAAAAATTCCAGCTCTAAGTTCTGCTGAATAGATTCTATTAACCTCTAATAATGCTTTTTTTTTTCCTTTCTTTTTTAAAGTGAAAATGTCAGGTACTGCGAAGTGATAGGGTACAAGCTTATAAAATGTGTGCCTGCCGAGTGGTCCTCTGAAAATTGAACAGATGTTCCCTGATGTGTTCTGAACCACCAAGTCGAGCACTTATTAGTATGACACTGAGAACATCAGTGGATGAAAAATTCTAGATAGCTGTAGCTGCTAGCATGCCATCTGTGTTTGTGTGTGCAGAACTCTGAACTTGGACAGCAAAATTAGTAGTGCTTAATGCCAGAATGAAGTTATTATTTAACAAGCAAGTTCAAATGTGTCTATCCATATGGATATATAAATATCCTAAATATGTTAAAAAAATGTGGAAAACATAATTTTTACTTAATTTGCATCCTCACGTGCAGTAGGTTTACATAATGCAAACCCATTTTAAAGAACTATGTGGAAAATGGAATTCCTTGGGAAAACAGAATTTCTGTTTTTAAATGTCATATTCTGCCTTAGTACCCTAAACCCTAAATTGAGAGAAGTGTGGATGAATGGACCATGTGATGTGACTGCTGCAGACTTTGGGATCCTGTAACTGCTTGTTACACTCTTTCAAACTACATTCTGCTGAGTCACCTTGGCCGTAAGTGGGAGAAAGCTCCTGTAAGCATGGTCCCCAATTTTGCTTTTGCTTTTTATTCATTCCTCCTGCTCTTCTCATGCTGTTCATACTTTCATCACAAAACTAAAGATACTTCAGGTGTTCTATAATGACTCTCCCTATCAGTGGCAATAAAACCACTTTTAAAACTTACCTGTTTGAAAAAGCAAGCAAACAAATTAACCCATAAAAACCCCACCAGCTTTGTTCAGGCAAGAAGGTATAGATTTTACAGTAACAGCATAGTTTCTATGGCCTGGGATGCTTTTCAAAATAAAAAGATAAACCTTCAGATGGCCTAGACTGCCATAAACTGTCTGTTTAACTGCAGCAATTCTGAGCAGTTTTTTATAACCATATGTCTGCATCTCTCCTGAAGCTGCAAGATCTGTATCACCACTGAAATTGTGTGTTTTGAGCAGTTGCTCACAACAGGCTTCAACACACCAAGGGTTGATCCTGGTATTTCATGCAATGACATCTCGACGTGCATAGTGGTAGCAGACACTTTGATGGAATATTGGCTTGGCTGTAACTTTTATTAGTAACTGTGGAGAGAAGGTGAGGCCAGCTATACTGTTCTAAACCAATCATGATACTTTCCCAAAAAGCAAGATTTGTCAAGTAAGCAAAGTGATTTTTGATCACAGGCTTTCACCTGTCTAATAACGTGACACTAAATTGCAAACCAGTATGAACAGGAATATTTGGTGTTGAATTTATCCTTTTTTCATGTTTTCAGAAGTTGTGCTGTATTTATCAAATTGATTAGATTGATACAGTCTAGCTATATTTTTATAAACAAATATTTAAGAGCTGTAGTGTGTTTCAGTATGGGTTTACATGTTACACATGTAGACAAGCATGTTACACGAGTCAGAACTGACTGTCCAACTGCATAAAAAACTTGACCTTCACAATCCGTTTATAATATGAAAAATTGCATGGGTATATAAGTTTATGACAGAAATCTTAATCTTTTCCCTCATGTATAAGCTCATTTTCCTACCTAACGTAACACATTTCGTACCCTAACATTACATCCCAGGTAACAAGTGATAGAATGAGAGGAAATGGCCTCAAGTTTTGCCAGGGGAGGTTTAGATCAGATATAAGGAAAAATGCTTTTCATGGAAAGGGTTGTCAGGCATTAGAATGGGCTTCCCAGGGGAGCAGTGCAGTCACCATCCCTGGAGGTGTTAAAAAAACCATATAGCACTTAAGGACATGGTTTAATGGTGAACATGGTGATGGTGCTATCTTGGTGGTTGTGATCTTGGGGGTTTTTCCAGTCTTAACAATTCTGTGATCTTGTATCGGTAACAACATTTCTTGGAGGAATTGGAATTTATGTTAAATGTTAATACACTTTTAAGCACAGGGCTGTTCAGCTACTCAGGTCATACATGGCACTGATACAACTTGACAAAAAATCTTCCATTGGATGGTATTCTGGATCATGTGCATTATCAAGTCACCATTTCAGTAGTTTAGGAATTAGTTTTACTAGGAATTTTGCCTTGGGGAAAAAAAATCTACCTATTCTACATAATGATGCATTTTTGGCTTGCATTCTTTAAACATGGCATGAGTATTGATTAAATGCTGTACCTGTTAATCATTGGTCTTTCCCAGTTTGCTACTAATTTTCTTTTACCTCTGTTCAGGAAGGAGATCCTTTTAAAGTAATGAGTTATGTGTCTGGAACACTGTTTTAGGGTGATAATAATTTTGCCATTATAAGAGTGTTGAATTACAGTTGAAGAGGAGATTACTTTTCGCACGGCTGTTTGATTCTGCACATTCATAAAACTTAGACACAGAAATTAATGTCATGTCTTCATGCTCTAGTTATTTTTTCTAAATGTATTCAATAAAATTCTTATTACATGCTGATTGCTTTTGGGGGTTGGTTTTTGACGTCTTTTCTTATGGGTGAGAACTTCCCTGTTAGTTTGCAACATGGTTGTTGAAATAAAATGTAAGTGGACATTTTCCGCATGTGAGTCTATATAGGAGGGAAACTGCATTGCCAAGGGGTTTTTCCCCATGCGTATGTGCTTTCTTTGCCTGTTGCTTTCTAATGCTACAGCCCAGTCAGGATATGTGAGTTTTGCAGAAATCTGAGTGTGGTTACTGAGATGTGGGCCTCTCTCATTCACAGAAATAGTTCAGTCCAAGAATTTTGAGCTGTCACAAACATAATGGAAGTGGAATAATTCCAGATACAGCAGCTGTTTCTAAAGTTGCTGAAGATATTGTTGCTCGGATTAAAAAGAAGATACTTTTCAAAACCTCTGGCATTCACTCAGTGTAGAAAAGGGTTCACCTCTTGAAGCCTGGTATCTTCTGTGGTAATAAATACTTGGTGTTTTCCCGAAGTTTGGGTAGATGTTTTAACCAGAGGTTACCAAGGTACTGTCACAGACATTACCAACTAATCCACAGGTTACTGTGTCAAATGAGTGTTAAGCAAAAAAGGAAATATCCTTTTGAATAAAATATTTTTATTATACCTACTGGAAACAAGTATTTGAAAAATTAGTTCCTTGTTAAATTTTAATGAAATCTGCATTGCAACAAAATTCATTTAAAGCTACCTGGAGGCAGATCTGTTACTTACAACGATCTATGAAATATTTTTAGTCCAGAAACCTTGTTTTCTGAAATGTGATTTAAACCTATGATAAATATTGATACTGCAGTATTATTGCTGAGTTCCATGCTTGGGAGAAAACTAACCTAATGTGCTTCTAGCCTAATGTGCTTAACCTGATTTGTTCCTCCTTAATTGGAAATCAGGCTTGTGTATGGGGAGGCAGAGTTGATACAGTGTGCTTCTATACCCCAAGGGACTTAATTTTAGGATTTTTTTCAAGGGAATGCCTTGTGTAATCAGATTATATTGTTATATACATAAACAATCCAGATTTTAAATGTTCTGCCCGTAGTGAAAGCAGTTAACATTTGGAGTGTCTACTCATGAGCATAACCTACAATAAAGAGGTAGTTTAAGTTCTTTAACTGCAGCTTTGTGAACTGGAAGCTTGTCGGCTCTTCTGTTACCGGAGTTTTACTTCACTGGATTAGTAACTTAACTGGGATGCTTGTGCTTTCCAAGAGCAATTAACAGCTGTAAAGAAGAGAAGGCTGGTAAAATGAATGGAGGATATTGAAATGTAATTGAAAATAAGCTTTTAAGAGAAAGATTTTCGCATGTTAGTAGAAAAATGAAATAATTCAGAGAAAACATGCTAAGGATAATACAAAGCAACAACTCCCAACTGCTAAACTTGACAGTATTTCATAGTTATCTCACGTATCTTCGTAAGGGTTCACCTCCTTGCTGTGTGAGCACTGTAGCATTGGTCAGCACATCTTCTTTTGCTGTTATTTTTCCTCAGCATTTTACTTTACAACATAGCCAATTAAATTTGTGGCATTTGTTATTAAACAGTTATATTGGCACACATTGCCTGAAGACTCTGGTATGGTTGGGACTTGTACAATGGAAAGTGGCCAAAAACTTCGGTGTGGTTGAGTGGCAATACTGAAATGCTGAGTGGATAATTCTTAAGCTAAACCATGTGTAATTTTAATGAGTTTTTTTATTTCACAGTTGTATTATATAATGTACATATGTTTTACCTTAAACTGTCCCATAAGGGTACTTATTTAAGTATAGCTATTCAGGAGTATATTGCAACCTGCGGCGTTGTATGTCCTCCCTTTTCCTCCATGCATTGCAGGTGTTCTTCACTGAAGTTGTAGGTAGAGTTCTGTGCAGACTGAGCAGTAGCCATGAGAGAGTTGATAGATTTTGCCAGAGCTTCTCCTTATTCTGGTAGTTGTGTTTTAGTACAAAATGGAGTGTAATGCCGCCTGAGAGGCAAGTGCCGAGTCCTGCAATTGCACTCTGAATCCTATACATATACCTGGTCCTCAGGCAGGTTGTTTTTTATCAGACTGCAGATGACAAGAATGATATTTGCAAAACCAAAGTCCAGTCAGCCTGAATAAGGTGAGCAGAGGTGGCTTGAAAATACAGAAAGAAAAGCTGGGTTCTTATCATCCCTTTCTCAGGTTTACCAGGATTGGACACTAAGTGTCTATATGACTGTGGGTAAGTAGCTATCCTTAATGATTGTTCTTTAAAAAACTTGGGACCTCCCCCAAGTAGTCCCTGAGTGCTAATCTCTGCTGACAGTTCAATGAACACAGGATTCCCATGGCTGCTAGCATGGCAGAAGCTTCATTCCAGCTCTGCAGGGTCCCCGAACCTGCTAGGCTTGCTTTGTCTGAACTTCTTTTAACATGCCTGCAGCTTTGTTCTGGCTTGTTTGGCTGTTAAAACTTTTCTCATTGCCAGGTGGCTTTTGTCTTACTTGGCTTACCTTGTTGCTCATTCTGTAGTTGCTTGGTGTAAACTTTTTTTTAATATAACTAAATATATAACTACTATATATAACTTCATATAACTACTAAAACTAAAGCAGGTTTACTGTGTAGAGCAACATACTTCTGATTGTAGTGCCATGTCACAGAGGGATACAAGCAGGGGCCTTGAAAACTGGGGCATGGGATATGGTGCAGAGGACAACAGACATGGGATGATTGGAGAAGGGGCACTTCTGGATAGTGGAGATCCCAGGAAGATAAACAGCTCAAAAATATTATAACTGCTTTGTTATTGAAAGGTTTGTAGTATCCTTTGTTCTTTCTTTTTCTAATAGAGACTAATCATTCTTTTATCACACAGTTAAGATTTCAAGCATACCAACAGTGAACCTGTCTTTACTTACGAAGTGTGTTTCTTTCTGCCTGTAGTAGGACTGCAGGATGTTTGTGTTTGACTCCTCTGCCGTGGCAGTGGGCGACACTGCTGCTACTGTCAGTGCCCACACTCCTGCAAGGGTAGTGCCAGGGTAATTAGGTGTGTGCTGCAGGCTGAAGAGAGCTTTAGTGCAGGCAGGAGGTGTCCATGCATGCAGGCTCTGGTGAAGAGTATGGAAGAATGGCTTGGGAGACAGAGCTGAGGAAACAAAAGCAGTGCTTCAGTAGGGGGGTGTTGGTTCCAGGAATATCTGAAGGTATGAGTGACTTCAGAGAGATCTAAATCGTTCAGTGCTCAGTGTTCACAGCTGACCATGTTTCCTCTGCCTGAACTCCTGCTTCTCATGGGTTATATAAGGGTGTGTTGTCAAAACAGTCGCTGTGTCCAGCAACTGTGACTTGGGTTTCCTTCTAAAAGTACAGCCAAGTTTGGAAGTAACGTGGATGGCAGCATCAGGAATATGTCAGCTGCACTGTCAGCAAGCTAGCAAAGCACATCTGGGGAAGGTGCCATGTAAACTTAGCAAGTCTATTCTTATCCGATACCCTCCTGCGAAATGCTTTTCTGTTATCGCCTCTCTTGTTCTTTCCCTTGTGAAAGGTTTGAACATGTTTGGAGTTTATTTGAACCAAGTCCAGCCCTCCCGCATGAAGTGCCTAACAAAGCACTCTTACTCCTCTACCTCGTCCTCTTCCTCCTCCTCCTAGATTCTTTGAGCTCCCCAAGCTGAAGAAGATGTTTAAGAGTGCAGGATCCATCAGGAGATGCATTGTCAGTGTTGATGCTGACAGGAGCATCCTTGACTTCATAGATTCTAACTGGCACAAGTCTCAGTGGTGTAATGGTAACACTCTTTTACCTTAAAAAAGACTGCTCACTAAATTCAGCTCCTACTGGTTTCTCTAAGGACACTTTCTGGGAGCAGGTGCTGTTCAGTGAGGAACAGAGCACTTTGGTTCTGCTCAGAACAGCAGAAGCAAGATTTCTGTATTTCGTCTAATTAGTGTTGTGTTCTCTGCTCTGCCATAGGGAAGTTCATGATGTTCACCATCATTCAGCTTTTTCAGTAGCACTGTTAACTGTACACTGAAATCTCATGAATGAAACTAGAGGAATTTAGAGAGTCAAAACCAGGTCATTCTGAGTATGTCCAATTCCTACCAGCTGCAGAGAGAGGTCCCCAGATGAGTTTGACACAGTGTCACCTGGAGATGCCAGCACCCAGTGTTACACATTTCTTCCCAAAGACAAACCAAAGGTATTTCAACCGTAAGAGAATCTGAATCATAGGATCAAACAAAGGTTTGGGTTGGAAGGGTCCTTTAAAGGCCATCTAGTCCAATCCCATTGCCATCTTCAACTAGATTAGGTTACTCAGAACCCTCATCCAGAATGTTTCCAGGGATGGGGCATCTACCATCAATCTGGGCAACTTGCTCTAGTGTTTCCCCACCTGCATTGTAAAAATCTTACTTGTATCTAATCTAAATTGACCCTTCACCAGTTTAAAACCATTACTTCTTGTACTAATGCAACAGGTCCTGCTAAAAAGTTAGTCTCCAAGTGGAAATAGACTTCCAGGCACCATCTCTTTGGAACTGATTTTCTAAAGAGACAATTGACAACCCAAATATCCAAGTGATACTTGGTCCATCCAAGTTTAATTTTGCCAGATTGTTTTGCAGCACCAGTCTAGGCTGAAGGGTCAGTTTCTCCCAGCTGTAGGATTCACTGATTGCTTCAGCCAGGCTGAGTGAAGGAACTGTGCAAATGGAATTGGGGAAGGACAAAGTAGGTGATCCAGTGTTATCCATTTGTAAAGAGAGTGTGAAAAATTCCCTTCTCACACTTTGAAATTTTGGGCAGACAGAGCTACTGGGGGAGAGCAACAGCGGCTTGTTTGCTTATCTATAGCATATAAGATTCTAGTCATT
Source organism: Eulacestoma nigropectus (assembly GCA_013397775.1). Taxonomy (NCBI): domain Eukaryota; kingdom Metazoa; phylum Chordata; class Aves; order Passeriformes; genus Eulacestoma; species Eulacestoma nigropectus. The sequence continues at coordinate 2,605,004 of VZTE01005755.1, forward strand.
GAGGAAGGAAAGGCAATTGGAGCTCTGAGTAACTGATCCTTTCAATACAAAGAATAAGGGATATTGTGGAAATCAGTTAGTATAAGCCATTTGTAAGTGGTTTGGTTTCCTTATTTATAAGGGTTTGGCTATCACTTTGCCTCAGTAGAAATTAATAGATAGGAATGGAAATAGATTTACTCTATTTTGTATACTTCTCAGGATGTAGCTGGTCATGATGAATCTCACATTGACACAGTTATCAATTAAGTTGACAAGAGGAACAAAGCGATCAATGCCAGCTGTGCACTCAGCCTGTTGTGAGCTGTAATTTATTCTTACAGCTCCAAACTGCACAGGGAAACAAGGAGAGATTGTATGTTCTTGTGCAACAGCAAGGTAATAGTACAGAACCTCAAAGGCTAGCTAACACTGAAAGGAAAAAGTATGTTTACTGGTGAAACATTTTTTCACTGGTTTATACATTTCGGTAACTGAAGGAAGAAGCAAGTTTCATCAAATATTTCCTTTCTATGTGGAAACTCCTTGTTTGCCTTATACTCTGATGATCCTATAGCAGCAACCACTGACAGATTCAACACTGGCTGCTGCTCATAAGGAAGAGGCACTAATGGCTTTTTTCCACCATCTAGATATCCTAACCCTCCCTTTGGAGGCACATTCAGTACTGCCCATTGCAGTTAATGTAAAGTTATGATGGAGCAGGAAGAGCACATGATTCGGAGAAAGGGGAAAAAAAACCCAGTGCAGTTACGTACCAGTCACATCATTGAAAGATATCCTTAAGCAATAACTTCAGCTACAGATGTGAAGATGAACTTATTAACTGTGAGTGTCCCCAGTTAGGTAAAAGTAAAGAGAAAAACAAAAATGTAGTCACTGTTCATAGGATCATAGAATGGTTTGGGTTGGAAGGGACCCTAAAGATCTTCTAGTTCCAACACTTCTGCCATGGGCAGGGACACCTTCCACTAGACCAGGTTGCTCAAAGCTCCATCCAGCCTGGCCTTGAACATTTCCAGGGATGGGGCATCCACAGCTTCTCTGGGCAACCTGTGCCTGTGCCTCACCACCTTCACAGTAAAGAATTTCTTCTACTCTTGACCTACCCTCTTCCAGTTTGAAGCCATTCCCCCTTGTCCTATCACTACAAGTCCCTGTAAACAGTCCTCTCCAGCCTTCTTGTAGTCCCTTTAGATAGTAGAAAGCTGCAAATAAAGTCTCTCCAGAGCCTTCCCTTTCCTAGGCTGAACAATCCCAGCTCTCTCAGTCTTGTCCTCATGGGAGAGATACTCCAGCCCTCCGATCATCTTCGTGGCCTCCTCTGGACTTGCTCCAACAGGCCCACATCCCTGTTATGTTGGAGCCTCAGAGCTGGAAGCAGCACTCCAGGTGGGGCCTTACCAGTACAGAGGGGGAAAAATGCCTGTTCTGTGCCCCAGCATCAACTACTCCTGTCTCTTATGTGTGGGCTGGCAAGGTCAGTTTTGCACTCCATTTCCCAAAAAAGAGGTAAAGCATGGAATCTGGAAGTGTAATTTCCTCCTCATGTGCCTAACGCTTGACTTGTGAAAAGCAATTAAACAGTAAATTATGAGAACAACATCCACAAGTACACAATTCTTCGTCTTTCATGGAGACTTATTGGAGGGGATGCCAGCGAAAGCCTCTCTTCTTGGTGGTGTATATCCCCCAAAACAACTTCCCACAGGAAGTAATTTCTGGTTCCCTTGTTTGAATTCAAGGCATCTGAGATGAGAACTCCTCTGTCCCGCTTCTCTAAGTCTGTCCTTTTTAGTACCACATCTGTTCTTCTGTTCCCCATTAAACAAAGAGGATTTTATTCCCACAACCTGATGCAATTTATGGTTGTGAGAAAAACTGTAGTAAATTTTGCATAAGAGAAGAAATTGGTTAGTGTCAGTTCCCACAAGCTGGAATGTGATTCAGTAAAATTCTAGCAATTTTATTAGTTTTAAACCATGTAGATGAGAATTACATCTAAAGGGCAAATGAAGCAAGAATTTTTTTTTCTTTTTATACAAATTAAACAGTTTCATACAACTGGCCTTCTCATGCACTTCAGTTCCTTTTTGAATGTAAAATCAGCTCCTGGTGGGAAATGTTCTTCAGGTCTTATTTGAAGATAGAATTATCTCAAGCCTCATGCAATAGTAGCAATGTCCTCCAGCTCCTTCAGATGGAAAAATTATGAAAGAGATCGCCCGGGAAAAAATAGGAACAAAAGCTTCCTTGGGTTTGGAACTAGAAAAAGGGCCAAAAAGAGCAGCAAGATCAGCTTTTGGTTAACTCCCCAAAATCTATATTTTCCAAAGTGCAGATAAAGGAGGGAGATGCACAGTAACTTTCAGAGGGATGGACATGCACTCCACTGAGAACATGCTTCTGTATTTCTGCATATAAGCAGCTGTTTTCCGTGATTATCAAGAATGGCCAGTACTGCTTTGGCAGTCAGTAGGAGGGTCACTTTTTATTTCTTTAAGGAAAATAAAGCAAATCAGTGTAAAGAGCATTCACCGGTCCTGCATAATAGATTCTGAAATTCAGAGATGCCTTTGGTGTATACTATTATAAAAGCAATTATCAGAACAAGACAAATGGATAGGCCGAGTGTTACATTTTTTCTGTCAAAATGTGTGCTGTTGATCACTGCTATGGAAAAAAATTTGCAGGTAACTTGGCAAAAAATGTTTTTTGTAACTGTACATCCAACACATTGGGTCCTCAAAGTTGGCAGATCTCTCAGAAAATTTTAACCAGAAACTGCTTGTTCCTGCTTCCCCTGCTTCCCACCTCTCCCCACACCCAAATTTGCTTCCATCCAGGGCTGTTCATAAAGCTACAGTTCTGTCAGTACCAGAGAGGCAGCAATTCCTAGCTGAGTAGTTCTTTGACACACAGAGCTCTGCTCACCTGCCATGCAGTTTGGGAGGCTGGAGACTCAGGTGAGGCAGGCAGTCGGGGCGACTGGGCCACTGCAGTAGCCTGACAGCTCTGCGTGCCAGACTCCTGTGGGAGTTTTCAAAGCCATCATCTTATGCTACTTCCTTCAGTGTTCCTGCTGCTGCCTGCACAGTGAAGGCTGCAATGGAAATCTGCCTCTTCACTTCTTCCCAGGCTTCATGTTGATCAGCTTTGTTTTCAATATCAAACATGGCATCATAGATTCCTGGGAAGGATTCTCCTGCATATTTGTTGTGGTTGCTTGGAGCAAAGATGACGTGTCTGTAGGGAAAGAAGGAAAATGCAATTATACTAAACAAAAGAAACTATTAATGGGGTGTGTGTTCATTGTAGGTGTGCTATATAGAACAGCTGTGAAACCCAGGAAGATCAGAACTTACTGAATACACAGGAAATTGGTCTTTAAAGGACAGGAGCAGTCCCAAACACAAAATCTACTGCAAAGGGCACAGATTTAGGTCAGATGGCCTTCTCCTTGGGAAGAGATGACGCATTTGTCTAATTAGGAACAAAACCATGTTACAGTCTTTGAAAATGGGAGCTCAACAAACCTGTTAAAGTAATTTGGCAGTCTGGAACAGGGAACAAAACTAGTTACAGGTGAGTTGTGAGAAATGGAACATAAACCTCAAAAAAACTATGTAGCTGCATGATGGTCAGCAGATTACTTACTTGGTAAAGGAATTGAAAAGGAGGGGGAAAAAAAATCTATGAGCGAATTCTTGAGAAAGGCATAAATTCTTCAGAAAATAAGTGATCATATTGGATCAGAAGGGCATAAGTATCAATCTTATATTTTGGTGTGGGTTTTTTTCCTAAATAATGAATAGCTGCAGATCTGCTCTTAAATTGATTTTAACTATGAAGTATCAAAGCACATTTATAGCATGTGAAAGAGCCCTCCCAAATTAAAAGAAACATTAAAATTACATTAATAAATTCATGAAAGTAAGAAATAATAATAAAAAAACCCCAGACAGCTCTAAATGACACCTAACACCCAACAAGAAGAACTCCAGAAAGAAATTATTTCATTCTTCCCAGAGTGTGAATGACAGTTTATCCTAGGAGGATGGAAGTGTGATTCTCAGTTCTACCTGCCTGAAGGACTTCTGGCATGGCATGAAAGCCATCCATCAGTGAGTCAGATAGATCCAGTCGTTAGGAAAAGAGGGATATTGAGAGCAAAGTCGGGTAGTCACACACCTGACACTGAAAGTCAGGTATTCCTAATAAGAGCACTGAGTTGCTACAAAGGATTTAGTAGTTAGTGGTTTAAGCTTTTTGGAGCACCTATTGAAGCAGCCAAAGCTGGGACAGATGGGGCTCTGCAGCACAGCTCACGGGCCTTTAACCTGTGTTGAAAGGTCTCTCCCTCTCCAAACTGTCCTCAAGCTCTCCCTTCTTGTCTTCCCTCTTCAACTGACTCTCACTACACATCTGTTCTCATTGTTGTCTCCCTTTTACTCTACCTCTTCTCACCTTTCTTTTCAATATAGTTCATTTTCCACTCAATCCTCACTTTGCAGATGTTCACAAGAGCAAGTTGTAACAGCAGTAGCACTGCACACCTACAAGTAAAAGGCAGAGTATGATGGTGTTGTGCTAATAAAAAGAGAGCCAAAAGAGAGGAATTTGGCTCCACAAGACTGATGTAGCCGTGGAGTTCTCCTTAAGGTTTATAAACAAAGTCTACTACTCACTGGATTGTAATGTGAAAAGCAATGTGTTGAACTGTAATTCCTGTGAGACCTATACAGTAATTCAGCTGATCAGTCAGCTGCAAAAATACAGTGCCTTAGACCAGCAGGTCAAGAAACTTTTAGCCTCACCTGTAAAACTTCCTTCCTGGCAAGCCCAGAGGGTCAGTGAAAGCTCTTTCTATCAACATCAGCTGATCGTTCATGATGCGCACTGCAAGTGAACTGCAGGAGAGGGAGATGGAGAAATGTCACACAGTGGGGAAACCTGACTTCACAGTTTCATTTAAAACACTTTTCTTCTCTCTCTTTTTTTTTTTTTTTTTTGACAGGAAAAAAAAAAAACAAGACAAATGTGGTCTACAGTTCACAAAAAAGATAAGGTTTTGCAAATGGAGATACTGAATCCATGTTATATTAATGCATTGGTATTTCTGTATTAGAAAACTCAACAAGATTTCACACTATGCAAAATAAAATGGGAAAATTTCTGAGAATGTCAGATGCTTAGTATTAAATGACACTGGAAAGATGTCACTTAAGAGAGGGGAGAAGAAGGCTGAGATTTACATCAAGATGAAGATAGGTAAATTTTGGTGTCCACCCACAAGCCAAATGTCCGTAGTCCTGTTCTAATCTATACAGTAACATAATAAGGATGGGGTTCAGCTACCTAAACACAACTGGTGCTGTATGTGGCTTCCAGTCACTGCACTCAGAGGGCAGGGGAGTCCTGCAGGGCCCTTAGGCTTGGAAGCATCTTATAGATATCTCAGATACTCTGAAGCATCATCCTCCCTCCTTGAAGTGTGCTGAAAGTACAAATTCTGGCATCACCTACAACACTCAAGTGTAGGTGTCCAAACAGAGATCTCAGCCCAACTCTAACTTTCATTGCTGCCTTTCCATGTATTACAGTAATTTTAATGACAACCTGATACTAGTAATAAGCTCCACAGCTCATACTGTCAATCACAGGAAACATTCTTATATCTGCTAATTCATCTTAGCAGACACTGCCTGTCTCAGAGTTCAAGAGCTCTGTTCTACTAATCACAGAGAATCCTTGTGTAATAGAAGAAATAAAGAACTGCCACTCTGGGTACCTAAGGCAGATGTAAATACCTACATATACATATACATATGCATATGCATATACATATACATATACCACTCTTTTTTCAGACTTACTTTTCCTTGTCAACTTGTTCAAGTCTCCTGTGAAATTCAGCAGCAGCCTTTGAGAAATTCACCACAGCAGAAAAAAGAGGATCTAGGAATGGAAGGACAACATGAACAATTTCATAGTACTTACTAAGCCAAATATACCTTTCAGTTGCCCAGTGGGAGAAGAACTACATTTGTCTTGCTGATATAATAGCATTAATTTTGTTGTCTTTACATAATTGATTGGTTTCTCTAGTGCAGACTTTAAAGAGCTGCACTACTAGCAAATACCTTTTGCAATGAGACCAACAGTAAAGCAGAGTGCTTGGCAAAGCTTTCACAACCACACATCTTCCCTCTGCCTTGCAAGGAAAAAATTGGCTGTCATTGCAAACGGAGAGCTCTGCAGTTTCCTGTTTAATAAATGCACTGCAGTGTTCAGGTATAAAAAGCCTGACTTCCATCAAAAATACCAACTGTTCCAGAGGGCTATGGAGGAACAGCAGGATTTCGCTCTAGGAGAAAGATGTCCTGTTCACAGCACAACAGGAGAGTGTGATCCATGCATTGAACAGTGAGGCACAAAAGGCACAGCTGTCGTGGCACACAGTGACAGACACAGTAGATTAAAGCAGCCAAGTCCTGACCTTGCTGCACGCTGGAGTTGCAGCACAGGAGTGTCTCTGCCACGTCCCTCCGTGCCCTCCCACCGCGCTGCCACTCAGACCCCAGGGGTTTGCCTGGCTGTGTGCAGGCAGGCTGGCAGGAACGGCTGCTGCTTTTTCCTGCCCTGTCCCTGCCAGTACGTCCGAGACATGTGGAATAACTTAGAGAAGCAGCAGGACTTCCTTTTAATGGCAGTAGCAGCTGTGATGATTTTCTTGAGAAAGGCTCTATTTAATACAGACCTGGGAAATGTATTAATTTATGTAAGTAATTTTTGTAGAATGAATAACAGGTGGATGTTACAAGGCTAACTTTGGCCCCACCAAAATCCAACTCAATTAGAAAGAAGGCAAGTTTGAAACTTGTAAATTTTACCCAAGAGTTTCAGAAACCTTTGGCTAAACCAGAGTATTCTCTCTTTGATCGCACAGGAAGATGGAGCATACGATTAGATCATCTCCTAAATCCAGTCCTCTCTTGGCAACTATTATCCCTTCACTGTTTATAAATTTATCACCCAATTTCACGTGACAGGCTTTCATTCCCAGAACTCCTATTGAAAGCTGTTCCTCAGTCTCATTTGCTCTTCTATTTCTAGCAAACTTATTTATTCACCATGAGCCTACACTTGCTTCTTCTTGTCTTAATACTGTTGTTTAGTTGATGCAGTTGGAGGCACAGATTTTGTGTATCCAAGTTGTTTACAGACTGCAGCACAGAGGGACACGTCACCTCGTGAGGGTGAGAATTCACACTTGTCCACAACCCTGTGGCAAGAGCTCTAAGTTTGCCAGGGGGCAGAGCTCTGCCCCGCTGACACCATGGCTGTATTACAGCAACAGATTATATTTCAGAAGCAGTAGGAGGAGACTTGAGGGAAAAAAAAAAAAGATCATCTGAAAATATGTAAGAAACTTTGTGTTCATGTTCACTAGCTATTCAGTGTTGTCAATGCTGGTTATTTTAGAAAACATCACAATTCTTTTTTCCTCACTTGAAAACATTATTTTCTGATAGCATTGACTACAAGTACACATTTTATGACAAAAAGGTTTCCAGCCTTCATTGTTGCAGAGGAACAGCTAAAATGTGAATCCAAATGCAAATAAGAACCTTAATCTATTATTTTAAAGGACAATTAAATAATTTATTCAGGCTTAATCAATAATTTTCTGACATTCCATGTTGTCAATAAGCAATTCTATGAAAATGCTGAGTGAAATAAACTTTAATTTTCACAGTATTGAAAAAACCACCTATGTTATTTAATGTACTCTGGTGCAATAAAATAAATAAAAAATAGAAATTATAGCTTCATTCAAAAAATAATTTAAAGTTCATCAGGCATCAGAGAAGAGCCATGAAAATAATGGAAAGACTGAAAAACATGCCTTGTAAAAAAATAGTCAAAATGACACATTTATAAAGTTATTAGGAGAGGTTTCAGTGTTATTTGGGTGAAAAGAAAAGCTAAAATAAAAAATTGCTTCTAGATTCTAGGAACAAGAATAGGTGCATTGGTCAGGAAGTAGTTGGGGCAACTTCTAATCTGAAAATAGACAGAAACTCAAACAATGAAAATAAATGATTTCACATAAATTTTGATAGATATTCTACTGTTGCAAAAAAATTAGATTTTATCTTACAAGACATGCTGCAGTGAACATTAGAACATATTGAAATAACTCCTTGTGTTTTGCAGAATCTCAGACCAGATGATCCATCACACAAGGTTTCCTCTGTGTCAAGTTGCCCTTTTACAAAAAAACGGTGTCTTTTCAAAATAGTCAAGAATTTTTCACCTAAACCATTATATGAAGTTTCAAATGTTATTTTTAATTTCCCAAAAGTGGGTTCAATTTGAGTTACTTACAATGTTTCACATACCCCAAACGAGGACTTAATCTCCAAAGGGTAGTTTATGTCTCTAAATCATGGGTTTGTCAGATAGCAAGTGAATTAGGACTGACTGAAAAGTCTCCTTGGTGCAGAAACACAAGGAGTGGTCGAGGCAAGCAGAAGAAAAGAAGAAAAAATGGGGAGACAGAAAATGACTGTGGAAGCTATCCCAGCCTGGATGGACTCTGCTGCTTTAGACCTGTTTTATGTGCTCCAGAGCAATGTGCTCAAGTGCTCAGCAAATGTATAAATGGATGTATTAATGCTGGAGACCTGGAGAAGTGCTCCTGTGGCCTAAAAATGGCAACCAGGCACTGAGAGGGATGGTGAAGCTCCCCGGGGTCAGATGAAGTCTTTGGCTGAAGAGGAATGGACACCTGTACCCCTCAAGTTCCAAGCAGTTGCCATAAGCACTTGACTTGTCTTCTTTTTTAAGCAGGGAAATGAGAAGCGGGCTAAGCTACCTCTTTGTCCTACATTTGAGGTCCTTGACTGCCCACGAGCACTGTAATAATGCCTGTCATTAATAATATGCATGAAAGTTGTTACAACCCTCTCATCAAGACAATGTCTTAAACCTGTGTTGTGTTTAGGAAAAAAAATTGGAGGCTCTTTACTGTGATGGCAAAATTCGAACAGGGAAGAAAGGAATTCATTTGCAGAGCTGTGACAGATGGAACATGTCCCTGCACGATTCTAATTAATGCACCTAAGAAATAGTCTTGGTGGCTGTTACTCACCAAATGATACTTTGTAAAGTTTCAGCTGTTCTTCATGCTTCTTGGCCAATTTATAAATCCTGTTGCTATATCCTTTTAAGGCTTCTCCGTAGTCTCTACAGTCAAATGGAATGACCTGGGAATCTGCCAGTTCATAAACCAGTTTGCCTCGTAACTGGGCAATTGTTAGCTGTTTCTTGAAGGTGGGGTCGTAAAATTTTTCCACTAGCTCAAATGTCTCATACACAGTGTGATAAACAGGATAATTGCTGAATTTGTCTGCTTTCTGGAAAAGAGCAAGAAAATTTGTCAATGCCCTCTATTCTGACTGCAGTTAAGACATGTATTGATCACTTTACAACTCTGATGTTTTGTATGGTTTCCAAATCAAAAAAGCCATTTGCTACAAAACACAATCTACTATCCTTCATTTCTTTGTGTTCCTATTAAAAAATTAAACCAATCTGAATTCATGGACTGTTGCACAGGATTAAGTGAGCAGGCTTCCTTCTCTCTACCTACACAGACCAGCCTTCAGTTCCATTTCACAGAGATTGACTTCTACAAGAGTGAAAACAGTTTGGAGTTCGGATAGCAAAAGTCCTCGATCACAGCCCCTTTTTACCTTGTGTAGCTCTTTCTGAACACAACTATGGAAGGTTTGTATATTAAGGGGACTATTAATAGCATGGTGGAACAAACTATCCACCTTCAATTAGACTCTATAAATGCCTTTCCGTGAACTTGACATCCTATAGAATATACACATCACTGTAACATGTTTTATTCTCCAAACATTTAGGTTTCTTGCTAAATTAAGAAATGTCACTGATATACAAACCAGCCAAAGATGCTTTGAAGCTTTTTTATTAATTTTGAATAAGTGCTTTTAATAGGATGACTGCTCAGCGCTATCAAACTTCTTCAAGCAATCTGTCAGACTTACCCTATTCTTGGTGTAACGAGCTCTGCCTGATGCAATTCCCAGTCGCTGGAAGTAAACTTCAAAATCACTGCCTGACCCCAGTTTATTTATTCTGCATGTAGAAAAGACAACACCTTAGTGAGAGCACTTACTGAACAGTATGGTAGTAATTTATGCAAAATGCAGATTTTTCAGAGAAATTGAGGTCAGTTCTTCTGAAGGGCACATCAGGTACACTAGTAGGATCAAAGACTAGATGAGTGGCAAGCTTAATTACTTATTTTATTCCAACACTCTGATTCAGTATCCAATATTGCTAGGAAGAACTTTTAATTGTAGCAATTCTAATTAGGGTAGCGATGACATTAAGAATACAAACAAACGCTTCATGCACAGGAGCCATAAAATTGTACCAGACATGTCTCTGTCGTCTTAAAACATCAGCCATCTATTTCCAAACTAATACGGATTCGGCAGCAGTATGTGTAAAGACAGACGTGTTTGTGTAGCTGGCACATTCCACCGCAGAATCCAAGACCGATAAATAATTCCCACTGCGGAAAGCACGGTCGGCACCTGCGGGCCACTGCTGCCATCTGGTGGAGAGGTGCGGCGTGGCAGGGGGAAGAAAACTGCAGTAGACAGACGTAATATTCCAAGTATTTTCAAATATTTACGTTTGATGTTAAGTTTTAGGTTTACATGTCTGGCCTGGTGAATAATAAGTGTTTCTAAGCTTAAAAAAAAAAAAAAGTTTCTTCTGTTCCAGCTGAAGTTAGTATACATTTCTGCAAGGAACTATTTGCATCAACTAAGAAAGATCAGATCTGGTAGCTTTTTCAAAAGGAAGAAGTCTCGGTGAGTCTAATGAATCCAGAAGCTCATCTTAGCAGGGCCAGAAACATGCAGAACATTTTGGTCAGAACACAAAAAGGGGTGGTTCTGTTTACCTTAGAGCAGTAATGCCACACTGTGAGTAAGATTTAGCCTTTCTGAGTCATAGGCTTCAAAGAGTGTTTTGGAGTTGTAATACCTTCAAATATGAAGTCTTAATGCACTCATATATAGATTTGTAATGTAATACATTTACATTCATTGTATAAACAAAGAATAATTATCAGAAGTTTTTTAATTACTGCTTTTTAATTACCACTCTAGGTAGGTTTTTTCAGCTGAGCATTTGCTTATCCTAACAATTTTGATTTTATCTCATCTAGTAGGTAACTACACTATGTTTTGAACTATTTCCCCACCCTGCTTTTTTTTATTGCTTTCCACATTGCTTTTCTACTAATAAAAAGGCCTTTTGAAAGGGGGAGGTTTCATTTCACCGCAGGAATAATGTCACCATCATTAAATAAAAATAATCAAATTTTATTTTACTATAAAAGATATTGCTAGAGAGTCACCTTGTGCTAAAAGGTTTTTTATTGCTGCCATAAATAGCACATCTTGAAAAATTCTGGTGAGTAGCCATGCCATGATATGATTAAAATATTGGGGGAAAAAACCCAAACATACTAAGAACTTACCTGGGATAGGTATTCTTTTCAGTCGCGGGATCTTTCTCAAGCCAGCTCTCATAAAGAGACTTATTTTCATAACCCTCATCAGGGCTTAAAATCTGGAGAGGGAAATATTATAATCACATTGGAGGTACCTCTAACTCGATTCATTATCAAAGATCTTTGCAGCTCCCTGCATCGTTCTTAACCAGCAGTGTTGCTGCGTGCAGGGAAGTGAATATTGGCATTTGTTACACGCATTTATGCATTCTCAATCATGGAAAGCATCTCACAGGCACTTGGAACCAACCACAGACAGTAGGAAAGAACAGGTTAAAAGCTTAAGGATGCTACCTGGAGTTCATCTACTATGGGGGGAATGTGTGTGTACACACACAACAGCATATAAAATACTATGGGACTCCTCCAGAGACTAGGATGTCCCAGCTGCTTTCCTTTCAGCAGGCATGGGGAGATGACAACCACAAGCCTGTTTGCCCTGAGGTTTGCCCTGCATAGCAGCAATATTCTCTCAACAAAGCTAAACCTGAAATTTGACTGCTTATTCTGTAGGAAAGGTATAAAAGAACTGTGCTAGAAGGAAGGGTCCAAACCAGTCATATTACAGCAGTGCCAAGGAGACTCAACCAAGCCTGGAGAATCATTGTGCAAGACAGTGTATGTACAAATGTAGGTCCCACCCTTACCTTAAAAAAAAGCCCAAAAGCTCTGTAACCAGGATGGAAAAGATAAGTATTAGTGCTGTCATCATGCTGCCAAGAAAACTATGAAAGAGTATAAAATAAGATGAGCAAAGCTCTTAGAAAATCTGTGGCAGAGTAAAAGTAAATCAAGACTCCAGCCCTGGTCCCCACCTACACTTAAACAACCTTTAATAGACATGGTCCTTTAAATTGATTTAAATTTAAATTTAAATTTAAACCTATAAGATTAGCTATGATGTGCAGAGGATTGGAATTTTTTTTTTCCGAAATAAAAAGCATAAATGTTTACGGATAGATACACGGTCCCACCATATTGTTGACACTTAAATTCGACACTGAAAAACATACAGACTCCAAATTGAAATTCCAAACAGTTCTAACCTCTGAGATTCTGTCAGCAGCTAGCAGGAAAATAACAACTTTGTGAAATAACTGCTTGGCTGCTGTCATTTTCAGCGTACTTTGGTCAAGTCCTAGGGCTAAAGTGAAAATGGCAAATTAATAAAAGCAAGCTGAACTCTGACATAGGGGAGCAAAAGCACTCTGTGCTCTGGCAAAGATGTTATTCTGACAGCTCTGGTCATGTAAAAAGCATTGGTCAGCTTTTTCATACAACACTGAGAGCACAGTAAAACATAATATTTGCCCTGACTTAGATCCAAATCTAGGATCAGCAAAAGCTTCCTGCTAACTCAAGGGAAGATGCAGAGTTCTTTAAGTATAAATGCAAAAGAAGCAGTGATAATCACAGGGGAATTGGAGTTGAACTGTTGCAGACACTGTCTGGAGGTGACCAAATGTCTAAACCTTGGCAGTAAAGCAAGGCAAAAAACACAGTCAACAGCTAAATGTCCCATCTGTATGCTGAGGACCACACTTAAATGAGAACTCCCTGAAAGAAAACACTTCACGTGTACACTACACTTCTTTCTGATGAGAACTGGCTCTCTAAAAAACAAGAAGAGCAAAGAGATCTTTGGATGTTGGATAACTGGATGTTGAAGTCCTTAATATGAACAGAATAAACTTTCCTTTGGACACACATAATCAGGGGTCAGTCTGCCAGATTTTCTGTTGTTTACATCATGCTTCTACTGTTAAAAGCTAAAATAACAGTGAATATGGCATTTATTTTCTTTAAGTCAGTCTCAAGTACTTTGCATGGTACTTTAATGGAAGTTTTCTACTCAAACCAGCAATAGTTGAATAGTTGATTTAAGATCAAGAGCGAGGTACTATTTTTAGCCCAGAGCACTTTTTTTTAAACTTTGTTTATCTTTCGCAGGAAAATGTCTTCCTGAGTTAGTGGCTTACTGCAGACAGCAAGTAAATTATTTTATCAAGGGCCCTGCAGCACTAAGGACACGAAAATTTTTATAGTCAAAAGAGAATGCTCTTCAGTGTGCCAAGTGTCAGAGCTAATATTTGAACAGCACAGCTTCTTCCCTCTGCAAGGGTGAAAGATTAAGATAGAAAGAATTGACTGGAAAATAAAATGTAGAAAAGAAAAGAAAATCATGGGAATAGCATAGATCACACAATCACAGAATCACAGAATGACTAGGTTGGAAGAGACCTACAAGATCATCGAGTCCAACCCATGCCCCAACACCGCAACTAAACCATGGCACTGAGCACCACATCCAATCTCTTTTTAAACACACCCAGGGATGGTGACTCTACGACCTCCCCAGGTAGACCATTCCAGTACTTTATCACTCTTTCTGTAAAAAGCTTTTTCCTAATATCCAACCTATATTTTCCTTGATGCAGCTTGAGACTGTGTCCTCTTGTTCTGTCAGTTGTTGCCTGGAAAAAGAGACCAACCCCCACCTGACTACAACCACCGTTCAAGAAGTTGCAGAGAGTGCTAAGGTCACCTCTAAGTCTCCTTTTCTCCAGGCTAAACAACTCCAGCTCCCTCAGTTGTTCCTCATAGGGTTTGTGTTCCAAGATAAACCTCTCCAGATCTAAACCATGGCATTTCAGGTGGTAAAAGGGTACTGTGTTTGAAAATAACTCAGGATGAATGCATCTGGCAGGATGGGAGACTGGTACTGGAGTCATCCTACCAAGTGCCATTACAGGGCAGATTTTTACACTGGACCAAGTGACTTGCATTCTTTTAAGACTGGGGGGAAAATAGTTTGAGTTCTGTACATACGAAGGTAAACAACCACATTTGGTCAAATGACTCTCATGCTAAAGGCATCTATTTCTATCCAAAGCCTTTACAGGGAGCCTATGTTTCTTAAGTGAGACAGAGCTGTCTTCTGTTAATTGAGATGAATCCACATCTGAGGATGGTGGCAATGGCTCATGAGAGGTGCCTTATCTGGTTAGCTCCTCACATGGCCAATAAAGTTCCATGCTTTAATGGATCGCAACCTTTCAGCCTTATGATAATGTATCCTGAGAGGTGAAAGTAAAGGAGTCATGGTTAGACCACCTGTAATCATGCAAATCCATACATCAGACCTGTTACAAAACCTTCTCAATCCTTCAATATTTATCACATATTTCAGGGGCTCAGTGAGATACAGAGGAGATTCAGGGGAACAGACAGAAAGAAAATGGTAGCTAGCCAAAGTAAAAATGTTTTCCTTCAATGCTTATCCCTTTCGAGAATTGAACTTGCTTACCATCCTGTTTTTATTATTATTATATTTACTACATATTGCAAATAAGATCCCGCTTACATCAGTGACACATTTCAATCCTTTTAAGAATACTGAGGAACTGTGAGCATGGACTGTGTACTGCTGATGAGATGTTTTGCTATTCATTTTGGTGGGATCGAGACTCTTCCAGCACAGCAATAAAACAAATCCAATATTATTCAATAATCCAATTTTATCAAATAAACTTGGAGCCTCACTTATTCTTAGAAAGGCAGAAAAAATAGACTGATTCTGTACCTCTTTTGTCAGATTATACACCAGTTTGTAGAGAAGCGGGGTACAGTCAACTCTTAATGTGTAGTTACCTGAAAATAAAACAAAGACATGGAAATGTTCCTTTCATGTACCAGTGGCATTATCTTCTTAATGGATTAAACCCTGAAGTCCTTTCTTAGATAAACTTTTTGACTCTAAGGCAAGAATTTATATCTTGTCTCAGAAGATATACAGAAATAGACTGCATGGTCTCACTGTATGGGCTAGTGCCACTACATGACAATGATGTATTGGTTATAGTACATCCACAGTAATGTAATTAAGCCTTCCCATAGCTCTAAAGTATGCCTAATCATCCCTCATTAGCTACAAGCCCTTGTCACTCATACACTTTCCAAAGCTTTTGTTAAACAGAAGGCAAAAAGTAAGACAATGGGAAAAAAAAACCAAACCAAACAGATAATGTTAATGATGTTTCCAAGGAGAGTCAGTATTTGAGAACTGGAAATTCAAGTCACAAAAGTGCTCAAAACAATGACATGCTTTGCTTCCTTCCATTGCCATAGGACAATAAATAGAAATAATTTGCTGTCCAAAAAGTGGTATAAGAAGTGCTGTGGAGAACATAAATAAATAAAAAAAAAAAAATTTAAAAAAAAACCAAACAAAAAAACCCAAAAAAAACCCCCAAAAAACCAAAAGAGTACACGGATGTTATGGGTCTACAGGGGATTTTACTGCTCGGTCAGGTGAGAGATGTCCAAGATACTTAAACCAGTGCACTAAACATGGTGTTCTTTTCCTTATTAAGTACTTCTTTTCCAGTTGTTTTGCTTTCACATTTTCTTTAATCCATAAAGCAAGAGACATGTTTGAATAATCAAGATTTAGAAGAAAATTGTTAAGGCAGCAGCATGTTGGCTGCAAACCAACTAAAAAATATGCGTTACAATCCATGGTGAGAATATGAAGCAGTTGTAAAGCCATTATTTCATTCGTGAGATTTTCTAGGCGTGAAATTCTGCTCTACTTTTTACACAGCATGTAGGCAGCATAAATGAAGGAACAGCTCTAACCCTCCTTATTCCCCAACTCCAACTGAGCATTTAGGAACTGGATTTGGCTTTTCTTTCTTTCCAATCCTTTTGTGACAGACAAAATTTTCAGCTGACAGGAATAAAAAGAGTTCCTAAATATGCCTGTTGATATCCATTTTATTCACACACAGGAAGCCCAAATAAGTTGGGTTTGACATGGGAAGAGTAATGCCCTAAATAACTGAGGTTATGTTGCAGAGCAGCTTCACAGGACTCTTCTGACTATTATTTCAGCACAGACAACAGTAAAAAAGGTCTTTCTGTAAAAAAGCACAGCATATTTTCAGAAGGATTTTGTGATATCGATCATAGAGTTGGGCCCCCTCAAAAAAAAGGCCAGTTTCTAAGCAGCATTCCTGAATGACATATTCTTCTCACAGTCTGAAGGACATAGAAAATTGGATAATGGTGCTTAAGGGTTTTTTGTGAAACATTCTTCAGTGCTTATTTTTCTAGAAAAGTCCTGCTGTAATAAATATATAACTCCCTGCTCCTGGCAATCAAAAAAGGTGAGCATGCTGGTTCAAAGCACCAAAGCATCTCCCACCCCCACAAAGTGTAAGCCTGAGGTCTTATATTCATAATAATTTATTGTCTCAAAATATTATAATTCCACAGGGAAAGGAGCCGGAGCTGTGATCAGGACAAGGAGCAGACTGTCATATATTGAAACTACAATTGTAAATTAAAGCTAATGGTGTTAAGAGACAGTTTAACATACAGGATGCTCAGTTCATTAGCACAGAATAATAAATTCCTCGAGAGCAGACATTCTGGACTCAGACGTGGACTGCAGCTCATGAATGGCACTATTTGCAAAAGAAAGCAACATGAAAATTTAAATTGTTCTCTCTCTCCACTTAATTCTGTATTTGCAACACTTATTCTGTACATCACAATACCTATCTCAAGCAATAAATAATTCACAGAGAACTGTTAAAAATTGCACCAGTAAAGTAAGGTAAGGTTAAAAATTAAAGACCCACCTTCTATAGAAGAATCAGTGTTGATGTAAGCAACTGCCCGTTCCTGAAGGACTTTGGCATTTTCCTAGGTTTGTAAATGTGTAATTGTTACTTTCAATTAGTGGAATTTAGTCAAGAGCATGTTAAGTGCACTGTTTTTTGCAGCATTGCCTTTAAGATCTCCGTCAGGATAATTAATACTGTGTACCTTACTAATTACATTGCTTGAGGATGGGTAAAAGATCTGGGTACATGAAATTCACTATTCCTTTCTGGGATTTACTTTGTTGTGGAAAACATCCACAAAGTGTAGGTGCTGCCTGCTGCATCACACAGGAGCAAGATGGAACAGGAAAATTATTGAATAGAATTGTAACACGGTAAAATAGGGTTATTATATATGCATTTTAGCTCTGCACTTCAGGACTTTCTGGACATGCAACATGTGACCGTGAGGTCAGCCAGAATTCCTCCATGCTTTTAATCCCTAGTTATTCATATGCGCTCCCAGGACTGAGCACAATTTTAACACTGATAAATCGAGCACTCCTGTCATTTCTACAATCTTCCATTTCAAAAAGGGGTAAGTCAAAGCACTGAAATTCCCTACTAAAATGCGGTTGATTGACTATTTTGAGTCCACTAAGCATTGCTTCCATGCTAAATATATACACACATCTTGTTTATTTTTTGCAAACCGGTAATTATGTTTGAAACGGATTCTAATCAGTAAGTGGTATTTCACAAGGAAGTGGCTTTGTGACAGATATTTTAATTAGGTTAGCAATTGTTACTTGTTTCATTCAATTTATAACCCAACTAATAATTTGTAAGTCATGTGAACTAAAATTTTAATTGGTAATTGATAATTACTTAATGAAATTAGTATCTTAAAAAAAAAAAAACAGTAGAGGAGACCCTGCAAAAGAATACGACGGGAGGGAGCAAGCCTGTATATGCCTATGTGGGGCCTTGCATATATGCAAAATCATATTTGCAGCACAAAGAAATTGCTTTGTTTATGAGCAATAGAGATTGTCTGTGTAACAAAAGGATTTTGCCACAGTGGCAATCTTTCTGTTACACAGAAGATGGTGAATATCATGGGTTAATTTTCCTCAAGATTTAATACATGACAGATCTGGCAGATGCAGAGAAAAGGAATGTAAGCTGTGAGGAATGTCTCTAGAGAAACTGAATCTAATTTAGGTCTAAAAGAGTAGCAATGCACACCACCAAGATGAAGCAAGGAAACAATCAAAACACAGGTTTAAATATGAACTGTGCTTACAGTTTTCTAACCTTATAAAGCTGCCATTTCATGAAATAATGATAGATTACTAGATACCAAATTATTAAACAAAACCCATTACAGAACTGCAGTAGCAATATTTAACAAATAGAACATAAGAAAACTTAATTTATTAATGACTTGCTCAAGAGAAACTGATCCTTTAAGTATCATTGTTTCGTATTCCTCATAATTAAAATAACTGTGTGGTTTTTTCTTGAAAGCACCTCACTGCATGCAGAGATACATAGACAAAGAAATCACAAATAAAGTTTTACATACAGCATACTTTGCCACCAGTGGAGTTTGGGTGGGATGAAACTTTAATGCCAACTCTTTAAAATTTCTCAGTAAATGATTTAAAATAATTTAAATTACTTTTTTTTCATCTACTGTTTCATAAAGTAACAGTAAGTTGAAGAGACTCTGTTACAGCTGGAAGCCAAACAGCTTACAGGTGAAAAAATTAGTGCGAATCTGAAGGAATAGAAATCTCAGTTTTGTTAACAGACGAATGATGGAATCCCTTTGGTGTTTGAGAGCATATTTCTGGGTTTGTTACCTCCTCTGACGTGTGTCATTTTGCTATGTAATTTTGTGACTTGTTGAAATACATGCCAATAAACTAAACTAAAAAGATTAATTTTTTTTATTTGATAGATTCTGAAAGCTCTATCCATATAGCTAAATATTAACTTGCAAATAAAATTCTAATAGAAGAACAAGACAACACATTTCTATTAAACCATTCAGTACTAATAAATTGGTGTAGTTCAGCAGAAATATGTTTCATCGGGCAATTTTCTGCCTGCTCTATTTGTAATTTAGATTTTACAGACAAAGCAATGAAAACTCTCGTAAGACCTATCTGTCTTGTTGGGGTTGAACAAATCCACTAAGAACTGAACATGCCCAACAGGAAAAGGAAGATAAAAGGATTCAGAACCTCACTTCTGAATTTCCCAGCATTCTTCTCTCAGGCAGGAATATAGTTGTGTAGGGATCCTCCTACAGAATTAATAGACTGTCCTGCCCCTGAGACTCTAGAATGCTGGAATTCACAGGAATTTTGAACTATTCACTCATAGATTACCTATCCTTTCATTTGCCCACTAGGATTGATTTTCATACAAAGGGCTTGGCGTGCTTATGGATCACAGCTTCAGGATCTGGGCTTAAATTTATAGAAACGAAGGAATTTCTCAAATGGAGAGCTAGAAAACAGACTAATCTGGGTTATATAAAATATTATCATTCTGTCAAATGATGGGATAGATTTCCACATAGGGACCACTGCGGGCTATTAGCTTTGAATCAAAGGTGATTTTTTAAATTTTAGAAGAGTTAGTGCAATTATGTTGTAAGAAGGTAGGTAGGTAATTTATAAAAATACATGAGCGCCTCAAAGCACCTGCAGGAGTCTGTTGTGCTCCAATTTTACCATGAAGTTTTTGACTGCAGTCCAGGAATAGATGCTGGGTGCTGCAGCCACCTGCAACACACTTCCAAGTTTTGCTTTGCTTTACACTGTTTTTTATTTACCTCAGCCCACTCTGTGGAACCCAATAATCCAAATTCTTCTGCATCCCAGCTAGCAAAAATAATAGTTCGCCTAGGTCTCCAACCTGCAATCACATAGTTAAACTTGAAAATTCAACTTAAACTTTAAAAGTCTACTAACCACAGTTAATTGAAATTGCTTTAAAAACAGAACTTAACTGACACAACAGTAAAAAAAAATCCTCTCTAAAATCCTTAGAGGAACATAATATTGCAGAGGCATTTCTTCTTAATGCAATATTTTCATTCTGCACAGCTAAGAGGGTACCATTACACTCAAAAGGGAATAAATTCAGCCAACTACCATGCAATGCTACATGCATCTCTTCAATGAATTTGCATCCTTAATAATGAGAAACAAAACTTTATGTAGAGGTAAAAAGTTAAATCAATACAACAGCTTATGGAAACACTGTTCCTCAAAGCTGCTGTTTTCCATATCCCTCATTTTACAACTGTAGTAAGTGAGTTACCTTCCATCTTCATTTTACCAAAGCTCCGTACAATTTCTTGCAGAACAGCGGCACCGGTCGTTGGATCAATACCACCAAACACCCAAGAGTCTCTATGACCACCTAAAATAATATATCTGTCTGGAAACAAACATACAGTATCAATTCATAATTAAAAATGCACTTGGATTACCTGTAATTTTTTTGACTACATCCTTACTTGTATCAAATGAAATATCAAGTTCAATACCAGTGCTACAAGTTTATTTTTTAAGGCAATCTGCAATCATTCACTTACTCTACTGAGGTGTGCAACTAAAGACAAGAAATATTTAATAAATATTTTTCCATCTGAAAGTCTTTCATGTGTATGACCTGCTACTAAGTATCAATAGTATAATGTCAAGGTCCCAAATCATCACTAGTTTTGTGTAATTTGAATGATGTTAATTTTTGCAAAGGCAAAATGTATGACTGATATAAGGGGAAACCTATTGTAGAATGACAGGCAGAATAAAAATAATTCTCTGATGTCTATCATTGTAGCATTCCCATTAAAATACATTCTTGGGAATGTCAATGAAAAATAGCGTAATGAGAAGGACAGAAACATTATTAAGAATTTCTCAAGACTCCATATTATATGGTTATCTAAAAAATTTTAAGCTTCTTACAACACAAGTACAATTTCAACAAACATAAATAAAGAAGGAATTAAAATCATCAAGCACCTGATGCTCACCTGGTTCCAGAGCTCCTCTGAGGATGCCAATGACATTGTAAATTCGTGTTATTTTATTGCTTGTATGAACATGCATTCTGACTTTTCTGAAATGGAAGGCAGTGTGGAATAACCATTTCTGACTAATAAGCCAATAAAAAGCCAATACTTATAACATATAAACCACAGTTTGTGCCTCTGCTCTGCTTTGTGTGTTCAGCACTGATTCAGTGTGTGTTCAGCATTGTCATGCTGTCTCAGAGTCCCATTTTTTATTTCAGCTTAGCCTGTTGGTGATGTCTTAGAAAAAACCCTACAAGCTGGGCCAGTCTATAAATTTGCAAAGATTTACAGAATTTATGGAATTTTTATTTATGGGAGCCAATCAGATAATTGTGTACTAGAGAAGTAAACTGAAAAGCATGCACAGTAATTAAAAATACATTTACATTTTGACCAAAATTATAATTGTGGATATGCATATGTTTATAAGGAATACGCTTCTGTTTTCTAGCACAGGTCCATGCAATAATATAGAACTTAGAGAAAAGGTCGTTAGGAATATTCATCCAGGAATAAATTGAAATCTCTGCTTAAGACAGCAGATCTAAGTGATCAAGATTTGTCAGTCATAGAATCATAGAATGGCTTGGGTTGGCAGGGACCTTAAAGATCATCTAGTTCCAACCTCCCTGCCATGGGCAGGGAATCTTCCATTAGAGGCAGGAAACCTTCTACTAGAAGCACAGTTTTTTCTTCCCTGTCCCCCACCAATGAAATCCACTTGTGAAATTTTATAAAAACAAAAGGAATCCAGGTGCTGGGAGAGATAAAACTAATACAGTGTTCAGCCCCTTTAACCTGTACAAGAAACAAAGCACCAAACAATGGGGGGGGTTGTGTCTGGCAAAACCTCAGGAGTTTCACACTTGAAGTTATCTTTTCAGTGGCAAATCTGCATAGCTGTCAAAATCAAAACTTACTTCAGGACAGCCACTGGATCTTTGCCCAGAAAGTAACTGACACCAGCGCCTTGAACATGAGTATACGTGCACACTTTCCATGTGCAAGTGACTTTCTACCTAGAATCTAAAGTTTCATTTTGATATGGAACTACTCTTAGAAAGAAGTATGTGCAGAATTAATCCATAGTTACAAAAAATGTTATTCTACTGAGTAGGAAGATGTTAAAAAGTGAATTCAAAAACACAAGTTTTGTGGATGAATCATATTGTTTTCTCACTCTTGTTCTTCAAGACACTCCAAACAGCACTGTAATTATGTGAAATAAGCTTTCTTATTTAGTTATTCCTACTTTATTCATTTTCAGCTAGTGCTAAAGCAGAGCAGTAAAGAATAATGATAAATGAAGCCTTTATAAAATAAAGTATTCAGATATACTCTTATCCAGGAGATGGAGTGGTGATAGTGATACACCATTTTTACACTGTTCATCGGGGTCCACCACCAGTCCTCACTGAATAATATCTCACGTAAACTGAAACTATTTTTATGTGGAAAAGTCACAGAAAAGTGATCTTTAGCTTTATTGCAATTTATTGCCAAATGTCATGTGGCCTGATCTGCTAATCTATGATCTTTTTTTAATGCAATTTATTTTCAAATTCTAAGAATTATCACCAAATGTAACCCTAGCAGAAGGAAGCAAATTTCTCCAGAGTATCTCTAGATGTATTGTTTCAGAGTCTTTTCCTTGGGAGGATTTTTTTTTTTTTTGCAATATTGTATAAACAGGCAAGTATTAAAACAGACCTTGTAGAAGAGTTGCCTGCGAATCCGGGCCCTATGTTATAAGACACATTGAGACTTCCCTTCCAGCTGCTGTCTGGAGCTGCAGGTCCTCCCATTGCACTGCGAAGTGAAAACCAAGACAAATGCAGTTGACCAGTGGGCTAAAACCTTAAATTCCCTTAATAATTATTGCAGCAAAACCAAGACGGTTTTACAAAATTCTTAAAAGCATTATTGCAAAAACAGATTGCTTTGAATTTTCCACATTTTCTGAAGCACACATTACTACAAAAGAGTAGCAAATACAAGTAACAGCATGGATTTTGCCATCTTAATATGAAAAAATTATCGATACATTTGTGAATACTGACTTCTGGTGAGGAGGACTGATGTATACTCACCTCAGTAATACTTCTGCATCATGATATCCAATGGGATGAACCGGGATTTTGGGAATCCCTACACCTTCATTAACTTTGTACCTGAAAGTGTACTCTGAGAAACCAGAACAAAATGTCAAGTTTATAGCATTCTCAGCAACTTTTACCAAACTGGAAACACTTTTGAGCAGTGCAGCCAGAAGCATGCATGATTCTTTTTAACTCTTCCATCATTTCTCACATACTGCTTCTAGGAAACCAAACTGTAATGACAGAACCGCAAAGCCAGTAAGGCATCTGCACAGCTGTGCAAAACAAGTCCCCAGGCTTGATGCAAGGTTACATTTGCTGTCCAACCATATTATGGCATCTCCTCCAGGCTGGCTGTGGGGAAACCAAGCTGGTGTGTGAGGTGAAGATGGCACCTGCGCAGCTGGTTGACAAGCTGCAGAGGACATCCACAGATGCATTTACCAGGGTTGAAGACAAGCAATGTCCCTCTGAGTCTAGTGGGCCTGGCAAACACAAAATCTCTCCTGGTTTTAGGTTGCCTTATGCCTCCAACAGTGGTCACACAAGCCCATGAGCTTTGCAGAAGCACCCCCATATAACCACCCCATCAGCAGATAGCACTGGCAGGCATCTTAGTTCAGACTGAGTTTAGGATGCCAACAAGGACAAGACAAGCACATGGTGCCAACTTTTGAAAGACTCCAGGATACTGTTATTTTTGCTACAGGAATTTTATTCCCCTTAAAGAGGATTTTAAACTGTTTTTCTGCTTGAAATTTATGATCAGCAAGGAAACATACCTCCAAGTAAAGAAAGCTATTAGTCCTCTTTGATAATAGAGTATAATCTAGTTTAAACTGGTCCTCTTGAGAAACACAGATATTTTAAAATGGCTATAAATTCTCAGTTATTTTCTGCTGCATCACAGTCTGTAAACCTACACATCCTGCTTTTCTAAGTGTCACAAGGGTGGGACCACACAAAGAGTTTCCTAGAAACTTTCTTCCACTGCCTAACTGAAACCAGTTGAAACGACACAGATAGAACTTGCTATGAAATAGAAAATTAACTACTGTCAATAATAATTTCAAGCAGCTTTTTTCTCTGCATCTGTACTAAAAAGAAATGAATCTCTAGTGACACACTTTCAGCACCAGTTTATAAGGTACTTGATGGCCCAGGCTACAGAACTTTCACTCACCTTTTGCAGGATAACCTGGTGTTAGAGGGTCCCCAGCTCCATTCAGGTTTAAAACATTCCCACGCTGGACTCCTCCACCTGGAAGGTTCCAGCCACCTGGATAAGCATCTACTCCTGGGGCGCAGTAGTCAGCAGGGTCTGAATAAAGTATGATCCCTTGGGCTCCTGCTAATATGGCATTTTTAACCTGTGAAATTATTTGCTTTTAAGATGTGGCTTTTTTTTTTTTTTTAATGCAACAATAAATATGAATGTTGAGATTTGCTTCCTTGCACACGTAGTTTTAGAAGATGAGTATGTGAAAGAGTGAAAATTACCCCAGATTCAGCAGAAGAACAAACCACAGTGAAACACAGTATGCTCATGATTTGTGTCAAACCTTTAGTCATAGCTCAAGGCTATGAAATAAAGCACAGAACATAAAACTGAGGCACAAAACCTGACCACTATCCCCACTGCCCCACTATCACCAATTTTGCCAGATTTTTTGTCTAAAGTCAGGAGAGATAGTTTCTCAGTTTCTGTGCATCAGACTCCTTGTCAAAACGCTACTATTTCAAAGTACTGCAGTTCCATGGATGGCAAGTATCAAAAGCCTTGGCTCTACAAACTATTCAGTTCCCTAAACTATTCTCTTGCAAGAACTGTCTAGGGAGTTTGCAGTCATCTCTGTCTCAGGAGTTTAATACATTCATCTGCTTTTATTGTTTTGGAAGTTATTCTTAGACTGCAATCACAATGGATACATTGCAGGCTTCCAACAAACAGCCCTCACTACTTCCCCCAAGCTCTACCATAGAAGTGTCTGACCCATGGAGGAGAAATTAAAACACAACGCTTACTTTGTTTCCTCTGAAGATCTTCCCATATCTGGCAATGACAATCTTTCCTGTACAGTTAATTCCCATTTCACGCTCCAGCTTAAAAAAATCTTCTGTGCGACCATAATTCACGTACAACAGATCTGCCTGTGCAGAAAAGAAAAGCAGTGTCGTGACAACTGGTCAGTCAACAAACAGAATACCCATTATCAGAATTACAGTTTCATCCACTATGTATGATAGAGGATTTTTTTTTTTTTTTTCATTTCTACAAATGAGATCCAGTGTCCATAAAAACAATAGCAAAAGATATCCACAGTATTCATTACGAAGCTTTGGCTCAAACTTCTGATGTCTGGATATTATCCTGCACTTAACAATAGTCCTAAAAACAGGCTGGAAAATAAACAAATGTACTTTGCTAAACTGACAAACTTCTCTGGCTGTGACAAAGCAGTGGTGTGCCTTGCATACACAAACACTCACTACTATATAATTTCACTCATTTATCCAATGCAATGTTGTCCCCGACCTGTTCCATAATGAATTAGCAGATTAAGTGAGGAACTTTTGTGGCCTTTGAAGGCATTCATTTTATCTAAAATGTCTTCCAACTTGATTTAAATATTGCTACTTCTACCTGTGCCTTAAGCAAGTCCTCTACATATGACTGAATAATATGGAGCAATCTGAGTTGTATCCAGATTTTACAGAAAGATAATAACTTTTCACTTGTTATGTGATTCAGAGTTCTAGCAATTTGAGAAAGCTCTTTTTTTGGTCATAAAAGACTTCTAACCCTTGCACAATATGTGGCCTATCTGTGCTTAAGCGTTCTTCAATGGAGATGAATGGTTAATTAAAACTACAACAAATATTTTGAGACGGAGCAATCTAATCCAGCAAGTGTTTCAAAAAATAGGTAATAGTATCCTTACATAACTTCTTTTCTTACCTCTGGCACTCCTTGTGCTGAAAAAGCATTATATGGTGGTAGTATATCAGTAATATTTTCATACCCCTGTGGAGGTGGTTCAAACAATGATGTATTGAAAACCTACCCAAAAAATAACAGTAGTCTTTGGTCAAACACTCCAGGCATAAATTCACACACTAAGCAAATGCTAATTATAGTTTAAACTAAAGTCAGAAGAGACAGTTATTCAGTTTCTGTGCATTGGACTCCTTGTCAAATAATTATTATTTCAAAATACTGCAGTCCTATGGATGAAAAATATCAAAAGCCTTGGCATTTGCCAAGTTAGTTAGCTTTTTCAGCAGTTTAAACTATAATTTGCATAAATTGTTAGCAAAAAGTACAATTCTAACTAGCACACATAAGTTCAAACAAAAACACAGCTGGGGATCCAGAGCTGAACTTTTGTAATAGAATGCAGATATGAATACAAAGAGATGGATCATGTGTCAGAAGATGCTCATCAGTCACTGCCTGAACCTAAGGAAAGAAGTAGCTGAAAATTGCCAAGAGGTGGTGACAGTAAAACACACCTGGTTCATCCATGCCATTCCAGGTGTCTTTTGTGGTTTCTCCCACCTGTATTATTATTAATCTCTTCATCTCTTCTCTAGTAATGCTCCAGTTAAACGTGCTGCCTTTTATCACTATGTATTGTAACACTCATGTTGCTTTAAGGTTCATGTCCACCTTTTGTCACCTTGTGAGATTGTAGCTGAGACACTGTTACAGGGTTTCTGGAAGAATTTCTTCGTTCTTTCACCTCTAAGCTGCTGTCATCCCTGAGCACGTATTCCTTACTTTCTACCCTGGCTCTTCATCCTTACCTATGTGCTATGATGCTTCTCTAGCAGTCTCACCTCCTCTCCTTGCTCAGGATCCTTGTCAGAATTTACATCTACTTCTTTATTTCCCCAGGTATTCAAAAGGGAGAAGATGTCTATAGACTGAATAGTTCATTAGTACTTCCAACACTAACTTAGAAGACACCATAGGAAGTCAGTGGGATCAGGTTCACAGCACGGGAAACAAGGTAATACTACATAAAACTGATAGTATCTCTGCAATTCCTTACCTCAGTATGTTGTGGAAGCAAATATTGTACAGATGCTCAAGCAGGGTTTGGATAGGTACTTGGAAGAGAGATGTAATGAGGGTCACTGACTGCATAAATACTTGGAAAAGGCCTAATGAGGATTTTTCAAGAGACTAATTGCAGCATATTCAGAGAGCTGAAAACAGCAAGACACTGGAAGAACTTCATGCCTGAAATACATTTCTTTGTTCTTAATTGTCCCTGTGCATCCAGTTAAGGCTGTTTATGGAAACAGGATATTAGCCTAGATGTATCCTTAAGCTGAACCCTTCTAACACCTTATGGTCTACTGGTGTTAACTGCAGCCTCACCACACATCCTCACTCTTCTCTTATGAGGCACTGAGATCTCAGCCACTCTGCTGTGTTTTCTAGCCTGGAAAACCATTTCTAAATATGAGTCCCCTTTGCACTGGATTTTTTTTTTAAATAATATAAAGCACATGCTGAGCTGAGTAGGTGGGAATGCAAAGGAAGACACTGGTTTTTTAACAGGAAGTCACTGAGGTTTTTTTGATTTTACATAAATATAGTTTTGTCATTGAAAAGATCACCTCATTCCCTTGATCATCAATTACTGAAATGTAGTTTGGCTGCTTTTCATTTGGATATGAAAGAAGAACATCATAATTAACAAGTTCTGCTGAATCCAATCCAAATTTCTTCCACTGGCCTTGAATTTTTTTGGCAAGAAGAAGATTCTGTTCAGTTCCTGCGAGGTGAGGCAACTTGGTAAATGAACTAGAATAAAACAGAAAACCACTAGTAAGCAGCAAATGCAGAGAGATACAATAGTGAAATAGAATCAGTGTGTATAAAGCTAATCTTCAAGACACATTGCATAGACAGTATGGTCTTAAAGTTTGAGCTGTACAACATGATTGCTTATCAGAGTCTGCTTCAGGACATGTAGAAAATATAATCAGAGCACAAGATCTTTCCTGAGGCCTTAAGATAAGTCAGCTGAACTTTTCTCTTTGCATAACAGGAATAGCCATATCTACACACAAGCAATGAAAATCAGTGTCAAAGATTCAGCAAAAGAATATTAGCAGTATGCAAGAAGCAGAAATAAATATAGGAAAGCTACACATGCAGAAAGGAGCCTTCTAGATAATTCTGGTATCTGATCATGGATTTGTACTCTTGTCAGAATGTGTCCTAATGTCCGAATAAGTTTAACTTGAAAATCATTACGTTAAATTATCTGCACAGGTTTGCTCTTTTTTCTTAATCAAAAGCCTGAATAATAAAATCCTTCTTAACAACATTTACTACCATATCAGATATAACAGATAATGGTGATAAACAGTCAGGAATAGAATCCAGTCCCTCTGGGCTACCCTAGAAATCTGTCTACAATTTGTTCGGCCCACTGAACAAGTAAGTAATGGTGAAAGCTCATCAGTCAGCCAGGTACTCAGCATCACCTTCCAATTCCCAACAGGCTACTTGTCAATGGTTGCCCCACAGATGTCAGATACCAGCAATTACCGTTAATTAGTGGTAGCGAATACCATGATTAATATCACTTCAGCCTGTCACTTCAGACTCTTTTCAACCCATGTTCTGCAGTGTGTACTTCCTCAGCTTCCAAAGGAGAACGATGTTCAAAGCCTTGTTAAAGCCAAGGATGTTACAGCCACTATAATGTCTCATGCATGTAGCCAGTCATTTCCTTACAGAAGGCAATCATGCTGATCATACAAACAAATAGTAAATCAATGCTGACTGTTCCTAACTATATTTCTGTCCTTCATGTGTTTGGAAACATTCTAGAAGAATGTTTTGTCATCCTTCCAGACCTGAAGCCGACCAGCTCACAGAGCCTCCAGGTTGTCCTTACTAAAAGAGGGGCACAATATCAGCCTTTTTCAGCCACCTGGGGCCTCTTTCAATCATCAGAACTTCTCAACTACAGCAACACTGCAATCATAATATCAAGGCATTTCACATGAGTCCTACCTGACCCCAAGATTTGAATGCATCCAGATTCTCTAAGTAGACCACAACCTCTCTGCTGTTGCCATTCCCTCTCTTTAAACTGTGTGGGTATGCACCAAAGTCTGGAAGCAACCTTTACCAAACCTTGTTGCTTGTTGTCTTCTTGCACCTTAATTCTCACAAGTATTTTAAGTACCTTTTAATTCTTTAAGTAGTCTAAATACTATATATGCCATCAGGAAAAACACACATGATGATTTTTTTTCAAATTTTCCCTTCCAAACAGTTTAATCCTTTCCAGAGGTATGATACAATGCTAAGACCAAAGTGTCTGCGTTTTCTGAGACTCATAGTTTTTTTCCCCCACTTGATAAAAGCAGATGTAGTAGTCTGAAAAACAAAGAATATGGATCAAAATTCTCAAGTTCACATTTCTTTATGCTTTTGACAAACTTTTTGGATAGTGTGTTAATACAATTTTTCTGCATTTCTTGATTTTTATTTGAATTTAGGCAAAAAAACCCCAACCAGCATGAAGCATTTGGCCCATCACCAAAGCAAGCAGACAAATGAGAAACCATTAATATCCCACGGCCAAGAGACTTTGGCATAATTACAGAGCTATTTCATGCTATGTTGCCTAGATTCTCACTCAACATAATTTTCAGGAACTCTGCAATCTACTGAAAGCCAGAAACACAAAATAAGATTAGGCCTGTAGACTTAAAAAGCTAATTGATGTTAGGTATGAAACCTTTTGGGTTTAGAATAAATGTATAGAAATCAAATTTGTCAGTAATCCTTTGATGTTCTTGATGCAGCTGCTGACTTACATGCTGAATACCAACACTTTACTAACCAGAGTTTATATATATTTACTTTTCATGTGAATATAGTTTTTCCTTTGTAGAAAATATAAATATACACAATAAAATGTGGGGTTTTTTTCATTTTCTGTGGGAAAAGAAAAAAAAGGTTTTTTTACATCCCTAGCAATTTAGATGTTTTGAAAGAACTGCATGGATGCACTGGAATGCAAAAAAGATTATTTACTAAAAATTGCATCATGCAGGCCTTTACCAACTGTACAAGCACACTGACTATGGACAGAGGAGCTCTTTATCTCTGAACCAGAAGACAGGGTATAATGGGATGTCAGAGCTCCCAACTAACAGCACATTATCCAGTACAGCCACACTAAAGGAATTATCAGTTGTAAGTATACATGCAACTCAGTGCTATGCAAATCTGTAGCATTAATTTTTAACAGATTAATTTTCTACTTAGACTAGCTGCTCAAACTGAAAGTTTAAGGAGACACTGAGCAGCAGATCAGTCAGATGTAATTCATGTCAATCATCGTATCCCAATTACAGTAAAATCATCTCAGTCTGAGAGAAAGCAAAGTTATCTAATGTTAGAGCTTCAGACACTTGCCAGAAAAAAAAGGCACACTTCTTTATTTAAAGAAGATGGGAAATCATGAAGACTGGTAAGCACTGGCAGTAATGCAGCTGAGGGAAGTACACTTGACAGTACAGCCACTTCAAAAAGGCAGCTTCAAAAATGGGGAAGGGGGGAACAGAAGAGTTGTAAGCCTCTCTCTTCTTCCCTCAGACATTCCGTACAAACTAAATACTTCCAAAGCATCTTAAAAGCTTTGCTTTCAGAGGTCCTTCCTTGGAGCTGATGTTATCACTTTCTGGCTGTTTTGACTGATAAAATTGTTCAAAAAACGATGCACAAGGCTTACCGAAGAAATCTCCTGATGTTCTCTGCTTTCATTTCAGTCACAAGTCTCTGTCTCACATTTTGATGGACATCTGAAGAGCTGGGGTTTTTCTCGGTCAGTTTTGTAAACCATCCTGAAACACATTTGAAAAGTTTCCTACTTAGCGAGAATGTTCTCACATGTTTGAGCACAGCTGCAACCTGCGGTACTAAACAGTTAAAACCACAAGGATGAACAGAGCTTAGAGCACCCTCTGTCAGTCTGCAGGCTCAGAGAAGTGAAGCAGAAAAGTAAAATATATTTCACTGACTGAAATGCCTAAAAGTGACATAATGAAAAGAGTACACCCTAAATCCCTGGTAAATACCCTTCTTAAGACAGACTCATCTCTCATAAATTTTAAATTATAGTTTGAATTCTCAATTAACTGTTTGCAGTGTGAGGTTTGAGCTCCTGATACTCATGATAAAATTACTTTATTTAGTTTATGCATATATTTTAAAATATATGTGTTTGCATATTTAAAGTGAAGGTCTAGGACCCAACAGCCACCCTGCCAGCATTTTAATAGTTACAGACTTGGGGAAGGGTGGGGTTAGTCTATTTAATAATTAAAAGAATAAAGTTAACTGTCACCCAAGCCAGTTTTAAAATGTTTAATATTTATTCAGTAGCCATAAATAGTAATAGGAGAGAGTATATCAAGTGTATTCATTTGTCTTAAGAAAAAAAACAACAACAACAACAAATCCTTTTATTATTATAGCTAGACAATCCCAAACTGGGAAAATTTTCCTAAGAAAGAGAAATACATGTTTTGTCACATGCACAGTATATATGACCTGTTACAATTAAATACTGCTGTAGTAACACTCTGAACTGAAGAGTGATGCTTGATCAGACCAAAAGTCCGTCTTTGGTCAGCCCAGTATCCTGTTTTGGAGCAGGGCCAAAAGATGATGTTCAGGGAAATGTATAAGCATAGCACAAGTACCAGAAATTTGCAGCTCAGGGCTCTCCTAAACTAAACTAATATTTTATATATTCCATAGCCCTCATGGATTTTTCTTTCATGTTCTAGCCTTAGGTTTGTGTTACAACACAAGTTTAAAAAGGACATGTAATTTTAGATTTAAAATCAAATGCTGCAAGTGACTTCAGAAAAGAATCTCTAGCAAAGTTCATTGTGCATGATGAAAACTTCAGTAACCTGGCTGTCAGTCAAACTCCTCCTCCTCCTCTACATTCTACCCATAATTTCTAAAATAGCAACTGAATAGGAGCATTTAAATATATCTCCAGTAAAAAACAGGAAATAAAAATTAAAAAAAAAAAAATCTGGGCGATCTTGCAATCGCTGAAGTCTCAAACACTTGTATTAATCTTTCCTCTTTGAACGCCTGGCTGCCTGTTTTGGGAAGCTGCCAGTTCACCAGGGTTCGTCCTGAGCTGAAGTACGGAGCCATTCTGTTCCTCACTCCCTAAAGACTGAAACTGCTAGAGAGAAAAACTTCTTAGAAAAGCAGTGGGACAAATACCATATCATGTCCCTAAAGAGCAGTAAAATCTCCCTGCTGGTGAACTAATCACAACAGAGGTTGCACACAAGTATGTGCAGGGGAAAGAAGCTGGGGGCTGAGCCCCTGGGTCTCTGTACTCACCTGTAAGAAAGCCCAGCAAGAAACAGCCGAGCAGCCCAGGGCACACGAGCCACGCACGGAGGGTGGCCTTGCTCCTGCTCCCGGCCATACGGTCAGCACTGGCCGGCAGCTTGGCAGGCTCTGAGGGCTGGCAAGCAGCTGCCTTCCTCCTCCTCCTCTTCCTTCTCCTCCTCCTCCTTCCACCCACAGCTCCAGGGCTGTCCCTGGCTTCTTTGCTTCTCAGCTCTCCTGCTGCCTAACCAGCCTTAATACCTGGGTGACGATGATACAATTTTCCAAATGCAATAAAGCTCTTCCACTTCTTAGTCTCACCCCACCAGACAGCTCCTGTGTAGCTGCATGTGTACTTTCTGTAACAAATATGTATCTAGGCTGTGCACAAACCAATGCACACGTACTATTTAAGAGGCTAATTTCTATTAATTTTTAGGACTTTCTGGTTTTGAAAGTTCCTGTTTCAGGCTTGTTCACAACCTGTTCCAGTAGAAGTGGCCAAGAGATGAAATTAACGGAAAACTTGTTTCCTCTTTACCAGTAAAACACTGAATTGCTTCCCTTTTGAATCCATGGTAACATTAATCCTTAGCAAGGAATGCATACATAGAGCAGCTGAGAACACAATTTAGATTGGCCAGCAAGAATACTTCCAGATATCATCCAATTTGCAACGGGGAAGATTTGCAAATTTATTTCCTTATTCTCTAGCTACTTGCAGTTAAGATTACAAAGTTCTTAAGATCAAGTTTTCCTAGTCTAATTTAGTCAAATCCATCAGTATCTAATGGAGAAGGAAACAACTGCAATCCAGGGAAGAGTCAAAAAATACGTTCACAGAATCATCACATTTTGCACAAACTTACTCTGACCTTGCACATCACTCCCTGCTGCTGAGTCCCTTCATGGCTACACGGAAGCCAAGACTGATCTTTCTGGAACTGAAGACCTGCCCATTTGAGACCAGTTATATGGCTGAAGGCAGAAAAGCTTTTCTGGGAGCCTGGGCATGCTCCAAATTCCTACCACACACTCCCAAAGTCCAAAGTAGATACATTTCCTGAAAGAAATGTCAGTACTCTGAGTATCAAAACTTTCTTAAATACATTATAATGAGCTGAAAATATTCAGAAAAAGCAGAAAAGACTGGTTAATGTCCTAATTATTTAAACTAAGGCTTTTCAGAGAAAAATTAAACAACTTGGGTATTCTGAACCAGTCACAGCAACTGTCTTAAGCATAGGGCTGGATGTCTTTGTTCAAATGATAAGCACGTCCAGTTTTGTGATTTTTTTCCTGTCATTTCCCAACTGCTCACAATACATCACAAATTCTGAACAGCAATGACATTTCACACCAGCATCTGAATTGACATATACAAACCAGATGGAATTCCACCTACAGAACTCATAAAGAATGAGCATATTGATGTATTATTAGCATTTATATAGCACCACAGGTGTAGGACTGGCACATAATAGACAGTAAAGTGACAAGGGCTTTTGGAGATTACTATCAAAATTAGACCTCACATGATAATAACATCAGTGGAGGAAGAAGGTAAGAATAGCAACAGTGAGAACATATGAAATGCATTTATTGCTATGCGTATGTCTTTTTAAAGTGACAAGAGCATTAGCAATGCTGAGGCTGAACAACAAGCAGCAAAGTGGCTTCTACCACTTAAAATGCTGGCCCATTACTATTAGTTAGGAGTTGTGATATGTTCTTACATGCCATGGATTGGCCACAGGTGGAGTATGTTATGTTATAATTAAATGCAATACAGTGTAAACCTGTCTTCAACCACATGCCCTCCACAACAAGACTCAGGCAGGAAATCAGATGAAAAAGATCATGAGTTGAAATGGAAACAGGGGTATCACTTGCTGATTACCATCATAAGCAAAACAGATTCCACTTGGGAAGAAGTAATTTATTACAAATTAAAATAGACTTGGATAGTGAGAAACAAAGCCAAAAATTAAGACATTTTCTCCTACATCGCAAACATTTTTTTCAACTTAACCTTCATCACTCCCGACTCCTTTGTGCCATAGGGTTGCCATATGCGACACAGGGGCCATCCTAGGATCAGGCCAGACATCCTAGGGTATCTAAAGTGTGATAAGCACCTAACTTTAAGCACTTGAATTATTCTGTACTGAGGGTGTTCGTTTCCTAACAGAAAAACAGCCAGTGCCATTTGGGAGCTCATGGAGTGTCCAAAACCTCTAGACAGAGCAAACCAGTACAGGGCAGCATTGGTGTCCTGCTCTGGGGTAACAGCTACAGGCCAGGTAAGACATCTCTCAATACTAAAGTGAAACTGCAGAGCCTGTTTTCAGGCAACTGAATACTGTTCTGTGCAGCCAGGGTGCCCGCACCATGGGCTCCAGGGGAATCTCTGCTCTGACACTTGGAGCACCTCCTTGCCCTCCTTGTGCACTCACCTTGGGGTCTGCAGGGCTATTCCTCTTGCAATTTTTCACTCCTCTCTAATTTGGCTCTACTTGCTTCTGCAAAGTAACTTTCTTCCCCTTCTAAAATCTGTTATCACAGAGACACTGCCACAATGACCGATGGCTTGGCCTTATTCAGTGGTGAGTCCATCTCGGAGCTGGTTGGCATTGGCTCTGTCAGACACAGGGGAAGCTTCCAGGGCTCCTCACAGAAGCCGTCACTATAGCCCCTCACTATGAAAACGTTGCCACATGAACCCAATAGAGATGGGGACAGACTTGTTAGTAGAGCCTGTTGCAATAGGTCAAGTCATGGTTTTAAACCAAAAGAGGGTATATTCAGACTAGATATAAAGAAGAAATTTTTTACAATGGGGGTGGTGAGCCACTGGCACAAGTTTCCCACGGAGGTGGTGGATGCCCCATCCCTGGAAACATTCATGGTCATGTTGGACAGGGCTCTGAGCCACCTGGTCCAGTTGAAGATGTCCCTGCTCACTGCAGGGGGGAAAGGACTAGATGGTATTTGGAGGACCCTTCCAACCCAAGCTGTTCTATTCTATTCTATGAATCAGCTTGGTGTGCTGTGGAGGCCAGTAAAAGAGTGACATTACCACACAAGAATTTTTGCTGTCCCCCTTGGATCATATCTGTTCTATATACAAACATTTTGAAATTGCTTGCTGACAGGTTGTGAAAGTATCCCTGAGTTATCTCACCTACCAACTCCTTGGAAGAAAACCAGCATATGAAGGCTGAGTAATTACCATTCACCCAAGTGAAACAGAAGCGAGATGAGGTTTGGTTGCAAGCATACATATACACACACACACACACACACACACACATTATTCAATCACGAAGCCAAAGGTGTAGTATGAAGTCTTACAAATGCTCCTCAGAATAACTGGAATCAGAGGAAAATGAGCCTGACACATGAGATCCAAAGTAATGCGCGTCAGGAAGGCAGTCACATATGTGAGAAGAAGCTGCTCCAACTCAAACTTCATCTCACTCTTAGCTGTTACTGTACATCTCATTTTGTACCCAAGGAGTGACCTTAGAGCTCTTGAGATGATCAGTAACCCAAAAGACTCATCTTCCTTTGAGTCTTTTCCTGGCGAAATCAAAGCCACATCCATCAGCCACCCTGTTCTTTTACACAGGGATTTTCCAACTAGAACTAGGGTATTACCAGTGTGAGAGACTTCTACAAGTGCATTGCTGATAATAGCTGAGTATTTTACTCAATTTTGAAAACACCCACTTCGATCTAAGTTTAATCAAAGGTTTGAAGCTGAAAGGAGATAAAACCAACCCAAAGTAGTCAGAGAAATTATGCAAAACAAACTGTGAAAAGATTACAGGGTAAAAAGACTCCTTTTCTTAGTGCAGATGAGAAAAAAGGTCCAAACCATAAATTTCTGAACGCACAGTACTTCTTTAAATTATCATCACTTTTAGAATTATCAGGAAAATTATCAGTTACCACATATGCCTCATACTGAGTTCAGGAGTGGTGAGACTTGCTCATTCTGACAGGGAAAACAAGAGTGAGGTTCAGCTGAAGCTAGGAGCACTTGCAGGTAGCTACCTATACTCTACTCACTTAAAATACATAAATCCCTAGTAAACTAAAAAAACTCGAAGAATGGCAAGGATACACATGCCAAATGCACAACTAGCATGCATTTCTGTGTTGAATGCATAATTATGCTATTCAACCAATTAGTAAAGCCAGTAACGTTACATGAAACACAGGACAGATACCACGGCTTGTAAACTGTAGGCTGTAGCTGCTCAGCAACTGGACCCTAAAGCTTAATATCGGCAGCAAGACAGATACACTACTGTTGTGCTGCTTGACCTACTGTTTGACTAAACACTGAACTCGTGGCTTGAGAGATCAAGGGACCCTGGTCTGTGGGAAAGACAGCTCTGGCAGGAAAAATGGCAACAGGGGAATGCTCAACTGCAATTTCAAATCAGTAGTTTCCTTCTGCCGCTGCCAGTTGCACAGTCCCCTGAACTCTCTCACGGCCTCTGCAGTCTTTCTATCAGATTAAAATGGTAGTAGATGTCAATGCTTTGAGTCGGGAGTCTTTGTTATCTTGAACTTCAGGAGACCATTATCAGATTCCAACTAAAATAAAGTTTACATTGCCGGCAGCTGACAAGTGCAGCTTGCAAACTTTGACCCTTTCTTCCAAGAGGAATGTACCCAGTGAGGCAGAGAGATTAAAGCACTGTGCACTCAACACAGGGACTGTGCACTTCACCTTAAGGCCATTCTTCCTTGTCCTATCACACGTGTCCTTAGAAAAAGTCCCCCCCCTCTAGTCTTCTTTAGGCCCTTCAGGTACTGGAAGGTGCTCTGAGGTATCCATGGAGCCTTCTTTTCTCCAGGCTGAACAGACCCACCTCTCTCAGCCTGTCTTCACGGCAGAGGTGCTCCAGCCCTGTGATGTAGTGGTTTTCCTCTAGACTCCTTACAACGAGCCATTCTTACACTGAGGCCCCAGAGCTCGACACTGCACTGTAGGTGGGGTCTCACAAGAGCAGACCAGAGGGACAGAATCCCCTCCCTCAACCTGATGGCCACACTTCTCTTGGTGAAGCCTAGGATGCAGCTGACTTTCTGGATCACAAGTGCATTTTGCCAGGTCATGACGAGCTTCTCATCCACAAACACCTCCAAATCTTTCTCCCTAGGGCTAGTTTTGATTCATTCTCTGCCCAGCCTGGATTTGTGCTTGGAATTTCCCTGAACCAGGTGCAGCACTTGGCACTCAGCCCCACTGAAGTTTGTAAGGTTCACACAAGCCTGTGTCTCCAGATTGTACTCAACATGAGAGAGAGAATTTCTGTTCCTGTATCCCGTTCCTTGCAGTGATTAGGGAACAGGCAACAGATTTTTTCATGGATGTTGCTGTAGTTTAAGAGTGCAACTACTTCTGTATTTTGTGTGGTCCTGGGCCCTGACATTGTGTATAATATGCTATTACCAAAAAGGGTCCTAATTAAACTTAAATGAAACAATCTTATGTTTAGGCCAGAGATTAAAAAATCATGTCTTCTGGACTGAAAGAAAAAGTTGCTGAAGCAGCATACAGGTCACATAGGAAAAGATCTCCCCAACTTTGGAGTTTGGCACTTCAGTTCATCCTCCTTAGCAATAGAAAAATACTGGCATCAAGCTGGTCAACAGGAGCTGTTTATTGCTGCCCCTCTCTGCTTATTCTCCTGACTGCTGCAAACAAAATCCTCTAGGTTAAGATAACTAAACTAACCTGGCTAATTTTTTTTCAGAGGTGGATTATAGACCTTCATAATGAATTCTCCACTGGTAAAAGTGGGGCAGTGGAGCAGCCAGCAGTGACAAAACAGAGTTAGCAATGTCTCCCATCAGCACTAGATTTGAGGGAAGATATCTCCATGGTTTTACTCCAATCAGTTTAACAAAAAATGTGAAAATAACTAGGCAATAACTATAACAGCATTTCCCATTGTCTGGTTAACTAAATTATTCTATCAGAAAGACCAACAGTTAAGCAAAAGAATGACTTAATTATAGTAACTTGTCTAAAAGGTTTTAATGTGAAGTGTAGAAATATTTATGAATAAATGAAGCCTCATGGAAAAGAAAATAATCTACCATCATACTGAAAACCAGTAGATCATGGGACAGTATTTTAAGACATGGTAGAGTCCTCAGCTAACATGGCACATCAAATCACACAAACTATCAGCTGTGCAAGAAGTTAGTAATCCTCCAGTGGCAAAATGTCAGATGAAGGGACCTGATTTTCTGAGTTTTCTCTGTCTGATCTTGGTTGTCCATCATAAGAGTAAGCAGCACATGATAATCAGACATACAGACTCTACAAAAATGGTAACAATTTGGTATCCTTTCAAACTAAGGACATGATGAATTTTCTTTGCTTCTGTTTTCATATTAAAAACACCTTTATATGGGCAAGGCATAGCAAGGGTACATTTTGGTGAAAAGAATAACAATAGGGTCTTCATCTCGAAAGACATTTTGTGAGATGACTATATGTCTGACAAGATGTATTGCCTTGTTTTTATTCCAGTGACTAAAAGCTTCTTGCTTAAATTTATTTGCAAACAGCTGCAAGGTTCAGCATGTGAGGAAAAGAATGTCATGGATGAGTATTCTGGGCTAGCTGCCGAAAACTTGTTATGATTATTATACATCCTGCACACGGTATGTGACAGTTTTCCCATCTCCATACATGAATCTTTGGGTAAAAGGAGGGCTGAGAGGTCTGTCTTGAAGTATAATTATGCAATCCCAGGGTGAATAACAAAAAGGCAACAATAAAATTAGTCACTGATAGAAACATGAAATGAGTTCTGTTTTCCTGAAGAACTATGAAGACTATCATAATAATCAAGGTAGAAAAATTCAAATTTCTGAAAATAAATCCAGTGGTTAGCAATTCTTAAAATACAAAGCTGAGAGAAAACCTGAAACATTTTCAGTTTCACTTCAGAAGACATCCAAATCCTGAGCTCTCAGAATGGAGTGCATTACCTTGTTAACATTACTAAATGCATTCCACTTGGGTATATTATTTGCAAAGACCAAGACTTTTTTGATTTTGTGTTCTTTGTCATAATCCTCCTAGGGTTTTCAAATGCTCCATTTTTAAGGTTTCTGCAAACTGTCACATTTAGTCTTCATTGACAACTATATTGTTCATATTTATGCTACTTCTTTCAGTGTTTCTGCTGCTGCCTGCACAGTGAAGGCTGCAATGGAAATCTGCCTCTTCACTTCTTCCCAGGCTTCATGTTGATCAGCTTTGTTTTCAATATCAAACATGGCATCATAGATTCCTGGGAAGGATTCTCCTGCATATTTGTTGTGGCTGCTTGGAGCAAAGATAACATGTCTGTAGGGAAGTTGAGGGAAAAAAATAACAGTATTATGCATTAGGAAAATAAAACATACTATTTTATGGATAAAACTAGTCTGTTTCTATACCAGCTGTAAACTCTTGACACTGAAGATGTAAATAAATAAGATTATTGCAGCAACAGTAGCTAAAGTCCATGAAGCAAGAAAATAACATAAGCTACATTATGCCATATGAATTCCACAGTCTTATAGCTGCTTGTGACTAAGTTAACTAAAGTGTTTTCCTTTCCCTCAACTTGGGATGAAATCAAAAGATTTAAAAAAAAGCCAGTTTTTTTTCTCAGAGGTATACACAGTCTCCAACAGATACAGGTATGCTTTGAGGTAGGAAAGACTTATAAGAGACTGTTCTCAAAAGATTTTTAACTCATGAACTATGAGAGATACAAAGATTGTAGATCTTACTTTCTCTTTCCGCAGTTAGTTTTTAGTGGAGAGATCACTGTTCTGAATTATGCAGACTGGTAGAAGGACCAAAAAGCTAGACTTGATTCACTGTCTCTTAAATAAGATTCACTTCTTGAACTGGATGAGAGGACCACTGAATTCCTTCCCTGCTGATTCAGTACTGCTCTCCACACTACATTTGCTAGCATGACTGTGCTCTTAAAATTGATCAAATTGTAGGTACTTCAATTATACTATTTCACTTTCAAATAAGAATAGCTTCTTAAAGTTCCTACAACTAAAATTACTTAAAATCACTCCAGGGCTAAACTTTTACATCTGTTTACAAGTCAAATGAAACCAAGAGAAATTATCTGAACAGGCTTCCAACAAGAATCTTCCTCATTCTGTGTAGTGTATCACACTGAAGTTTTCCCCAGTGTCATTTCCCCTTCTCAATCTTATTCCTCCTGTCTCATCTACTTTTACTGTGGTGAATAAAATCATTGTAACTCCATTTAGAGACCTGTAAATCTTAAAGGAATTCTCATAGCCTACTCCATGACCAAAGTGAAAAGTAAGCCTTTCTCACCTATAGAATGGCCTGCCAGGTAATCCGAGAGGGTCGATGAAAGCCCTTTCTAGAAACATGAGCTGATCATTTAGTGATCTGACAGCAAGCAGGCTAAAAAAAAAAAGGAATATGTTGAATATGTTAACTACAGTGTGTTTGACCTACTCTTATCCCAGGATACACATCTGTATTTATGAAGGACAGCAGATCTGTGATGTTGAACTTTAAGTGTAGCCCACAAAAGATAGCCCATGTCATCTAAGCTGCACAACAGAATTATGCTGATCTATGCTGGGACAGAGTCTGGTTCATAACTGGAAAGCCTCTTAAAGCTGTTTTTAAAGGCCAAGTTGATAGTGTTGAAGAAGACAGGGTTTCAGGTATTTTCTCTCATGCTGCATCTTATTCCTTTATTTCCTTTTCATGTGGATGCTTAGGCAGACCATTCTCTTCTTTTGTACAATGGTTTTCTATGGAGTCTCTTTTCCACAAAGCCAGCCAGCCACAAATTACTTCAATAAAGTTACATTTGTTTTAATGTAAAATCACAACACCTCAGAAAAAGGAACCCTGTGATGTTACAATCATCTTTTGAGCCATCAGAG
Organism: Eulacestoma nigropectus; assembly: GCA_013397775.1. Taxonomy (NCBI): domain Eukaryota; kingdom Metazoa; phylum Chordata; class Aves; order Passeriformes; genus Eulacestoma; species Eulacestoma nigropectus. The sequence continues at coordinate 2,646,819 of VZTE01005755.1, forward strand.
AATTGTGTTTTTCTGATGGTATATTTTAAATTCCCTAGAGGAGAGACCATCTGTGTCTGTGTGCTTTGAATAGCTCTGGGCATACTGTTGATGCTTAACAAATAAAAGAACTATGAAGAAGGTTATACAGAATATATGTGGGCTTGGTGGTTTACATACAAAGTAACTTGTAGACCTTCAAAGGCATTCAACAATAAAAAATGTTAAAATTTATATCACAGTAAACCTGGATTAACTCTAATACCACTAAGGAAATTGCTTCAAGTTTACAGTGGTGTAAACAGAAACTAGTTGGTTGAATTAAAGCAGGCTATCCATCAATAAAGCCATTTTGAAAATGTCACATACATGTCATATGTCAAAAATGTCATCTTTTGCATAAGAGATTACTGTTAACTCCTTTATCTGAAAGTTGCTGCCATTAAAAAGATGGCTTTTATTCTCAGTTAGCGTTCCATAAGGGTAAGCATATGGCTAAATTAGATTCTTCCCAAGAAATGGAACATACATATATGTATCTACAAAAAGAAGTTTGGCTTGTCATTCTGGGCATGGCCTACAAAGAATAAATTATGAATTAAGTCAAGTGCAAACTAGGCCTTTTGGCATAGGTGGTGCATAGAATTTCTCGAAAGCTCATCAAAAGTCTTGCCACAACTATAGCTTCTTTTTTTTTCTTTTTTTCCATTAAGTAGCAACAAGTGAAGACTAAGCCCTCTTGAGCTCAGAGGACTACATGGAGTATTTGACTGGAAGAAAAAAAGAGTTCAACTTACTTATTGATATCTATTTGTTGCAGTCTCTCATGAAAGCTAGCAGCAACTTCTGTAAAATTCTTCACAGCTGAAAACAGAGCATCTGGAAGGAGCAGGAATAAAGTATTTAACTTCAAATTCTGAAGCTATCATTTAACAAATCAAATTCTTTACTTAAAGTTGTATCTTCCACTGTGACATGATCATGAACTGTTAAAAGTCTCACTGAAGGAAAAAAGGGATGACCCCATATTCCTACATTAAAAAATATGTAATTCTGTGTGAAAACCTGTCTTAGAAACAATAGAAAAAAGTATTTTTGTGAATATTGTTTACTATTTGCTACTTGAAGAATGTACAGAAATATCAAAAACCGGACCATGGAACCAGAACCAGACTGTTTAGGTAGATCTGAGATTTTATAAATCCCAACAACATGTGTTTTACTGTTATGTCCCTCCACACAGAGTTTTGAGAAAGACTGAGAACATGTGTGTGTGTATGTGTGTGTGTGCATGCATGCACACGTACCTGATATTGGCCATTAGCAGCCAAATCCTAAACTGAATATTTTATAATTTTGCTAATTAGAAAAAAAGGTTTCTCAGGCACAGAATTATCCAACACTAGGCAGTGTGATTTTCTTTTAAAGGAAACATGACGATATATTGCTGTCAACACTGGCAAATCATACATAGGTCAAAGCACATGCAGCTGTAAGTGTTAGCTCTATTTGGTAGTGGCATAGTCCCTACACAGGCATGCTAGTGACAAAATATTCCCATTTCAAATTAATGAAGGGTGTTGCTCTTGTTTTATTTACTGTTCATACAGCACCAGGTAAATACCAGGTCATGACTAAGACATCCATTAATATAAGGCACTGTTAGCATTAACAGAAGAGGAGTGTGATGAAAGACTGTACGTACCAAAGGATACATTGTATGTTGCCAGCTCCTCTTCGTGATTCCTTGACAAATTATAGATGATGTGAGCATACCTGCTCACAGCTGATGCATAATCTCTACAGTCAAAAGGAAGCACAACAGAGTCGGCCAATTCGAACACCAGCCCTCCCCGTACCTGAGCTATTGTCAGATGGTTCTTGAAAGTGGGATCATAAAACTGTTCCACAATTTCATAGGTTTCATAGACACTGTGGTAAACTGGATAGCTGCTGTATTTTTCTACACTCTGAAACAAAAGAAACCAAGCCAAAACAGAACCATTATTCAGCTATGGATATTTCAGAGTGGCTTGAAAACCTTGGCTGTGGGATTCAAGGCATGATAAAGTCTAAGTGTTCAGGTCACACTAATCCTATGTAGTCACTATAGACTGTCAAAGGAGAAAAACTGGTCAGTGGTGGCTCTCTTAGACACTAACCTATGATGAGACGAATGGTCATTTGGAGAAATCTCCACTGACCATGTACACAGCCCAAAGAAGGTAGCTAAGTACAGACACGTAACTTTCAGTTGGCTATATCCAGGTGAGATTGGACTTTCTCTCTTTGCTTGGATTCAACAACCATTTGTTTGTGTCCTTGGATATCCCTTCCTTTTCAGAGGAAATGACCACACTGAATAGTTTGCTCCTTGAACATTTCTCAGTTAATCTCTTCTCACAGTATGTTCCAGAGCCCAACCCCTACTTTCAATAAAACACAAACCATTTTGAACTCAAAGCTTTGTAAGGTGTTAAAAATCATTCGAAAGTCACCATAAGCTACTCAAAAGCCTTCATCAACCATAGGTAATTTTGAGCATATCCATTTACCCTGAGCAAAAGTCCTTTTGTCTAACTGACACCAAGTTGATCATTCTTAATTATTACATATTTGTGTTGAGGCAGCACATAGAGTTGCAGTAATTAGACACCACTCTGACACACTGAACTGAACTATCCTAAAAAGCTGAAAGTCTAAATAGCTCCTTTACAGGTGATGTTATTAAGGCAGTTACAAGGGAGACCAAACCACAGAGACACAGGCTTACCCAATTTTTACTGTAACGTGCTCTGCCTGAAGCGATGCCAAGACGTTGAAAAAAGGCTTCAAAGTCATTGCCAGAACCCAGTTTATTTATTCTTTAAACAAGAAAGAAGAAAATGCCTTGAGTGACAACACTTAAGGTATAATTTTAGTTTGCTTCCAGGTATACCATGGCAGTAATTTATTCAGCAGTCACTACACAGTCTTCCTAGTGTGCTCTTTTTTTTGTCAATACACCATGAACTGCCTCTGATTCCCACATTACCTGCACCTCAGCAGGTGCATTCTCAGAGGGGCAATCTCCCTTCTCAGGGCCAGAGATACCCAGTTCTCAGGAGGAGAATTTACCTCACTGTCTTTTATCACTGACAAGAACCAATGACCTTCCTCCTGCTGAACTTCTGCTATCCCAAGCTCTCCAGTCAGAGAAATCACAGCAGTACCGGCATGGCTCCATGGAATAAAATCAGTTTTTGAGACTCTGTAGAAACCCCCCCCTAAATTTGAAGGACAATGTTGCAAAATCCTGCCAGGTGTGCTCCCCAGCCACCCAAACTCAGAGGTGCTCCAGAAGACTGGAAAAAAATGCAAAGGAAAGCTGTTAACATCTTGTGCACCTGCCACTGGCTTGTGCATACTACCATTATTGGTCTAATTCTCTTATAAACTAAATGAACACATTTCATATATAAAGCCTCCTGTTCATCTACAAAGGCAGGTTCACAAAACTGTTGTACAATAGTGTATCAGCTGCAATCACTACAAGTCTGAAATCTATACCAGCTGAGAACCACAACATTACTTTTCAGCACTCAGCTTTTCATATGAGTATTTCTTTAAAACCCACGGTCTACAAGTTATAATAATGTTTGGTATATAATTTGTTTTCTTTTGTCACTGACCTGGGGACCTCTTTATATTCACTTGATGGATTTTTTTTATACCAGCTCTCATAAAGAGATTTTCCTTCAAACCCCTCATCAGGACTTGGTATCTAGAAAAAGACGAAGGGTACAATTTTAAATGTTACCAAGCAACCTGTCATCACATCAAGCCTATGGCTTAGGGCAATGCATACGTCATCTTAAGTCCCTCAACCTTTCTGCATTTCCATTTTAACACTTCAAATGCATAGCATGTTCCAGAAGAATAGCTTACTTGCTAAAAATAGGTAACTTTAGATGGAAGAAAACACAAGGAAAGCAAAAGATTTCAAGTCAATATTTACATTCTGATATTTCTTCATGAGATTTTCAGCCATTTAATTTAAATATTCAACAGAAAATTCCCTCACAAAACCAAAACATTTTGCTTTTCTTTGGCAGAAAATTTAAATTTTGTCTTACTTTAATTCAAAACTGCTTCTACCTTATTTCAGTTCACAAAAAATATGTTTATGGATGCAGAAGCAACCTTAGAACAGCAAAGCGCATAGTACCTGGTGTTTATATCATCATAGCTGCTAGAGGGGTATACAAATCATGATCATTCTCAAGTTCATTCCTATCACTGACTAATTTGCAGGTAACTGAGCAGCTTAAACACTGTGGATGTTTCTTCATCTTTACGTTATATTGGTGGACTGCTGAGGTTTTATTATTTTGAATCTATTAAAGACTACTAATATATATCCTATTATTAATATATCTATCTTCTATCTACGAATTACTCCACAATAGGAATTGAATTAAAACTAATTTATTTGGGTTTTTGTCCATGAAGGAAATTGTTCATAGAACAGAATTATCAGCAGGAAGACTTTTAACCACAGATTAACTTTCGATGGGATCACATGAGACACGCTTCCCAATTAGCATTCTCTTCAGACATCAGCTACCAACAAGCTGTAGTTACATGCATTTATCAGCCTTTGCTTGGCTCGAGGAAGGGTTACACTAGCATTTTTACTGGTATTTAGGTCAACATTTTAATGATGGCTCTTGGTGTCCAAATTGAGACTGCTGACCTGATTTCCTGACAGTTCTGAACACCTTCACTTAACACAGGTTACCATGGGAACTGCAGGTGATCAACTCTTCTGGAGCTCAGGACAAAAATATCTTTATCTGGGTACCTACTTTTAACAGAGCTACATTTTATTTGCTGTCTTTTAATTGCCAGAAAATTATTATACTGATTTACTACTTTTCCTTTACTTTTGCACCAGTCCAATGCCAGCTTCCAAGAGATAATAAATTAACAACCCTAGAAAAGCGAGATGACTGAATACATAAAGCAGATGAAGGCAGATAAAGTAAATTCACAGCATATACACAGTAGTTGAATGTACATTACATTAGCATCCAAAACATGCATAAAAACTAATTAAATGTTCATTGTTTAACACAGTTGAACAGAAAAAAAACCCAGAAATAAAATGCCAGCCTCTAAGACCCACTCCCAAAGCAAGGAACATCTTACATCTAAGATGGTATGGCTATTTCCTGAGAAAGGTCCCTACCTCTAAATTTCGTGTGCCACACAAATGTGTGAGAGCATCATGGTCAGAGACAATGAATAACTAACAGGGTACACTGAAGCTGAGCACATTGACCAAACCTGTCACATCACACCAAAAAACCATGGCAGGCACCCTAATTTCTTGCCCTGCCTAAAGGGAGTCAGAGTCTCCCACTACCATGGGTATTCTAGTAGTTGATCTGGGCAGCCAGGTTTGTGCTTGTTTCTGTCCTCTAGTTCACAGCATTCTTTTATTCTTTTGTTCTTAGAAGGAAAGCTTCCACAGGAGGAGTGGAAAAATCCCCTAATCCCAAATAGCTAATAATTTAAAGGTATAAGCTTGGAATCCCCTTATCCCTCCTGGGAAAAGCTCCAGTTCCTTAGATATTGACCTAAAAGGGGTATTGCAGTCAGAAAAGAATGATCTCACACCATATTTTACAGCCAGAGCCCCATCAAGTAAGTGAGCACGGAACATACTGGCTAAAAATTTCAAGTGATACTACCTTTTTAGTCAGACTGTACACCAGACTGTACATCAGTGGTGTGCAATCCACTCGCAGTGTGTAGTTTCCTGAAAAAACATGGAAAACTATTTATTTGAAGAAGGCAGCTCCCTCAGCTGAAATTTCATGCCAATGTTTATTAAGAAAGGGATTAAGAAGCTACACACTCTATGAGGAGCAAGCTGACAAGAGTCTTCCTGTGATCTTCTCAGTGCATTTGTGTGGTTAGGATGAATTACAGCCCAGCTTTTGAAGCAAATCGCAAGAGCTTTTCTTCTGCCCCTATGATTATTATGCACATTGTAAGAGGAGAAGCTGGCTCTAAAGGGTTGCCACAGAACTCAGGGCACAACATATCTTGTCTCTCCTATGACCTCCCAAATAGTGTAGCTACTGTAAAGGACTTCTTCCCTGAAACAACAGGAGTATCTGAAGGATACTTTATGATTCCAGGCCAGTTTCTCCCCACATCCATTTCTGAATTAATGGAATTAAAATTATCACACTGAAGGTTTCATGAATCTCCCAGCCAAAATCCATCCCAGTCGTACCATCACTGTTCCTGTAAAACACAAGTCAAACCCATGTACCTTCAATGGAAGAATCTGCATTGATATAAGCCACTCCCCGTGCTTGCAGTACTTTGGCATTTTCCTGTGAGAAAGAAAAAAAGGAAGAAAATGCTGATAAACTTTTTTTCCCTCAGAACTATTTTCCCATTCACAAAAGAAGCTGTTTCAGAGAAAGATATCATATACGGCAAGGAGCTAGAGATTCTTGGTAGTTCAAAAGGAAACTCAAGGGAGAGAGAGAATGTGTGTGTAAGGAAAAGAGGGGGAGGGAGGGAAGAAGTGCTGCTTTCTAGTTCAGATTTCTCAAAGAGCAGCTACCATGCAAATTTCTTTTTGAATACTATTGGTTTACCTCAGCCCACTCTGTTGATCCTAACAAGCCAAATTCCTCCGCATCCCAGCTTGCAAATATCACTGTTCTCCTTGGTCTCCATCCTGCAGCAAAAGACCATGAAAATTGTGTTACAAAAATAAAGGATGCTTGTTACATGACTAATGTGAAAACATATGGCATTTTTGGGGGGCTCATCTTTTACCATGATCTGTGGGGAATGAGATATATATAAGGAACTTTTAACACCAACTTCAGTAACCTAATTTAAAAATTATTTGTTATTGTAGCAATCTTCCCTCTCCTTCAATATTGTGCCAAATAATGTATCCCTTTTCATCTCTCACCTTTAAATGCAAGAAAATTTTCTAGAATCTAAAACTCTGATCAAGGAAAAAGAATGTACTGTGCACAAATTCTTGAAAGAAGGCTTTTCTAATCCTCTTGCTCTGTTCAGTTTAGTATACATTGTATACCAGTGCCTACTCTGACAGAAAAGTGGCATATTTTCATATCTATTACAGAACTTCTTTGACCTGTCTTTCAAATGCCAGATTTCGAAACCTAAGCAATTCCCTGTAACTTTGACAGATCACCTTCAAAAGAAAAATCTTTCACTTGAAGTCCTCCATTCAATTTAAACCCAGGCCAAATGGAGCACGGTCTATTGCCCTTCTGCTGTATCTCAGTCCAACGTTTTCTTTGAAGCTACTGGAACCTTTTCATCTTTTACTCCCTTTCTTTTTTAACTTTTAATTTTTTTTCCCATTTGCATTCCAGAGACAGCTTCCCCTGATATTCAATTACTGGGAGGAAATGGAAATAACACTAAATGTCAATAGGTTTTATGTGTAATAGGCAGGCAAAGAACACTTCTCTAGCATAGTATTTATATCAGAGCTTCTCTCCATGGGATGTCAGATAGGGAGACAGCATTTGCTCTGACAGGAACAGAAACTTGGTGAGTTGACATTTGTTCCTATTCCAATGCAACTAGGCATGAGGTATTTTTAACCATTACCTCCTACTATGTTTGCACAGCTCGTTCTCTGCACTACACTGACATCCTTCACTTAAATTCTTGAGTATGCCTCCAAGCCACAGTCAAGGGCTGAGAAGGCTCTCACTGTTGCCCTGATGAAGCCTTTATCAGTCCACCACTGTGTCACTTTTATAACACCACGGACATATCCAGTCTGACCAGCCTCAAATACAGAGTAGTCAATTGTACCTAAACGTCGTGTTTATTTCGGCATCCCTCATTTTGTGTTGTTTCCCTCTAGGTGTACTTTCTCTTGAGCAGAAGTATTTCACATGTACCAAGGTGCACAGCAGTGTGTTTATTCAAGACACCAGTGAGATACACATTTTTAATTTCAAGCATATGTTTAAATCTCACAAAAATCAATGGGCACTGCTGAGAGCACCTACTTTGATGTGCTTTGTTCTTTCATTACATTACCATTCTCTTTCAGTTTTCCAAAGCTCCTCACAATCTCGTGAACCACAGCTGCCCCACTCTGAGGATCAATGCCACCAAATACCCACGAGTCACGGTGGCCTCCCAGGATGACATATCTGTCTAGAGAAATTAATTTTGAAGGTTTACTTTGGAAAACATTTTTCCTGACATTGAGATGTTAACTTGAAGTAATTTCTAACTTTCCACATATGTATCAGGCAGCAGAGATTAATAGTTTATAAATAGTTTATAAAACACACGATAGAAAGGCAAAAAACATTTTATATTTCTGAAGGTATTTTTCTGTATTTTCAGTCAGTGCTGAAGAATTTGTCAAACCAAATAACTGGATCCCACAAGACTTAAAACCTCAAACTCCATGTTGTTACTGCTATTATTAAATATACTACAGGTTTCCTCTAAAGATGGAAACATTTTTCCATACTTCACAATAGTGTGTTTCACGGTGAAGTTGATCCACTAATTATATCTGTACAGCACACAAATTCACAACATTAGGGTGTGCTGAATGCAGTATTTCTCTGGATATATATAATCAATCACAAAAAGGGTTGTCCAAATCATGAGATATAACTATTGAGATAAAATTCAGACTAGGCCTCTGTGCTACTATAATATGGTTAACAGTTGTGTTTTAGGCAAAAGGAAGGTGCTGCAGCTAGAAGATAAATGATGTTATCATTATTTTAGAGATGTCTATATATCTGGTTTTTCAGAGTATAAAATCACACTGGTTACAAGAGACTGTAAGACAGACAAAAAGTCAATAGTGCTGGATATAGTGTCTTCCAATGGAATGCAAAACCCATTCCCATGTTTATTAGGGAAGAATATCCACTTAAGAATATTCTTTCAATTGCAAAGTTACTTGCCAGAAGACAAATATTTCCATCTTGGTTATGACTCCCCCTTGAAAATCAGCATTTACAGTGAAAGTGCTGACATACCCTGAACCACATGAAAGCCAGTGCAATAAACACTTCAACGCCAAAGATCACACAGTGCAGTATTTCAGAGAAAACTATATTCCTCATGTTCCCCTTGTAACCATGAAGTAGATGTAGAGGTCACTGTTCACTCATATTATGCTGAAGGCAAATGATTTTACCTGGTTCCACTGTGCCTCTGATGGTACCAATCACATTGTAAATCCTTCTTACTTCATTGCTGTTATGAATGTGCATTTTAACCTTTCTAGTGTATCGGGAAGAAAATACAAAGAGAAAATCCACCAGATTAGATAATCAAACATCTTGACACCTTTCAAAAGTGTACAATATAAATGATAAGAAAAGCATTTTGACCAAATTTATCTCCTATTAAACCAAGGTAAATCTGAAAATACTACAGTGTAGTTTTTTCTGGATTCATGCTTGTACAAATGAGAACAGCATTTAGCCCTTGACAGCTATGTAATATTTCTGATGTCAATAAGAGTTATACAGATAACGAGATCAGAATTCCAAAGATCTTTTGCTAGCAGCTAGTTTTTAAATTTGAAATAGTGAAAGAAAAATGGAAAGCATCTAATATTAAAAAGATAAATAGTTCTAATTTTCTGCAGTTTGGTGCAAATCAGAACTGACTCTATGTCACAGTTTCACCCCAGCCAGGAACCAAGCCCCACACAGCCACTCGCTCACTCCCCCACCAGCAGCAAGAGAATCAGGAGGGTAAAAGGTAAAAAACTCGGGTTGAGATCAAGACAATTTTATACATAAAGCAAAAGCCATGCACACAAGCAGAGCAAAACTCTTCAGCCATTTCCAAAAGAGCAGAGCCCCATCATGTATAATGGTGACTCGGCAAACACTATTACTCCAGATGTCTCCCCCTTCCTCCTTCTTTCCCCCACTTTATAAGCGTGAGTGTGATGTCACATGGTATGGAATATCCCTCTGGTCAGCTGGGGTCACCTGTCCCTGCTGTGTCTCCTCCCAGCCTCCCAGGCACTCCCAACTTCCTCGCCAGTGTGGTAGCATGAAAAGCAGAAAAGGCCTTGGCTTTGTGTAAGTCCTGCTCAGCAACAACAAAATCACCCCTAGAGTATCAGCCCTATGTTCATGAAAAATGTAAAACAGGCCAATGTTTTAATGTAATGTAAAAATGTAATACCAGCCACTGTGAAGAAAATTAACTCTACCCCAGCCAAAACAAGAACACTCCAGCACAGTCAATACTACTGCAGCATCTCAGGCAGCAGAAAATCAGACAACCTGAGGTGCATGAAGAGATTTTTTCTACAACATCAAGAGTTGTTTATCTGTACCATAGCTGAAGGTATAACAACTCAGCCCTAAGGGTTCATATAAAGTTCAGATATGAAGTTAAACAGTTCACATGAAGTCAGTACATTGTACTTGGACAACATTGAAACACATAGACTTTAGTCCTGAACTGTAATTACTGATTGAGTTTTAAAACAATCTGAAGCAATAAAATTGACATTGTAGTTTAAGCTTTTTCTGGAAAACCTGACTGGAAAAGTCAATAGCTAAGACAAGAAGGTAGACTCACACGAATTTAGTAACGACAACAAAAGTTAAAAAAAAAATTCACTAATTCACTCTCAACAAAGAGTTTGTCAAAGGCTGGATGCTTGTCAAATGATACTGGTTCAAGACTAGCTGGAAACTAAAGCAAGTAGGTCATATCCATACAATCAAGACATAGTGTACTAATTCTTTGCACTGAGCGTGTTTCAGCCAAGGAAATAGCCAAAATTAAAGGAATGATGTAAATAAAACCAGCTACTCTATCTTTGGTCAAATTCTATTGCTCTACTTGTTTTTTCTCTGATCCCAAGCACACTCTCCTTAGGCAACAAAACTGACCTTGTAGAGTAATTTCCTGAGAAACCAGGACCAATGTTGTAAGATACATTCAAATTTCCTTTCCAGCTACTATGAGGTGGTGCCTGTCCTCCCATATTACTGTTATGGAAAAAAAAAATCATTATTAGTTGCAGACACCTTACGACAGCACCAAACACAAATGAGGAACCAGAAACCACACTTTGCTAGGTCCCACGCACACACAAACCAGTGCTGGTCTTTGTTTTAGACAATTTGTACTACAAGCTTCGGCAGGAGAATAATCTGGAGTTTTAGCTACACCAATACTAGTAAATTAACACAGAGCAATAATCCTGGGCATAGAGATCAGCTTGGAATGGCCTACACCTACCCTGGAAAACAGTGTTGGCCTTGAAAGGTTTTGCATATAAACTGCCTCTTGTAAATGGTCCCTGGAACATTCTACTGCCTCAAACTGCATTTGCATTTGAATTAGCAGAGAGCAACTTGGGCCATTCCCATTTTTACAGCAGAGGCAATTTTCTTCTGGTGCCTGTCCCTGCACACTCTCTAACCTTGTAGCACAGACAGTTGATGTGTGTCAAAGATGGCTAAAGAGGAGAAACACAATCAGTCCAAGTCACGTTTTCTTGTTCCACTGTCAAAAGAGACATGTTTTTTTCTGCTAACACAACTGGAAATGCAGTAATTCAGTGGATCGCAATCAGCCAGACTTATTCCCCTGAAGGACTTCTATTTTTGATGGGAACTTCTGAGTTACAAAGAAAGTATGCTTGGATGTTCTGGTTCTCAGGAAGCAAAATATATTTATTGTAAATGAAAGCATGTCTTTTACTGTAAAGGCATACTTCAGTCAAGCTTTATTCCACAGAACAGTTCAACACGTCTTCAGTAAATTTTTTATATAAAAATATGATAGCAGGAATAACAAGAAGCTATGACTTCTCAAGACAAAAGTGAAAACAAGGACCCAGTATTTTTAAAGGATTTAGGTTTCATTTACAAATATTAAAACCAAGTTCTGGTATTATTTAATACTTATTGAGCAGAAATGTCTAGCTACATCATATTTATACATGGTAATCTGCTCTATCACTACTAGTTGGCAGTGGATAAAATAGGTTTTTTAATCTATACCTTTATCACTATGAGCAGTTATCCTGGTAACAGTGACAACTATAAAGTTTTAAAGAAAAGAAAATTTGGAGACGTATTAGTCCATATTACGAATGATCCTTTCCAGATAACTCTGCACATACCTGATATGTAACAATAGGCACCACACTTACCTCCTACAGAGATCCTAATGAGAAACAAACATTATTTCAACAGCTACAGGAGAAGCAGAGTGCAGAAGTCTTTTTACTCTTTTCAAATAATCTCATAACTTCCAAAAAACAATCTGCTAAAAATTCCTCATGTCTCCTATGCACTTACCGCAGTAATAACTCTGCATCATGATAGCCAATAGGATGAACCGGAATTTTTGGGAGCCCTACACCACTGGCTTTGTCTAATCGGTATGTGTATTCTGAAAGCAAAAGACAGATATTCTCATATTTACAAGTCTCAGAAGGAAGCTGTACAATTAATAGCACAGTCCTAACACTGGAATCAGGAATAATCATTTCACTTTCCCAGAAGCTGGGCTGACATCTTCCCACTAATTTCATTCCTTGTGTTTCATCAGCGTTTTCAGAGAGACACTAATGCAGGTTCTCCCATAGTGTCTCCAGTCATGTATTTAAAGATGGCTGGAAAATTTAAAATTATTTGTTCATTTTTTTGTGTTGAAATACTTTTACATAGAAGTATTTCTCTTCATGGGAAAGAAGTTCAGACTAAGCTACACATAAAGAACAAGAGCAAAGAGGGAGCCCATAGTCTGATGCTTGGAACATTCAGCTGGGAATTTAAAAAAATTTGCCAGTTGATAAAGAGATGCAGATAAAATCTTAAACACTGGACTACTGAATATTCTGAATTGCTGGTTTTGTGTATAAAACAAAATCTAGGTTTTGTTCTGACAAAGCTCAAATACAAATACTTTTTTTTTACAAATAAGAATCTTACTCTTCATGAGGTGGACAAAAGCATGTATGGAAAAGAAGAGTTTCCTCCTTAATACAACATTCACAGGGACCCTTTGTGATTAAGGGAGACAGGGATTCATCTGCGAGATCACTGACTCTGGCATGAGGAACCAGAAACTTTCTTCATGGTCTGTTCTGCCATGCTGTTGTTTTGAACACGTATCAAGCTTCCAGCTCAAGTTCTGTTTCCTAGATGTAACACTGCCCATCACTTAGGGACTACTTTTCTTGAGGTGACTGCCTCTCAGATAAGCCAGCATAAATAGTTCTTAATGAATTTCAATCAAAATGATCTGGTTTAGTTGCTAAATGAAACAGTTTAGGCACAGCTCAAGCAACTGAGGAAGCCTAAGGTGAAGGTGGTGAATACAGATCAGCACTTCAGGGTTCCCCCTAATATCCCCTCACTTTTTCATGCACCATTTACAGAAGTGGCCTACTGCAGTGAAACCCGAAGCTGCCTCTTCTAACAACAAAGACTAAAAAAAAGAGTGTGTTGTTGTAAGAGGGATAACATCCCCACCTCCTGCCCTTGCTGATACCAGACCCTCAGAGAAGGCCTTCTCTAGAGTCACTCACCTTTTGCAGGATAACCTGGAGTAAGAGGATCCCCTGCCCCATTCAGGTTTAATACATTTCCACGCTGGGCTCCTCCACCTGGAAGGTTCCAGCCATTTGGATAAGGATCTACTCCAGGTGCGCAGTAGTCAGCAGGGTCAGAGTACAGAATAATTCCCTTGGCACCTGCCAATTCAGCATTCTTCACCTGCAAAGAACATCTCCTGTCTCTATCCAGTCCTTTAAATCTTGACCCCAGAGTTCAAGGGGCAAAAGAAAGTATAAATTACAGTGATTTTTCATCAGGGTCTTATACAGTGCTTGGGATACGAAAAGGGCCCATAACTGTGTCATAATTTCCTGAAAAATATATATGCAGATATCAGGTTTCATATGAAAGTAAAAGGTCTGCTGTTGCTTTAACTTTTAGTTAGGAGACAATACCAGTGACGTGGAAAACATCCTCCACAGTACTGCTACAGAACCTGAGTTTGCATTCTGTTATCCAGATCAGTAAAATCAGCTGACTATTGAAATGTACACACCACGAACAGAAAAAACTGTATCACGTTAATGCAACAGTATCTTTCAGGCAGTCTTGTACTTACCTTATTTACCTAAATGATCTCTGAATGTATCTCAGGGTTCAGACTATGCAGAAAGACTGGAGAGCTCAAACCTGCCTTTGGCTGTGAACAAGACTACCTCCAGAGAGCCTGTATTTTAGGCTTATTATGGCAGAAGGACTGACCTGCATGCTGTTTTAAAAGTGTTCTTCTGTGACTTTATTATTGTACAATATATGTCATCCTGACATCCCAATCTGGTTTGCTACTAGATATGACAGTGATGGATAGTGACTGAGTTGACAACTAATCCTCAACAGTTTTAAATTTGGATATTTTAACTCAGAAATACCATCGCTTTTTTTCCTTTTCTTTTTTTTTTAAAGGAAATACAGTACTTGCCTTCATCCTCTATCCTATTTTTGAACACCATTAGGAAGTTGAAAAACTTTCAGTACAGTTCTCCAGATTTTATTCAGGCTACAAAATTTTTTAGTATATAAACAGTCATTAGAAATACTACTGTAAGAATGAAGATATCCCTTTGTGTCAATGAGAGCATATAGTTTCCAAATCACAGGAAAACTGCTTCTGTAGATATTAGCAACTCTAACGTATTGGTGTCCCATTTTAAGAAAACATTCATAGACAGTAAAACCTTGAATTTTTAAGTCTTTTCCATTTAGATAGCATCTTTAGGAGTGGTAAACAATTTAGTGAAAATATTATCTGACCCAGAACATGAGTTATATACCACTTTTCACTGGTGAAAATGATATATTTGTAAACCAGTGGGTTATCTATTTAAAAGCTTCACACAGGATTAATCAACAGCATATAATAAGAATTGGCATTCCAGTGAATTCCGTCCTTGATACCCCTAGGTAACTGGCAAATACAAATCACAGTCCTGCTCAAATTAGGGTCAAACTAGTTGTTGTACAAGAGCCAAACACACTTAAAATAGACTATCTTCTTACATCTCTGTGGAGAAAATAACTTGAGTGAATGCCTGAAGTATGTAGGGGATTATCAGGATTATGTCCTTTTCTGTTAGGTCATGGAAATCTGCAGAAAACTGTAGTTTAAAAATAAATTTATATGACAGGGACATTGAATAACCAAATACAGAATTTAAAATAAGCTCTATATAGTTATAGCCTCTGTCTGGTGTACAGAACCATTATAAAGAAACACAATATAGACATGGTAAAGAACAGCTGAACCAATAGGGAAGAACAATCTAGTTCAGAATTAGAGTGTGTGACACTCTATTAGTGATATTTTGGAACAATTTATAGAATGCAAGTGAATATTAAAATATGGAACATTTTCCAAGTGATTTACTTTCATCCTAGAAATGTATTACATATCTATGAAATATATATTTGACAGGTTCTACTAAACAATCATCTTTGAACACAGCTCTATGAAATCTCAGTTATTCTAAAATCTCCAGAACACCTTAGGGAAGTGTTTCAGTCTCTTGAAAATGCTGAAGGGTAGAACAGTTGAAGTGAGAGTAACCCTGAGAAGGGTAGTAACATTTTTATACACAGGGATTACCTTATTTCCTCTGAAGATCTTCCCATATCTGGCAATGACAATCTTTCCTGTACAGTTAATTCCCATCACACGTTCTAATGTAAAGAAGTCCTCGGTGCGGCCATAATTCACATACACCAACTCACCCTGAGAGAAGGAGGCAGAATTCGAAACAATACCATCAAAGAGCCTGTCAAAAGGAGGATATGATCTAGTAAGATAGTAACCTGGGAACAATGGTCTTTGGGACTGGCTCCAGTACGAATTCTTTAATTGTAAAGCAATTAGGTAGTCAAGTGACTTTTAGTGAATCTTGCAATCCAAAGCTGCCAGACTTCGCACACAACAGAATCTTCACATATGACTTCTGTATAAGAAACTTAAAGTGCTCGGATAGCATTTACTTCTCTTTGTAGTCTGCTTAAGCTGGAGTCAGTCTTGGATAGCAGGAAGTATTTTGGACACAGACACCACAGTAAATTTCAGTTGTATTTTATGCAGTGCAGTCCACAGCTTAGTTAATAGAATGGTTTTTAACATAAAATTCTTGGCCTGCAAGAACTCGGAAGAGCCTGGGCCCCACTGAGTGTTCCCACTGAGGAGCTTTATACATGCTCCCTCCTGTGCTGTTTGCAGTACAGATGCAGACAACAGCTCGCTGGAGAATACTACTGCTAACAGCCCTAACTAAGTACCTGGCGGTCTTGTCAAACTATTATGTAATAAGGTGAAAATAAGCACCATATTTTGAAAAGACAATCTGTCCTTAGGTATTGTTTTCACTGGAAACAAAGTTCTTATATTTAATTAAATAAAACAATTTCCTAAAGAAGGAAGCCGAAGCTTTTTTGACTTGTTTTCATCATTTCCCACATCTCATCACTTACTCTCTCCACAAACCAAATAAAGCAGTGATGTTATTCTTTCTTTGGTGATATGTTATGATAAAAGGTCAAAACCCATTAATTTTATCTTACATTATGTTCCAAAATTCCCACTGCAATTCTTGAAACACTCAAAGCTCTTATGTCCCAGGGTACACATTATCTGCCTGGTTCTCCAGCTTTCTTTGAGTATCTGAGGCAAATAAATCCTTTTGTTTTCTGGACTTGAACAGCTTATTAACAAACTTCACGAAGTACATGACTGATATAATACTGAGCTGTATGAATAGAAGCATTAGCATGTTTCCAGATTGAACTTTAAAGCAGAGCCTGGACCAGATGACTCCACAGGGTTCTGTCAACCTAAATTATTCTATGTATAGACAGGAAAGATATTGAGAACAACACCAAAAAATTCTAAACTTACAAAATATTAATTGAAACTCCTAATGATCACAGAACAGAAAACTGTTACACAGGCCAGCCTAATTAAAGAAAGCCCATTAGCTGGTACCATCTGTATAAGACTTGAAGGATTAGTGTTAAATTCAGATCACAGCAACATTTTCATTGCCAGCAATAGCTTTTCAAGCATACTCAACACTGTGCAGCTATACCTGTCAGTGTCAGCCTTGGGCAAGCAGCATTTTGAAAAGTGAGATTGTTCATTTGGCTGTGTAAATGTAACAGTCTATTTGTTCACCAAGATGGGAAACAATGGCGCATAGTTACAGAAATGTCTGGGGAAGTTTACAGCAGCTGATATTAAAGATTTATTACCACATTTTTTAAGGAAAAGAAAAAATAAAATCCAGTTCTGACTCAAACTAGAGAAAAAAGTCAAACATATGTATGACTGCTCAATTTGAACACTGCTTCATCACAATCCCAAGAACATCAGAGCTAGGTCACCTTCCCTACTGGTGATAAGTTGGGTTTTGAACTAAAGCCTAAGGAATTTCATATTATTCTGTCTTGCTCTCTGATATTCTGTGCTATGCTACAGTACACTATGGTATTCCATCTTTTCTATTTCTATTATTTCTATTTCTGTCTCTGCTTCCTTTCCTACTCCTGTTCCTACTTCTATTTCTTTTACTACATAACATTCTACTATGTTACCTCGGGCATTCCTTGGGCTGAAAAGGCACTGTAGGGTGGCACCACATCTCTAACAGCCTCATATCCAGGAGGAGGAGGCTCAGACAACGATGTGTTGAAAATCTACTGGGAAAGGAGAAAAGGAATAAGGTAAACGAGGCAATATGGAAAAGAAGTACTTTTTGTTCACAAGCACATTTCACAAACATTTGCAATCTAAAGGACTCTAGTTTTAGAATTCTGCATAAGAAGTGGCCAAAACTTCAGCAAGCACTGGGCATCCTTTTCGGCAGGCACGCTCAATGTGTGAACTTACCAATCCCATCTCCACTCTTCACAGAGAATCCTGCATAAATGAACACAGGGTTCCCTGAACTAGTCTCAGTACAGCAGATAAGAGCAGATAAAGAGCACAGTGGTAAAAATGATTGCATTCTGCTCATCTCTGAAGCTTCTACATGCACTAGAGCTAGCTTGTAATGAACACATGCCCCTTGTGATTGCACATCTCAAGGCCTAAACTCTAATCTTCCAGAAACTGAATTAAGCAGAATCATCAATACTGTACAACGAATGAATGCAAAGAATGGTGCTGACCATGATTTCTTTCCTCTTTCTAAATAACAGAGTAACTTTCAAACAATTGAATTACATGAAGTAATTCTCTTACATAATTGTCCTTTAATCCATATGTATGCTGTATGATGCAGGGTAAATATCAGTATTCCTAGCACATATATTATGAAACAAATATGCAAAATATAAAAGCAAACAGGAATCCCTGATTTCCATGAACTTTGCCTCAAGCCCAAAACCACTAAGTGAACAGAGGACAGTTTTCCCTCACAGCCTTCCCAGGTGTATGAAGGTGATTTTGTTCCCTGGTTGGAAAAACTGGTGGTTTTTGTACCTCATTGCCATGCTCATCAATTACTGAGATGTAGTTGGGCTTAGTGTCATCAGGGTAAGAGAGCAAGACATCATAATGAACCAACTGAACTGAATCCAAACCAAACTTCTTCCACTCAGCTTGGACTTGTTGTGCCAGATGCGTATTTTCCTTTGTTCCTGCTAGGTGAGGAAGCTGTGTAAAATTGCTAGAGAAAAGGAAGAAATGAGCAGGGTCAGGCATTGAAGGTAATAATTAGAACTCCTCTTAGCCTAGCTGGAAATAAACGTCAAAGAAATGATCAGATATACTCAGGCTAAATAAGGACCAAGACTTCACTGCATCTATGCATTTTTCTGTCATACAGCATAAACTGAGGTGAAGGGTTTCAAGCTGTCCTGATCTAGCACAGGTATTTATATCTTCCTTGCAGCATGGTTTAGCAAGAATGGTGTGATGACATCAGCTACGGGGTCTTGTCCTTTCTTTACTGCTTGTCTTCTGAGCAGCAGTAGGCCTATGCCCTCCTATGCACAGTAAGACTTTATCAATGTGAAGTGATAAAACAATTAATTACAATTATCTTAGTGTATTCAACTTAGAAATGTGCATAATTACTCTGATCCTTACTTGTAATTAACTGGATATTCTCCTGGGATCCTGCTATTTTAATTAATTCTGGCACAAATACTGATTTTTAAAAGTTCACTCCTAATGTGTCTTGTTGGCAAGTAAAAGAGAGTTTTGAGTACCGTATAAACAAGGAACAGAAAAATCCAACAGTTTGTGACTTAAAAGTCATGCCAGCATGAATTACAAACAGCAAAAGAGAGCATAAATAGTGAACAGCCCATTGTCTGAAAAAAAAAAAAAAAAATTGTCCAGAGCATTGTGAAAGCCCAGTGGTGAAGCCAGCTGAAAAACCCTGTTGAATGAGGTTGTCATCATTATGTCCTCATTCTATCATACGACCACGCCATTAGTATGCCAAAGAAGCATGTGTGGCACCAGCTGGTGTTAATGAAGGAAATTGTATCTTCGATTATGAAGGGGGGGTGAGATTAGGAAAAACTTAAATTCTTGAGTTCAAATAAGACCAAAGCCATCAAAGAAAGCACTTTGAAAGAACTATACACATAGAATAGTACAATATAGTATCGTATAGTGTAGGTTGTAAGGGATCTACAACAATCATCTAGCCCCACTGCCTGACCAGTTCAGGGCTGACCAAGTTAAAGCATGTTGTTAAGGGTATTGTCCAAATGTCTCTTGAACACTGACAAGCCTGAGCCATTGACCACCTCTCTAGAATGCCTGTTTCAAGTCTGAACATCCTCTTGGTAAAGAAATGCTTCCTCATGTGCAGTCTGAACCTTCTCGGGTGCGGTTTTGAACTACTCCTATGCATCCTATCACTGGATACCGGGGAGAAAAAATGAGCACCTCTCTCACCATGTCCCCTCCTTAGGAAGCTGTAGGGAGCAATGACGTTGCCCCTCAGCCTCCTTTGCTCCAAACTAGATGAAGTCCTTAGCAGCCAAAAGCTGCTGGATAAAACCATGTTCCTCTGATCATGCCAACATCTAATAATGTAATAAAAGTCACTGTTATAGTGACAGCATCATCTTCTGGATGACATATACTGAACCAAGAGCATACTTACGTGTTACTGTGAGTGACAATGGCTGTTTTCTGTATGAGTTACAAGTGTTTAAGTATCACATTTTCATTAGAAGTTGATTTATGCAATAAATTCCTGTATTACATTCCCATTCAACTGAACATTGTGTTTTTCTTCACTTTCTCCTCTAATCTGCCTGCCTGTACTGGTAGTTCTGAGCCGTGACTAAACATCTGCCGTATGTCACTGCAGGACTGGCCACATGGCAGTAAACGAGGTACAGTGTTTTCTGGTTACATAGAGACAGGGAGTTGAGAGGGCAAGAAGGTCCTTTCACAGAGGTTTTTAACAACAGTTGACTTTGCAGGAGCCAAAACACAGGTTAAGACTCTAAAAACTCCTAAATCTTCAGTTTTGAATGTGTATGTCATAGTCCAGTACATGACAGCTATGTAGTAAAGAGATCATACTTTCCAGATAATTTTTTTGCAATAGTTCATGGCAAATACACTTAAAATGAAAGCAGTGGGATTGCCACACTTATAAACTGAAAATGGTCTTTTAGTAATTTAGTTTTGCACAACTCCATGCTATGTAATCAGACTAGGAGTATGAGGCAAATCCAAATTTGTTGATTATTCCTACAATAGCTGATGCTCTTTCTTTACGTTGAAAGTAAATTCCTACCAATAAACTATGACTTGTGGTCTATTACCGACTGGAATAAATACAAGATTGTAACAAATACTCCACTCTCTTAAGATAAAAATAATCCCTAAAACAAACAAATCAAGTACAAGTACTTGCAGTTAAAGCTTCTAAGTTACTAAAATTGAGAAATTAATTACATTGATTAAATTTTAATATACTTTAAAATATCTATATTGTCATGTTCTATTGTTTTGAATTGTTTGAAGCATGGCCAACAAGTCAAGAGAGGTGATTCTGCACATCTACTCCACTTCATTAGACCCCACCTGCAGTGCTGTGCTCAGCTCTGGGGCCCAACATAAGAAGGACAAGGACTTGAGGGAACAAGTCCCAGAGGAGGCCATGAAAATGATCAGAGGGCTGGAGCATCTCTCCTGAGAAGAAAGGCTGAGAGAGATGGGGCCGTTCAGCCTGGAGAAGGCTCCGAGACCTTACAACACCTTCCAATACCTAAAGGGGGCTTACAAGAAGGCTGGAGAGGGACATTTTTCAAGAGCATGTAGTGACAGGACAAGGGATAATGGCTTTAAACTGAAAGAGGTCAGGGTTAGATTGGATATTAGGAAGAAATTCTTTACTGTGAGGGTGATGAGGCACTGGCACAGGTTGCCCAGAGAAGCTGTGGATGCCCTATTGCTGCAAGTGTTCAAGGCCAGGTTGGACAGAGCTCTGAGCACCCTGGTCTAGTGGAAGGTGTCCCTGCCCATGGCAGGGGTGTTGGAACTAGAGGATCTTTAAGGTCCCTTCCAACATAACCCATTCTATAATTCTGTGATACTTGGGCTGGTTCCCACTTGATTTTTTTTCTCTTATCTGAACTGATTAGTCTACACACTGCTTACTAAAGAAAGTGTTTGATGTTTTCAGCTTTCATTTCAGCCATGAATGCTGTCCTCATCTCCTCGTGAGTATTCAGAGATGTCTTCTTTTCTGTAGGTTTTGCAAACCAGCCTGTACAACACATAAAAATACAACAGTAAAAAACATAAGAGCAATATTGCCATGACACACACCACTTCTCTTTGGTCTCACCACAAAGTTTGCACTGTTTTACATTTTACAAATGTTTTTATTTCAGCACATACAAGCAGCCATAACTTAATGTGTTAGTCCCACAAATGATAAGAGAACTTATTTGCCTAGGTAGATGTTGAGTGATATAAAATACTATAGTAATATATATTTATATACTACATATATATATTTATGCATCCGTTATCTTCCTACAGATGCTAAGAAGACTTATCTATCTTCCTTGAGCATCAGAACATTCTACTGTCAGTCATATAGTTACCTTAGCAATAAGGCAGCAGCTTTAAAAAAATGCATAGAAACACAGGCACACTTTGTAAGGAACAGATGTCTTGTAACTCCTTTCTCACCCTCTGGTCTGTCTGACTCTTATTCTGGAATCCTTCCCTTACTGAGCAAGCACTACCAGAGTAAGTGATGAGAGGAACACCTAGCTAGAAAGAGAAGTGCTCCTGACATCTGTTTTTAAGTCAGACTGGACACGTTCAGTGCTTATGCGGCAGCAGCTACATGGGTAGTGTGAATGAGAGAACCAGTGGGTTCAAGAGGGTAACAAGCTGGCACCAGTGAGGCACTGGTCACTGGCACAGTGAAAGGCTCTACATGAGAGAGGAATTCGGGACTTCAGTCGGGACTTCCCAGTGGCACTAATCCCAAGTGTATACCAAATGGCATTGCAAAATATAAGCGCCTCTTTTGTTTTCCTTCCTCCCCTAAGCTGATCCTGATTCATACATGAAACCAAAAAGAAGGTGGGGAGGGGGAATCTCTTACTACAGCAACCCTCAGTCCTGCCTGCTTGGGACGAGGAGTAGGAGAGACAATGAATTACAGACTATTTCTCTCCTCCTGTCCGTGCCCCTCCAGCCCCATGTTTATCTTCCTGCCTCTCTGGCTGGGGCTGGTGATCTCTTGTCCACAGCATTACTTTATTTCTGATAACTTTAACAAAAAGTAAATAGAAAAAACAAGGCAAAGAGACAAAAACCCTTCTTCTGCGGAGGAGCTGGAAATCCCAGCGGGTGTCAGTGACTGCACCTGCCCGGTGTGAAGGGAGGGAAACAGGGAGGGTGGTACCGGCCGGCTGAGCACGGACTCACCATTGGCACAAACTCCCGGGCGCTGGAAACCCGCCCGCTTCTCCCCCCACCCCGGCCCGGCTCCGAGCCACGTCCCCCGGCTGGACGAGCCCCCGATGCGAAG
>VZTE01005755.1:2670220-2771079 GCA_013397775.1 Eulacestoma nigropectus
CGCCCCGGCCCGCCCTGGGTAGGGCCCTCCCGCCGGCACGGCCGGCCCCGCCGCCGCCGGCGCTGCTGGCCGGGCGTTGGGTGGTCTGTGCCTGAGCCCTGGCGGCACACCTGCCCTCTGCCAGACCCCTGCGATATCCTGCCGCCCCGTGTGTCACAGGATCACAGAATCAACTGGGTCGGAAAAGACCTCTGAGATCATCGAGTCCAACCTATGACCGAACACCACCACATCAGGAAGACCATGGCACCAAGTGCCACATCCAGTCCTTCCTTAAACACCTCCAAGGACGGTGACTACACCACCTCCTTGGGCCCATTCCAGCGTCTGATGACCCCTTCTGTGAAGAAACTTTTCTTCATGTCCAGACTGAATCTCCCCTGGCACAGCTTGAGCTTATGCCCTCTTGTTTTGTCACAGGTTGCCTGGGACAGAAGCTGATCCCTCCTTTTCAGGCAGTTGTAGAAAGCGATAAGGTCACCCTTGAGCCTCCTTTTCTCCAGGCTAAACACCCCCAGCTCCCTCAGCAGCTCCTCATTGGACTTGTGCTCTGGACCCTTCACCAGCTCCGTTGCCCTTCTCTGGATACTGGAATGTCCTTCCTGAATTGAGTGGCCGAGAACTGGCCACAGGATTCAAGGTTCTGTCTTGCCAGTGTTGAGTACACGGAGATGATCACTTCCCTGTCCTGCTGGCCGGTGATACAGGACAGAATGCCACTGGCCTTCTTTGGCACCTGGGCACATAGTTCTTTTGATTTACTACAAAGGGCAGTGAGAACGCAGAGCGATGACTTCCACACCTGGTTTGCCATGGATTTCTCACAGTGTGCCATGGGCCACGCACCAGAGTTGGCAATACCAGCAGGGCAGATCTGAGGGGGAAGAAATGTTTTAAAAGTTGTATTTTAAGAAATATTTTACTGCAATACCCAACACACTCTGACAGGCTATAGAGACTCTTCAGAGAGATATGTGCCCCTGTGAAGGTGGGTTGACTACCATGTGTCTCCATGCCCTGTATTTCCTTCTATTTTATGGAGGCGCAGCCCCCAAGAGAGTGGATGCACTCAGCTGCAGGTTTGAGGACAAGGCTGAAACTTTGTGCACTTTTGACTTTGCTGGTGTCTTTTTTTCTCCTCTCAAAATTTTCACTGTATGATTTTTGAAAAACCTCTCCATTCAGTTTAGTCATCTTATTTGGGATGAGACTGTACCTTTAAGGCCAAGAACGGAGTAGAACTTTGCCTGCAGAGGTGACCTCACCGGTTCTGCATGGATTTTCATCCTCAGAACCCTTGCTCAGGTGCCTGCTAGGGAGACAGCTGATGTTTAACACAAAAAGTCTGTAGTTGTGTTGTACCCATGTCCACACACAGTCCAGGCAGTCCGTACTCGGCAGCAGTGCAAGGACTGTGCACTCTACAGGACTGCTCCTGTTGAGCCACACTACTTCCTGATGCAGACAAAACCTGGACCTAGGAGGAATTCGAGGCACTGGACTTTGCCTTGCCTCATCTGCAGAGCCTATTGCGCTAGGAAATCTTGATGCAGGAACACTAGAGGGCTACTGTGGAAAGCAGAAGTGTTGGTTTCAAAAAATATTACACCAATAACAACAGTAGCATGCTTTGAAATTTTATAACAGACAAATAAACCTCTGAAAATGACCAGACAGAAGGTGAAAAAAAGCACCTGTATTTGTGATGTTGGTCCTGTTTCCTACTTTACACTGTTGTATGCAGTCTGATCCTACTGTGCAAAAGTTCTGCTTTTAATGATACTCTGAGCAGGGTACTCTGTCACATTGTAGAGTAGAACTCAGATGCCCAACAAGTTGCCATCCTCTTATTGACAGCTAGTTTGGAAATGTGGAAAGTTTTACTTCTACCCTGCAGTCTGTTTTCCTTCCCCATCCTGTACCTGCGTAATGTGCCTGTGTTTGCTTCTCCTCTGCTATTCACTGGTGGATGATAAAACCAAGGCAGTGTTAAGAGGCTGAAGAATGGACATGTCTTCTGGTATTCTTAGAAAGATTAATATGACCAGGGTACCTTTGGGCATAAGGCACCTTTGGGAGAGCCCCTGGATCAGTTAATGGGTTTTTGAAGCACTTGGAAATTAGGTTAATGAAGCACCATGGGACTAGGCACTGAACAAAACCATATCTTATCTCTTGATTAATATTCCAGAGGGATTTAATCAATCCCAGTGGTTTATGGCCATAGTTTTTCAAGTAAAATAAGATGGAAAGGAGCAGTGAGGAAATTGAGATGCGAATATTCTCGAAAGTTTGGTGCTGTTAGTACTCTAAAATTAACTGACGTGCCCACACCATTTAGAAGTTCTGAATTACTGCTTTGAGATATTTTATATATAGTTTTTCAGTGTGCCTGCAACTTGGGCAGCACGTTATGAACTTTAAATATACAATAGCAGCAGCCAAAGGTCATAGAATAAATTTATTCAAGAGTAAATGGCAGTTGTGATAAATGCATAAAATGTTATGCTTGTTCTATACAGAATCATATAGGTCACTTTGTAGCCAAAGCCATTTCACTAAACCAAAAGTAAGAAAAGTTAATGCTTCTCCTGTCTCTGTGAAAAATCTTCTACTAATCAAAGTACTAGAAATTATTTTTTTCTTATCTCTGAGATTCAAGGAATGTATGAAAATTTTTCTTTTTCAAGTCATCCGCTTGAAGAAACAAACTCGCTGGATTTTGAGATGCAAATTTTAGGCAATGTTTTGCTTAGGATTATCCATTTATATATCATTTACCATGACACAGTTTTCCTTAGGTCTGGTTGCAACCAATGGTTGGATCTTTACATCTTGCAGGTGTTGAGAAACCTATTTGTATGTTAAGATGTTGTTCAAACACAGATACAATAAGTTCAACTTCTGTGTTACCTTCTTTTTATGTACCCGCAGGATCATTGTATTCTTTGCTGGCCCTTCAGCATATGAAAATGTTGTCACAGTAATTTACTGCACATAATGCTTGGAAACACTTGTGGGGAGGGTTCTTCATATATCTACTGACTGTATGCTCTGAGTTTACTCAGGTTTGGGACCTGGAAAAGTTGTCTCAGTGATGAGACAGTACATTTTGCAGTAGCATTTTGTTACTCTGAGTCACAAAGCTATTTTGACAGATCTTTGAGTTAGGAGGTTCCAAATTCTTTTGTTTAGGGCATAAAACAAAGAAGGTGGAACTGGCTGTGTTGCTTACAACCCACTGGAGGAACAGCCAGTTCAGTATGAAGGTAACACTAGTGTGGTGTCCAAGGACAGCCTTTATAACTTGTCAAATAAATGTGTGTTTGCTTATAGCTGCCAGTCTTTTTTAACAGTTTTAACTGTGAGAGAGAGGATGAAAAGAAGATGCTTTAAATGCTTGGAGTTCTGCTGTGGAATTATGTGTCAGGGTTTGAGAGGAGGCCAGCAAGGGGACATCATGGGGGTCACCTGCTACTGACTGCTCTATCAAGCTGAGAAAATGAGTCAAGCCTTCTTTAAACAACTGGAAGAAGTTTCATGTTTATAGGGCCTTCAGCATGGGAGCACTAGAACAGGCTGACCAAAGATGTGGCATAAAAATTCTTGGAACTTCTCCAGACACCTGAACAAAGCCCTGTGCAACCTGATCTAACTTGCATCCTAGCTCTGTTTTGAGCAGTAGTCGGTCTGACTTGACCTTCTGGGATGCCTTCTAATGTTTTCCTATGATTCTGTAATTTTAATAGAGAGTTGCTTGTGAGTTAATATGTGATCTGCTTTGTAAATGTTAAAGTCTATGTTTCTCTGTTAAAAATTTGAGGTACAGGCAGTAAAATAAAGACTTGCCTATTTCCCAGGGGTTCTGTAGGATTAAATCATTTCCTTAAAAAAAAAAAAAAAAAAAGAAACAAAATAGTGAGTTCCAAGTCTCTATTATGCTATAGAAACAATCACTAATTAAATTTTACGTATTTTGTTATTGTTATATAATTCACGAGTGAAATAAATTGCTAAAATTGTTGTAAAATATCAACAGAAGACCATGAAATGAAACCTAGAAGACTTTTCACCTAGAAACCTTTTCTTACACTTTATTCTAGCGTTGTATTTTCAAACAATTCAAAATATCAGCTTCACACTTTTTATTCATATAGGGCGTGCAAATAATTAGGTTTATAACTCATGTTTTCCTTTCCCATACTATATACTCTTCTCATTGTATTTGCATTAGAAAGTGCATAGATAAAACTTTGAAGGTGCCCAGAAACCATGCTGCTTTTGATTTTCATGAGTCACTACAGTGTTTCTGAAACATCCCATTCTGCAAGGTGCCACATATGGCTATGTACTGGAAAGAAAATGTGAGCTTGCTTAATATTTTTCTCCCTACAAATCTCTATATAAAGAAGTCAGAATGCTGCTTCTGTGCCTGCTTAAAGCACTAAGCAATCCTAGAGTCACAGGTTCACGGAATAGTTTGGGCTGCAAGAGACCTTTGAAGTCCACCTCATCCAACCCCCCTGCCATGGGCAGTGACATCTTCAACTAGACCAGGTAGCTCAGAGCCCTGTCCAACCTGGCCTTAATCTATCCAGGCATGGGACATCCACCACCACCCTGAGCAACCTGTTCCAGTGTTTTACCATCCTCATTGTAAAGAAATTCTTCCTTATATCTAGTCTGAATCTACCTTCGTTTAGTTTAAAATCATTTCCTTTTGTCCTATCAAAATATACTCTACTAAAAAAGTATCTCCTTATTTCTCTTACATCCTCGATTTGAATTATTGGTAATTAAGTTTATTACCTGCTGTGTTGGGTTTGTGCCTTGACCCTATGCTGTGAGCTTGGAGATCTGTGGAATATTTGCTGTGACAAGATTCCTTCTGCTGTGACTCCAGTGACTGTCAAAAAAAGCAGCAGTGGCAGGGCTGCTTTTCTACTGTCATGGCTCATTCATTTTGTCCTCCTTCCCTCTTCTGTGTTCCTTTTGTATCCTCTTTCCTCCTCTCCCAGCTCTTAAACGTCTCCAAGGGAATCGATGTTTACATCCTAAAGGAAATGGTAATGAATTTGCCATAGTAACTACCTGCCCAAGTGCGCTCTTTTGTTGACTCCCTTGTGTCTTGAATGGTGATACTTGTTACTGTATCTGAAATAACTGTGCTCCCGTCTTCTGGGGCTTCCTAATGAAATGCTGGAACACTAACTTCTACAGAGGTCGTAGAAGTAAATATCCATCTATTTGCAGAAGGGAGTTTGATTTTTCGAACAGTACAACATTTTGGGGTAGTACAATGTGAAAGAAGGAAGAGGAAGGTACAGTGAACTGGTGTAAAGGCCCACAAGGATCTGTGCTACACATGGAAAGACTTGAGGAAATTCACAGTTGTAACCAGTTGTAACAGCAGCCCCAGTGTTGCAAGATGCAGAGGTATAAAGCTAAGGGAAGGTGCCTGTGCTGATTTAAAAGCTCATATTGAATGAGGAGCTTTTGCTGTTACTACTGCTCTTGGCTTCACAGCTCAGTTCTCTTCCAATTGTGGTACTCACCGGCCTGGTTATGAATGGATTCATTAGGTTTCATCACTTTGGCACAGAAGAGTACTTCCTGCTCTCAACTTCAGGTTCCTGCTGGATTATAGTGTTGATTTGGTATGTGAAGGAGTCAGACAAGCTGCATATGTGACACCAAGGAGTATCTGCCCCTTTTCTGGCAGCAGAATGTTAAATCAGCTCAAGGTGCCCTGTGTCAAGGTCACCATGAGAACATAAATGGTCTGTTGTTAGTGCAGAATTGACTCCACCACGGCTGAATTGCCTTGAATCATTCTACAGCTTGAGAACAAATTTTTACAGAAATATACAGAATTTCTTCTGTGTCTGTGTTCAGCTTTTGCCTTCCCAGGGCACTGATCTTTCCCATATTGCAAGTACTGCAAGTACATATTCTTTTGTTGTCCTTGCACCAAAGACTGGGGTGCCAATGTGGAAAACAAGGAGACTGGAGCAGAATAATGTATGCATGGAAATTCTCTCAGCTGTCAGAGCATAGTTGATATCAAAATATATACCTCTCTGACAAATCAATATACTGTAGTTTAGTCATGTTGCAGCTCCCTTAAGATGAGCATCCTGACCATTTTTGCTTTTTTCAAAGCTGCACTGGAGTGCTCTGAAGACTACAAATATTCTAGCTTTTTCGTGCTAGAGGAGCAAAAGAAAAGAGGTTTTTTTTCTGTGCTTATTTGCACAGACTTAAATTGTACTGCCTGTTAAATACCCCTCTTTATTGGCGGTGAGTCACGGTTAGCCAGCATGTATTCTTGGAATTTTACAGAATAGTTTTGTTGCTGTGATTATCACTATTCTATGCATTTTGGCTATTTGTCTGCTCCTAGCTGCTTATTGTTTAAGATTTTCTATTGCAGCTGGAAGAGATTTAGTATATGTAGACAGAAGCAGGAAACCATTTCAATTCTGTTGGTGAACAAGACATAGTGGCTTTAACTTTTAAAAGCAAGTTAAAAATAGGCACTGCTGTTATGGATATTTGTGTTTGTTGTGTGATTACATCGTAATGCAAAATATGAAGCTTATTTTTTTAATAGTTTCCTGTTGTGAATTTTATTTTCTCAGAAATGAGAGGCTAATAATTCTCAGTGGGATTTTTGTGGTCAGATGTAAGAAATAAGTATTTGCTCAAGAAGTTTACAATGTCTATTTCAATTTTTGTCCTATTCAGGATAATTCTGTGGTTGAAGGTTTCATGCCTCTTTATTTCTTTTTATTCTTTTTATTATACAGAGAAATTAGAATACTTGGCCTTAGCACCATTTGTCCTGGATTGTTTGAAACACTTTATGCACGATACTTCTTTTATTCCTCACAGAGTCTGAAGTTCAGTCTTTCTGACTTATCTGAGGTCATTATAGTAGACATGAAGTTCTCTAATTTCTCAGCCCTGTGTCCTACAATATTCCAAAGCCAGACTGTAGTATTCCATGAGTCTACGTTCTTCTTTCAGATGATGAGCTAAGTAGTTCTTTGTATGTGCAACTGCTGCTATTGCAAAGGCACATTGTTTTGACAAAGATAGTTATGCACTGTGTGCATGTAGAAAAATGAAATGCTACCAGAGAAAGTTCCACTTACTGTATCGTAATTTCCACTGTCAGTAAAAATGGGAGAGGATTTTCCTCCCCTCCATTTGTCTGCATCTTCCAAGCACTGTCTTTCCTTGAGGAATATCCCAGTGGCCTGGGAACTGTCCCCCAAACAGACAACTAAATACTTGAATGATTTTCAGTACTGCATACAAATCTGTAGTGTTGGCCTAAACCACAGTAGTTTTCCTCTCTAGTCTTTTTAAAAAGAAACTGCACTGGCGTGAAATTGGAATGATACACAAGTAAATCAGACTCCTGAACTTTGTGTGATCACCATGCGAAGGACAAATGGAAGTGCACTCAACCTCCTGATAAAAAAAGCAATTGGGAGAGCAATAAAAAGGATATGCAGCTGCAGAAAAAAATGTGAGCAAAGGACAGAGTTCAGATTAAAGACAGAAGCTGAAGAAAGGCAAGGCAAGAAACAAACAACTCTTTAAAATAACTCTTGTGAAAGTCCTGCAGTGTAAGGGGAAAAATTCATTCTCCTGCCCTGACCTCTAAAGAGAAGTCATCAGTTCTCTGAAACTGTATGTGAAAAGGAAGTGCTAACATCTGTTTTTCCATGTTCAGTCAGTGAATTTGATACTGTTTGAAGAAAGAAATTCACTTCAGGAATTCAGTCACATTGGCTGTCCTACCCAGCAGTGTAAGGAAAGCCCTCTTCTGCTGAGCCTTTTTATGTTGAAAATGCATCATTCTAGTGGAGCTTGAAACAAGCACTACACTAAGTTGACTGAAATGGGATTCTGGCAGCTTTCAGGGTGAATGAAATTGGTTCTGTGGGGTCCACTCCTTCTCTCACTCACTACAAGATTACTTCAGTTGTAAATACCTTTTCTTCTTCTCTTATTAAGAGATAACTTAATAATTCCAATGCCTCTGTGGTTCAGTTAAAATTACATCTACCTCTGAACCTTCAAATATGAGGTAAATTAACATAGTGACTCTGAGGAAACCTGCCATGTCTATCTTTTTGTATCTTTTTGTGTGAATGGCAAGCACAAGAGATCAGGTCCCATTCATGTCTTAGTCTGTTTTCATTGCTGAATATCATTATCATGAAAAAAGATCTCTTCACAGATGTGAAAAATGCAAAGCAAACACATTTCTTGCACCTCCATGGTGGAACACTGAAGTGAAAAGACGTGTGGCAGTAGGTATGTATAGCAATCAGATCAGTATGTCCCATCAGCAGCTGATGATGGTCAGCGAAATTGATGCAGACTTTAGATTTTGTTGCTAAAAGACTACTAAAATAAACAAGTTGATGAGAACTTACTGGATATTTCTTGGATGCTAAGAAGGAGCTGTGAAGGTTGGCTACATTTAGCATCCAAATCTATAAATGTGGTCATTGGAATAAAATTACATTAGTTTTCATATGTGGAACATATGTGAGATTTCATGTGCTATATTATTCATTTGTGTTACAGGGGCACCTGCATCCTCAGGGGGGACCGGTGCTATGCATATGTAGGGATGCCTGTGAAATATGGCGCTGTAACCATCCATATTTGACTGAAGGTTTTACATGAGTATTCTACCAAAATGTGTAATCATTTCTCCCTCACCTGAAGAGTTTAAATAAGGGCAGTCAGACTTACAGTATTCCACTGAGTCCTTGGAGAAATTGTGTTCTACATTCTGAACCCCATGGTGAATCCTTCAGACAGTCCTACAGAAGGGGGTTAAGAAAGAAATGTTTCCAATAGCAACTTGTTCTTCTGTTGGAACAAGCCAGAGTTGTTTGAAAAGACAGCGTAGAAATAGGGAAGCTGGGGAGGATGAATGCTATCTTGAAGATGCAAATGGAGCATCCCTGAATTGCAAGGATTTTGATGGGGAAGTGAAAGCAAACAATCTATCCTTTATAGAATTGCATCCTGAGTAGCACTAAACCTCAGTCATTAGACTTCCTCATAATGTTCATATCATCAGTCCCTCTTCTGCTGCTCTTGACCTCCTCAATATCAGCCTCCTGGACATCACAACCAATCAACACCTTCTGTTACTGTGTGACAATATTGTCTAGATTCTATGGGATCCAGGGATGTGCTGGTACAGGAGTGGTGGAGGTGGCAATGGCTTCAGAGTTCATGTTCTGCTAGACTAGGGGTGAGGACCACATGAGAATCTCTTGCCTCTCTACGTTTTTGCAACTACGTTTTAGAGCTTTTTAGAGCAAGTCTTTTTAGAGCTAGTCTTCAGAGCATAAGTTACATGAAGGAGAGGGAGGGAGAACACAATAACTGATGATTTCTGGAAGCAAAAGGTAATAAGAGGAGAATTAAATTTGCATAGAACTTGCATATGTAAATAGCGACTCTTGGAATATCTCGTACATGTTACTAACCCCGAAATAAAAGCAACAGATAATACACACATATTCTTTTAAAATGCAGTTTTAAAAAGCATAATCGAGAGATGGGAACATTTCCTTATTTTCCTTATGTAATTTTTACATTTACCCACCAGATGGCAGCCCCAGACTGCCCACTGATTGGTTCATACTCGCCTCCTATTTATATAACATCTATGACCCGAGACCATAGTCTGACAAGAGCTGCTTTGCTTTCAAGGAAGTCAGCAAAAATAAATACAACGGTAAATTGAGCAGTTTGGTTCTTCTGATTTCCAGTTATACTTGCTATTAAATAAGTGCAGCTACAGCATTTACCATTTGGGAAAGTGAGGAATCTGGCCTTGTATGTCTGCAAAGGTGTGCCTATGTAATGCATTTAAATCAATGGAATAAATTCATTCTTTGAGAGTTACATTCTCCTTACAGCTCTTTTTATGGTCTGGTCAGGTCAGGTCAGGTCCTCAGCTTGTGGGAAGAGACAATGATACACATTCAATTGATTTACACTGGCCTAAGCTCGTGAAAACAATAGCCCCAGTTTGACAGCATCTGGTGACATGCAGCTGACTGTAACAACACTCGATTAATCTCATACATTCAGTGTGAGAAGCTCTATCCAGACTTTTTAACACCCATGCATTCTTTCCTGCTAGGATCTCATCTCCTTGTTTAAGCCCAGTCTTCCACTCCTGTATACCAATGTTAAAAACATACCTTAGTTCTCCCACTCTCACATCATCAGGAGCAAGAAAGTTGAAGTCTGACTTAGGTACTTTAAAAGCAGGTGCTTAATTTTTTCAATCAGAGATAATTGCCAGCAATTTGTAGAGATGTAACTCTGCTCAACTGGACCCTGTGCAAAATCGTCATGGGATGGGACTTTGTTAGAAGGTTTGCTGGCTAAAGAGTTAACACCAGAGTTATCACCAGAATGCATAGGGACATGTCCAAGATCACAGAGTTTATGAAGACAGAACCAAGAGAGATCCCGGGTATTCTGGGTCAATAGAACTATAGCATTCACTGTATAAGCAATATCACTTAAGCCTATTGTTTTCTGGAGTTCTTCGAACTGGTTTCAATTTTGGTGTAGTGGCTACTTAATTTAAAAATTACTGTCCAAGGAGGACACAAGAATAGCAACGGTGGAAGCTGATTTTTCCTGTGAGCTGACAGATGTGTGCTTTGTATTTGGCTTTTATTTTGCCTGTGTGCTGAGAGGTTTTCTGAGCTGGCAGGGTTTGGGGGACATAGAAAACCCTAGAATTTTAATACTCCTGCTGCTCCACTGGATAAGCTGCTCCAGTGGATAATTTGAGTAAGCAGCCTGGGAGGGCTCATACACAACAGAGATGAGCACTAAACAAAATGAAGCTCAGTGACTAAATGACATTTGCTTCTTTCCAGAGAAAATCTCGTTATATTAGTATAGTTTCTCTGGATTTCCTGGATTCAAGGAAGGGCAGCAAATGGTTCTCTATCTAATTGGACTTTATCCAGCCTTGACGGTATTTTTCTAAGAGGATTTTTGGATTTTTATTTATCTTTGAGCACCATTTATCCTTAAAAGAAAAAGAAAAAAAAGAAGAGATCCCACAAATGAAGCTTAAATCCAAAAGGAAAAGGTGCATGGCTGAGTGGATGACAAGAAATAATGTTAGAACTTCCCCAAAACTGCCTTTTAATCTAGAATGGTGCAGGGTAGGAGGTGTATGTCTTTCATCTATGGAAAAAAAAATGAAACTTTTTGCATGGTTGGGATATGATAATGACTGGGGAATCTTGCACTTGTGTAGGCTGAGGGAGTAAGAAGACAAGTAACATAGTTTTTGTTTCTTCAGTCACCATGTGATGTAGATGAATAAAGGGAAGGTTTCCTCCCTGCTGCGGAACTACTTTTCTATAGAAAAACGTGATCACTCTCCAGCATGACATCCTGGTCACCCGCAAGCTCCTGGCTCGGCAGGCTCTAGTGCTGAGGTTACTCCACGCTGATGGAAATCAAGCCATGTACAAGCTCAAATGGTAAAGTGTATTAGAGTATTGAGATCAAAATGTCTCATGGTAGGACAGTGTGCTTTTTAACAAGATCCTGTTGGACTGTAAATCTGTAGCTGAAGTGCAGTGCCACAGGCTCTCCTCTTGCTCTGTTGATCTGATAGAAAGGTGCAGCACGGTGGTGGGATGCAGCTCAGGCCAGCCAGCTGCAGCCAACACCTTCAGTCAGTTAGCAGGAAGGAAGCTGTGATGACACACCTTGATGTACCTAGAAGGGAGCACAAAGTGAGGGCCACTGGCATGGATGCCTTGTGCTTATGCCCTCTCTCTTTCACATTGACTGAAAGAGAAGACAAGAGGCTGAGGCAGGGTGTGTCTTGGTTCTGGAGCAGCTATTCCAGTTTTCTTATCCTTGGTTTTGATCTGAGAACTGGTCTTCAAAAGGAACATACCTATGAAGTTGATGTCTAAGTAGCTGTTTGTCTCAGTTCTACCTTAAACAGCAGCCTACACATTTGAAAGGCTGAGCGGATGAGAAATCACAGGCCCACTTCTTTCCTTCCCACACATTTCATTTGCTGCTGGTTTTTCTGAAAGGCTTTGCCATTGACTGCTTCCTGACCTACTTTATTTCACACGTGTAGACTGGGAAGGTTTTCAGCAGTTGCTGATCATTCTCTTCTGGAAAGTAAAACTGACAATACTATTTTTATTTTCTTCTTAGGAAAAAAGAATGTTACTCATGCCCTAAGGCAAGGTCATCATTTGCCTTCAGTTTAGATAATGTGAAATAACATGCCCATTAGAGCTTTTGCTTTGGATATTAACTGCCAGTTTTTCACTAAAACGAAATAGGCCGCCTCCTTATATTTTCAGGATGTCTGGAGTCCAGCATGGACACCCCAAGCTGTTGGTGCCTTTTTGTTTCCAGTCTTGAAGGTCAGGTAATGGGTCTTGCATAGCTAAGCTACTGTTCATTTCTGTCAGAGCTTCTGAGACTTCCTAATGTCTTAAAAAAAAAGAAACCAACAAACAAACACAAAAGCAATTTCATATAGCTAAGAGTAGAAAACTGATGCTTGTTGCCTTGAAGCAATACCATGATTATTAATAAAAAAATTGGTTTTATTCAACTTAGTATTGCACTAGAGTAGTGGTAAAATCTGACCTCCTTGAATATATATTGTATAATTTATAGATCTCCAATAGCTGCTCTATTATAGGTTTCTTCACTTTCAGTACACAGATACACAGAAAAAAACCAAACATATTATATTGCTATTACTTAAGAGCAACACAGACTGTAGAGCACTGCAGAAACTATAAATTACTTGCCAGAGTCCTCTTGCTGCAGAACCAGAGTAATATTTTTTAAAAATGCATTTAAAATTGCACCGCCTGTAGAATATTTATATTATGAAAGATTCTTGAAGTTGCCAACTGCTTTGGTGGGGTGGAAGATACTTTTTTATGTAACATAAAGTACCCTTGAAAACTTCTTTATCTGGTGTTTTACTGGGATGTTGAGATACTTCCTCATTTTGTGAATGGAGTCATCAGTAAAGAATGATGCTATGGTGCTTCACCAGCCAGTCGCTTTTAACAGGAGAAATGTTTGTGAAGTTCAGTTTGACTGTTGGTCCTTGTCTTGATCCTGCTGCTTCAGGAGCTGGTTCTGAAATAGACTCAACTCTTGGACCTTTTTGACATGTTCATGCTGCATGGCAACAGAAGAGCTCCATGGTTATTTCTACCAGATGTTATACACAAGGAAATTCCATCTTGCATATTTGTTTTTTTTAGAATAGAAACATCTTGAAATTTTATTATTATTACAGAAGTTATTTGTTTATTTTGCAGCAAGCACTGTTGGTACTGCTCCTG
This sequence comes from Eulacestoma nigropectus, assembly GCA_013397775.1. Classification (NCBI taxonomy): domain Eukaryota; kingdom Metazoa; phylum Chordata; class Aves; order Passeriformes; genus Eulacestoma; species Eulacestoma nigropectus. Next base: position 2,683,639 of record VZTE01005755.1, read on the forward strand.
AGATGACATGAAAATACCCGTGTCTTTACAACCCCATCAACTGTATCTGTTGCAATCTATGCCCTTATATCTTTGCCTGCTTCTCATATGCCACACTGGACTGCATTTTGGAGAAAAGCGTTATTTAACAACTGCAATAGAAATCTGTGTTAAGACTTTCAAAAATGCACAGTTATTGCAATATTTCAATTTGAAGGAAAGCAAAAGACCTTATCTTGTAATTCATTTAATTTTGCAGACAGGCATTGGAATCTTCTTTTGGAAAATCGTTCTTTCTGAGGTGTGGAAGGTTCACATCTGAGAACCTGAGATCTCTGGCTCTGACTTGCTATGTCAACTGGAAAATGATCCCCTCTGTTATTTTCAGGACTTTTCTATAAAATAAAACAGAACACACTCAATTTTATTCACATTTCAGTTTCATTCACATAAACATATAAAGCAGTCCTCAAATGAAAAATATTACAATGAAACGAGTCTTGTTTTTCCCTCATTTGTACTCCTGCTACTATGTGGAAGGCAGTAGAGCAAAGGGAGAAAGTGATCAAGGTAGAAAAAAAAGACTGCTTGGAACAAAGGGAGGAGGCAGAAAATGAGATGGGCATAGCTGAAAGGACTGAAAGCTGTTGAACAGCCTAGATCAACATGAGATTGGGTAGTCAGATTCCCTGCCTTGAATTTCACTCCAAAATAATTTGGAGGGTATTTTTGTTAAAGGACTGCATTATTTTCTGTGTGTGATATTCCAAACAAAGCATTGCAGTGTTTCAGACCAATGATGTTTGTGCCATTCTGTACATCTCTATTGAGTACCTGGCATGGACTCAAATACTCACGGTGCTCAGAAACCCTAAACAGACCAATGGTCTGGAGGATGTGAATGGGGCCATGAAGTTTCTACCCATTTCTACCCATCATTCAGCAACACACATTAGTGTGATTTGGTTGTCTCTGGAGATTGCTGACAGCTACTCAGACGTCACTTTATTTTATAAATGAGATCTCTTTCTATTTTAGGTGAGCAGATCTGCCTAAGTTGTGGCAATTTCTTGCCATTGCTCTGTGCTCCTGTAAAAGTCACTGTCATAAAACTATATCAGGAGAATGAGAAATTACTCCCTTCCTGGCCAAAATTTGTGCCATAGAATTCATAAAAGCTTTGAAAAGCCTTATTCATTTTTCAAATTATTCAGGAAAAAACCCAACAACATTTGGCTTTTAATTCTCTTTATTTTTGTCTGTGTTCCTTGTCCTGATAGTGTGAACTCCTTTGAGAGTCCATGAGACTCCCTGTTTTCTCTCCATGCAGGAGTTTTCAGTTCTGTATCCTACCCACTGAACCATTAGGACTGCAATACTATTCCTGAATTTATTCTTTCTTTGCATGCTGCCTTGTTAATATCTAGTAGTATTGTAGTATTGTTGCATTAAAACTTTTTTTTTTTTAATTTTTTGAGGTTTTGCTAGCATGGTGGTCTGCATTCCTTTATGTTTAATAGACAGCTATTAAATGATAAGCCTGTCCTTAAAACTGCTGCTCGGTGTATCTTCCATAGAAAATTTCTGTGGGCCTTTGGACATGTATTCTGATGTCATGCTTTCAGAACAGTTTTCATGATGATTTCCAGAGTAGTGATATTTGGATAAAATCCAAATTTGACTCCTTCAAATTGCATTATTTTCAAGAAAGGGTGTGAAGACAGATGATGATTAGTTTCTAAATCATATACCATTTATTTGAGATGAGTCAGCTGCATGGTTAGATGTCTGTCTTCTTTCATTGTGTTTGAATAATGTTTATAGGTTTGAGTCCTGCTTTTATTAAAGTCAGTGACAAATCTCAAACTGTATTGAAAGTAAAGCTACATCTCTTTGTTTAGGACTTATTTTAAGGTAGCTGCAAAATCTCTTAGATGATAGGAAGAAATTTTAAGATGGTGTGGTTTAATGTCACATTATTTATTCAGGTTTTAAATTTTGTTATGTATATGACATACATACATTTTCTTTGGAGATTTTTAAATAATAGTGGTTTATTTCATTCAGAATGAAACTTCCCGGAGCAGTTTTTGTAACCTGAAAATTGCAATTCTGTGTTAGGATGAGGGCCAAAAGATGAAACCACTAAGGAAGAAATAAGCAATTCATTTGTAACAGCAATACTGCTTCAAATGTAGAATTGCATAATAGGAGTGAAATCACTGCTCTTGACAGAGAAACTGGAATTTTTTGGTAGAGTTAGAACTCTAGGAAATTCACATTTTCCTGTAAATCACGGTCTGGGTTATCCTTCTCATTATTAGGGTTCACTCGGATGTTTTTTTCTAAGCTAGATAAGAGTTTGGTCAGATTTGAAAGCTTTTTTGAAAAGCAAGACTAATAGCCTTTATTCTCCAGGATTAATGTCTGTGTCTCATGAGTAGTTTAAGTTTGAAGATTCTGTCACAAAGCCTCCATTATGATTAAAGCTGTCACTAACTGAAAGCCAGGTCAATCTGAAAAAGATTTTCAAATATAATATTTCATGCTGCCAACATCCTTTTCTCACAGGACATTTATACTTGTCATTATAGTAGCTGTCTGAAATTAATAGCAGTAGTGATATCAGTCCTTTGTGAACTTTGCAAAATGTGGTATATTCCTCTCTTTAGAAAGGGGAGCAGAAAAGAAAAGAAATTATTATTGCACTGAGTTAGTTTTTTAATTAACATGTTCTCTTCTCTGGGCAGTCAGGCACACTAACTGGCAAGAAATTAGGGACAGTAAAGTGCCAGTGTTGCCCTGCATAATGAAAAAAACATATTCTTGCCAAAAGAAGGGTGAAAGATATCAATGGCATTCTCTAAGAGGGCCAGGCTCTGGATTTACCTGTTGTCTATATTTCTGCTTTCTTCTGTTATTTTCCTTTCTTTTTATGTCTCTCTTTAAGTAATTTTACTATTCAGCAAAATTTTCATAAAAATTAAATAGAAATGAAGGGTTGGCTTAGTGCTTTAATCTTAGGTCATTTCAACCAGTGTCTTCACTCTGTAGATTTTCACTCTGAGTGGTCTAATTAAATGTATTAATTTTTGGTTACAACTTTTTTAAGCCTGCCTTGGTATCAGATGTTTGGGTTACATTTCTGTAACCCTGATCAAGTGCCATCATCTGTCCTCATGCATCTCAAGCGCTCAGCTATGCACATTGACTCAGCCGTGCCAGGGGACTGTAAATGATGATGATTTTGTTCATGAGAGACCAAGCATCTGAAATCTGTTTTCACTCACAGTTTGAAATGGGTGCAGTCCTTTCTGCAGCAATGTCTGTCGCTGAAGGGCATATTCAGAACTTTACTGCCAGCTTATTTGAAGTAAACTGTATAATTTGAAGCAGGAATCCTGAGGCCTGGCCGTCCCTTGCTGGGTTTAAAATGAGTGTAAGGGAAAGACTTCAAAACAAGAAGTGTCTCTGTTGCACGTTTGATGGATGGCATCAGACAGAGTGGATAGAAAAACAGTGCCAGTATGAAGCGATGAGCTTATAGAAGTGCAGAGAGCAGAACTGGTGATGAACTTAGATAAACCAAAGAAAGATATGCTTATTGGACTTGAGTGTCAGAGTGATGCACTGTGGGCTCTTTCTGTTACTGGAATGCCGAGGATGCTGTCTGGGTCTCTGTTCTTGTGGGAAAGGTAAGCCACTATTGACATAGCCCTTTTTTTCCCTCTCAGTGTGGCAAAAGTAGCAGGAATTGTATCCTTAGTGTGTGTAAATCTGGATGAATCTACCTCTGCAACGACAAACTGGTGGTGGGGCCGACAGTGTCAGGGAGGGTTATGGTGCTTTTGGAGCCTGGTGCAGAAATCTTGCAGGCACAGAAAGTCACCAGACTTGCTACACATTCACTGTGCCCTCATAATGTTTTTCACAGCTGCTGTTAGGGCTATTTCATACTGGACCTCATTCACATGGTTGGTCTAGGACTGACATGATCCACAACTGAAAGCAGCACTGACAAACTTCCTAACTCTTATACCCCAAAGCCTTCAGGCTGACTGAAACAGCTCCATAGTCACTGAGGCTTGGAGGCTCTCATCCCATGTATCTGCTGCAAAATGGCAAACCTGTAAAAAATACATGAAGTAAATGTTTTTCTCTTTACATTTCTCTTAGAGTCTCTTAGAAACTTTTCATGCTCTTCCAAGCTTTCTTTAGAGGCAGATCCCAGTTTTCCTTTCAGTGTACACATAAATTGAGCAAGCCATTGTCATCAGGCTGTCTTTTCCTCATCTAAGGTTTGTATAGTGTTTTTACAGGATTTTAGGCACCTTGCGCAGCTTAAATGCTTGTTGGTTTAGCTGAATGCTTCCACAAACCATGTGTGTGCATATGTATTTCCTTATCTGGTCTTCAAAATAGTGCTTGGATCTGTTAGCATATCCTTCTGCATTTTTGCAGAAAGCCAATTAACCCCTCTGCAGCCCTTTAAAAGCGGCCAGAAATCATGTGCCAAAGCTCACTGAGGAGCAATTGCTTTATTTCTGTATCTTAAAATAGCATTTTTAAACTCCTCTAGTTAATAGCTTCCTTAGAAAAAAGCCTTCCTCTAATCAAAACAGCTGAAGCTTTCCAAAGACATGTGACTTTTATTTCCTCTCTGGAGCCCTAAAAATGTACATTTTTTTCTCCTTGACATACCACCTTAAAGTTAAATAAGTTCTTGGGTATTCCAGGACTGGAAAACTAAGAAGGCTTGTATTCTAAAGCTGTTCCTTATAGCTCTAGTTAAACATAGCATTCGTGTCCTTACCCTTAACAATTATTTCAGTGGAAACTTTCAGTCAGGTTTTTAATTTGGCATATGTACCTGAGTAATTCAAAGGCCTTTTCACAATTTTAGGTTATTTTTTTAGAAATAGTGTAGCATAGGGTGATATTTGCATGTCATATGCGTATTCTTCTCCTTTGTATCTACTGGGAAAAGATAACTTGTTTTTTGATATTTTATGATTAATGAAACAGCAACTAAAAGAAACTCCCAAAGTTGCTGTTCTGCACAACACATCTGCATCTAAATGAAGGGGTCTTAAGGATTTAAATTTCCTCCCAGTATTCTTTTTCTTCTAATATTTGCCAGTGCTTTCTTAAGCAACTAAAATGAAATATCTTTATTCTTCAATCTTTTATCTTTTTTTCCTGAAAGTCTAAAATCACAGCTTGTTAACTGAAGCCATCCAAGGAGAGCCATGCTAGGAGAGGAAGAAACAGAAAACATGAAATAACTGCTGAAACCACCTCATAACTTGGCTTTATACCACTTCATAACCAGCTCTCAACCCAGAGGATTTCAAAATTTGCTCAGGTGGTTCATTTTCTTGGATATTTTGTAAAGTGGGGAACTTGAGTACTTTTTTTTAATTTGTCTTTTTTGGCAGTCTAAGTAAACTGGTAATTTATGTAGTTGCCTCTCTGAACTATGTCTCTATTCAAAGGTCTTCAGACATCATAAATGCATATGATATGCAAATGAATGAATATTTATGTTATCTCCACTGCATCTGAAATTTTTCACATCAAGGAAATACATCAAACACATTAACAACAGGCCAGTTGTACTAAATAGATTATTCCATGTTAATATCCCCTTATTTGCTTCAGCTGTGTATCCACTAGCTAACAAGCAAAACTGTGACGTCATTTTAATATCTTTGGAGTATGGTGCAGAGATGCTCCAAAATCTTGAAGTTAGAGAAAGTATTAGTCTGCTGCATCATCTAATCCATTTGATATATTCCTAGCTTCTTATTCACTGCAGAATACAGCCATCTAATGTGGTTAATTTTTACATGAGGCAGAGACAAATCAGGCAAATCAAAATAAAGGCAAAAATGGCAAGTACGCATCTGCAAAATGAGGGTGTTAGGTCAATGTTAATTAAAGAATGATTTTTTAGAAGCACACAAGCAATAATTTTAATAAATACAACATGTTTTTTCTTACTTTTAAGAACTGTCATATTGGTGTATAATTCTTTCATTAACAAATCTTGTCATCTTACACATGGCAAACAATGTTGGCTTTTTCTCTTTGCATATTGTTTGAATTAGAAAGCAATATATGAAAGAAAGCTGGACAGGAAGAAGAAAATATTTTTAAACGCTTTTCTTTCAAGATATTAGAAAAAGAATACATAGTTTTTGCAAGACTTTCTTTGTTGGAATCACGATTTTCCAATTTTTTTTTTTTACAAAATAATTTTTGCCCACTTGAAAATGAAAACAGTCCTAAAGCAAAGTCACCAATTTTAGACAAGCATTTTGGAAAAAAGAAGAATACAAGCTTTTTTAAGTATTGGAATGAAGGAAATCCTACTCTAAAATACTTTTAATTAACCTTATTATTTACTCCTGGCAGCAATTCCCAGAAGTTACAACTTGAATGTTTTCCTGAGCCCAGTTCAGAGCATACTGAAGTTTATTAAGAGCCACAGCAGCAAAGTGATAGTGGTGGAGACAGGTGCAATGGGATATAAAATCTGAACCTTAATTGAACACCTTTGAAGCATTTCAAGTGATAATCATTACAACATAAACTGCAATATTGAATCTTGAATTAACTCTGAGACTGTTTCAATAATAACTTCTTCTGTAAAGTCTTTCTCTTTTCTGCACAGAATCTACACTTACACAGGTGAGTCTTAGGTTGTGTATTACCAATAAAAAACAAAACCCAAACCATTAAGCAACTCTGGCTCAGTGATTTCCTAAGCCAAAATTCATTACAGCCGGTGAGTGTAGTCTAAAGAAGTACTTTACTACTATGATGTGTTTGTCTTGTTATTACACTCTTGTATTTATAGCTGTTAGAGATAAAATTCTGGACTGGAAGGACCTTTGAGTTGACCTGCTATAGTTGTTCTTAGACAGCCTAATTAGCTCACTCATGAATGAGAAATAGGAAGAGACTACTAACAGTATAGGCACGATCTCCTTCTTTGTCGGGTTTTATGGGCAGACAACCTAGCTTTATGTGGCCTTATGTGCTGGGGCCAGTTCTGTTCAATATTTTTATTGATGACATGGGTGAGGGTATTGAGTCTTTCATTCATAAATTTGCAGACGACACTAGGCTGGGAGAGTGTGTTGATCTGTTGGAAGGTAGGAGGGCTCTGCAGAGAGACCTGGAACGATTAGATGGATGGGCAGAGTCCAATAAGATGAAGTTCAATAAGACCAAATGCCGAGTCCTACATTTTGGTCACAATAACCCCCTGCAACGCTGTAAGCTGGGGACAGAGTGGCTGGACAGTGCCCAGCCAGAAAGGGACCTGGGATACTGGCTGACAGCCGACTGAACATGAGCCAGCAGTGTGCCCAGGTGGCCAAAAAGGCCGATGGCATCCTGGTCTGTATCAGGAATAGTGTGGCCAGCAGGACCAGGGAAGTCATTCTTCCCCTGTACTTGGCGCTGGTGAGGCTGCACCCTGAGTACTGTGTCCAGTTCTGGGACCCTCAGTTCAGGAAGGACGTGGAGACGCTTGAGTGTGTCCAGAGAAGGGTGACAAGGCTGGTGAGGGGCTTGGAACACAAGCCCTATGAGGAATGACTGAGGGAGCTGGGGTTGTTTAGCCTGGAGAAAAGGAGACTCAGAGGTGACCTTATCACTCTCTACAACTTCCTGAAGGGTGGTTGTAGTCAGGTGGGGGTTGGTCTCTTTTTCCAGGCAACAACTGACAGAACAAGAGGACACAGTCTCAAGCTGCATCAAGGAAAATACAGGTTGGATATTAGGAAAAAGCTTTTTACAGAAAGAGTGATAAAGTACTGGAATGGTCTACCCAGGGAGGTGGTGGAGTCACCATCCCATGGTGTGTTTAAAAAGAGATTGGATGTGGTGCTCAGTGCCATGGTTTAGTTGCGGTGTTAGGGCATGGGTTGGACTCGATGATCTTGAAAGTCTCTTCCAGCCTAGTGATTCTGTGATTTTGAGGGGAAAGAAAATTACTAGGCAGAGAAATGAGCTCTATCCTTCAGTTCTGCTTCATGATTGCAATGTCAGAAGTCAGGGAAATGTGGCAGGAAAAGGTAAGAGTGTGCTCTTAGTAAAGAGCATATCCTGAAGTATTTTTTCAGTCCCTTGTGACAATGACATACAGGAATATTCCAGCCACTAGGGAGAATATGATAATGGCATTGCCACTGCGGATTGCATTTGGGTCTCAAATATCCACTGTTCATGGCCCTTCTCTGTATTAGGAAGCAGGGAAGATAATGCTTTATGAAGCAGCCAAGCTTCATCACTTACTGAATAAGCAACAATATATTGATCATTCAGGAAACGTGTCCTGTAGAGCTGCTTGCCCTAGAAAAATCAATCCTTGGCTAATCTATGCATTTTGTAGCAGAAGAATATACAATAACTCTTAAATTACTTGCATATAATGTTCTGTTGGAGCTGGGTATCATGTGGGGTTTTCTTATCATGTGGGACAGGTAGATGTTTGTTCAAAGTTCACTGCTTAGTGTTAAAAATTGTGCCAATGCCCTTTTTTTATATCTTCTAAGTTTCCCAAATATTCTGAAGAGTTGGGAAAAGAATGGAGCTTAAGTAGGTTAAAATTTCTCTGTACTTCCACCATACCATGAGGAGCAGAGAATTGTACATGGCTTCCAGTGGTAAAAGGAGAGGCTGAGCATCAGGAAAGATTTTGAAAGGTATATAAAATGAAAGATTTTAATAAGTTATGTAAGGTACTGCAGAAAAGTTTTTCTTCTGTAATGGAGCTTTCTTCTTCCCTTCAGCAAAATTACAGTTTAACTTATACTGATAAAACTAGTGGTTGTCCTGGCTTTGGCTGGGATAAGGTTGACTTTCTTCATAGTAGCTGGTATGAGGCTGTGTTTTGGATTTGTGCTGGAAACACCATTCATAACACAGAGATGTTTTAGTTACTGCTGAGCAGCATTTTACAGAGTATTTTCTGCTTCTCTCTCCATCCCACTAGGAGGTTCGGAGTGCACAAGGAGTCAGGAGGGGAAACAGCTGGGACAGCTGACTCCAACTGATGCAACGGATATTCCATACCATAAGGTGTCACACTCACAGATAAAGCTGGGGAGAGAAGGAAGGGGAGGATGTTTGGAATGATGATGTTTGTCTTCCCAAGTCATCGTTATGCGTGATGGAGCCCTGCTGTCCTGGGGATGGCTGAACACCTGCCTGCCTATGGGAAGTGGGGAAGGAATTCTTGTTCTGCTTTGCTTGTATTTACACATTTTACTTCATCTGTTAAACTGTCTTTATCTTAACCCATGAGTTTTCTCACTGTGTCTCTTTGGATTTTCTCCTCCATCTCACCAGGGACAAGTGAAGGAGCACTTGTGTGGGGCTGAGTTGCTGACTGGGGTTAAACCATGACAGCGGCTGATTGTACTTTGCAATCACCATTCCAGGGTCTAGAGCAAATTGTTTTGTTAACAATATAAATCATCAAGTGAACTAGAAAAATATAATATTATTGCAGCCTTGCTCTTTTCCCAGAACTGATTCAGATGAATCTTGGCAGCTTGGGATTTTCATATCAGAAAAGTCAATAAACAGTTATTTAATTTTCTATCAGTATTCTCTCTCATAATACTTTCAGTAGAGATACATTTGAATCTTGTGCAGCAAAAAATCTGGCAAGGAAGATAAGAAATAAAATGGGCATAATCAAAATTCTGTGGCCTGACACTAATAAAGAGTGCTAAAATCCACTTATTACACAATCCCTCCTAGATTTCATATCTATGTAGCAAAATAGAGTCATTAGCTGCAATTTCAAAGCTATCCTTTTCTACACAATCAGTGGAAATGTAAAGAGAGAATAAATGGCATATATTGAAGAGGCTGCAATTGCATTTCAGAGCCATAGAAAAATCCATGACTTAAACATCAAACAACGAATATTCAACTGAAATGCTTCTTTGCATTATCTGAAAATGTTAAAGTTGGAAGTATATCAAAAGTCATAGACAGATATCTAAGTGCCTTCCCTCAAGTAGATTGGGCCGCCTGAAAAAATTCTCCGAACCTGACTTAGAGGGAGGATTTGATCATAGAAAATACTGTGCAACAGAGCACACATAAAGGACAGTATACAAGAGGGTATACATGAGGAAGGTGTACATGAAATCATAAAATAAGTGTACATGAAATGGATTTCATTTCTGAAAGGTGCCTATCCAACAAATGCTTAAAATCTTCTGGGGTGGAGGTTCTGACTTTGATTGAAAACTTATTCCTGCTCTTCATTGTTCTTATTACAAGAAAGCTTTTCTTTTCCAATGCTGGACAATGTTGTTAGTAGAGGTAACAAAGCTCTACCTCTATAATTGAAAACACTAATATTGTTATTACTCATGGTAGGCATAGAGAGGTGTTTATCCCATTTATCTTCCCATGGCAACCTCTTAAATATTTGAAAAGAACAATACACATCTCTCCAGTTCTCCTTCTCTAAAGAAAACAATTCCATTTTTTTCTTTCTTCTGGTAAATGTTGGTTGTCTTTTACTATCCCTGTTCTCTGAACCTTCTCCAGCTAATCCACATCCTTTCTAGATTGTCATGTGGAAAATTCAGCGACTATACATACCAGACATGTAAAGAAGGTTCCTGGAAGAGACACAGAGGATAGATGTTAAGACTTTATTCCAAGAATGTTCCCAGGTTCATGCATATGAAAAACTGAAATGCAGGCATAGGTGGAGCTGAGCTTACACAGTCAAACCAACTGTCATTGAACTTCATCAAAATCTGACGCTCCAGATAAAGTTGACAGACATTCCCAGATGATATATCAATTGCATTATGAATTCAATATATTCAGAGTCGGATTCTGCTGCACCACACCCTTGTGAAGCTGAGACTTCTGTGCTTTAGAAGGTATGAAGTGTGAAGTAGCTGTCATTTCTTTTGAACAGGCTGTTAGCATCAATCAGCTGGATTATTGCACTTTGGGCTGCTTGACTGAAGCAGTCATTCTAACAGACAAATACCCTAGGTGGAATGATTGGTGATATGCCAAGTTTATCATTGAGCTCCTTACATTCATTGCTTCTCTCACATTTGATATTTTGCATGAAGTACAACACCCATTTTGTTCAACAGCATAGGGTTCTGCTGAAAAGTGAAAGCTTTGTTTGATACCTCCTAGAAACACCTGGCATTTGTTTGCAAGTTTACAGGGAAAAAGAGATTTCACATTATGATATTGTGCTTAAGAAATATCATTCAATCAGTAAACAATGCTTATTTGAAAAGGCAGAGGAGTTATAACTTTTCTGCATTAGTGTTTTGAGGTATAAACAATGAACTATGTAAGATTAAAAGACTAAGACACACATTCCTAAATCATTGCTTTTCATGTAAAATTGCTATGGAAGACAGTTCACCATACACTGCCCAAAAGAGAAGAAAGTGTAATGGCGTTCAGTAGTTAGCATGATCTCTGTGAAGGATATTTGGTGTGCATAACACACTCTAAGTTGAAAAAAGGAGAAGTTGTAGCTAAGGCTGGAAGATAGAATCAGTCTAAATTTAGAAATACGGAGAATGAGTTAGACGACTGCTGGAAAGATGCTTGCTGTAGGCCAGGAAACTGTCTTCTTCTCTTATGTTCAATAGGGTTTGGATACTTATGAACCACCAGCAGCATCAAACATACGCTATGACCTTGGCTTCTTCAAAATTTGATTCTACTCAATTTTAAAAAAGCTAATTTAGCTTTTCTTTCTGGTCAGGATAGTAACCTGAAGAATCAAGAAGATATGCTGTGAGCTAGTACCCACCTATAATAATGTGGAACAAATAGTGGAAGAGCTTCATACAGTACAAATATTCCTATATTTTTATTACCATAAAGAGGAGTAAAAAATGACATATAGTTGAATACTTTTGGTAGAACAATAAATGCAAAATGTCTGGGCAGGCTGGAACACACTGTTACAAAAGCCTTTTCTGTAATGGTAAGAAAGCTTAGAGAGATTGTCATTTGGCCAGATGTCAGAACGTCCCAACTTACATAAAAATGCATAAGGACAGCTTATTTTCTTAGTTCATCATTGTAGCACAAATAAATGACAAAGTGTGAAGGCACATATTAGTGACCATACTAAGTCACCCAAGCCTAATACTGCTGAAGAAATTGCTCTCAGATTGGTCTGGAAATGGTCTAGAAATGGTGCAAGTTACGAGCATGCAGTAAAAAGTCAACTAGTTCAAACAGGGTCACCTAGACCTGGTTACCCAGGACCAAGACCAAATAGTTTTTGAATGCCTCCAAGGAGACACCATAACCTCTGTGGGCAATCTATTTCAGTGCTGAGCCCCCCTCACAGTAAAAATATATTTCCTGATGTTCAGAGGGAACCTCCTATATTTTAGTTTGTATCCAGATCTCTTGGACCAGATGGCCTCCAGAGGTCCCTTCCAACTTCACCCAAGTCTGTGATTGTGTGACGCTCAGAAAGTACATAATTTACCATGGTGCCAAACATGAGAAGGACAGAAAGTAAAAGCTGGTCCATGTGTAGCACCATGTCCAGGGAAGAGGATGTTTTATCCCAGGTCATACCATTATTGAACTATTCAAACATGAAGGAAATTGGCAATAATGTCAATAGTTTTGGTTAAGAAAAAAGGACAGGAGCACCAGACTCTGCAGACAATTAGATCAAGTAATTTTAAACCCTTCTTGACAGTGATAGATTATACCCTGGAGGATGTAGCAGGTTGTGGTGTGTGACACTCACTGTTAAAACTGAACATCAGGCAGTATAAAAAATTGTCAATTTGTTGGAGTATTATTTTCACAGCAGACAATCTAGAGATCAGTTTGGAGCTGTACACCTGTCGCAGCTGAGGTTTTGTAGGAGTACCCTGCAGTGGGCTGCTGGCCTCTTCCAGATCTACCAACACTGGCATGTCCTACTTATCTCCTGTGCATTCACAATTTTATTGCAAGCCCTTCAGAAGACAGTGGAATGCCCTTTCACTCAACACAGCACAGATCACTGAAGCTGGTACTTCACTAGTAAAAGTGGAAAGGTTAATCTATATGCCATGTTTCCCCAAGATATTTATCCTAGAACAGTATCAAACTTTTGGGAATGAAAAAAATAAAAGAAGATGGCTTATTTGTAGACTGGTGGTGTGTAGAGTTGAAAACTGACAACATGAACTAGAATCCAAAAAAATACAGTTGGGTCCAGACCCAGGAGGAAGAAGGAAGATACTTTAGCTAACAAAGAGATTTTAGGCTGCATGGTGCCCAGCTTTCCATAAACTTACAATATTGGAATTCCACAGCTCTCCTATCAAGGAGGTCTAGACACTTTGATGGTTTGTTTTTGGGGTTGGGGTTTTTTTTGGCAGTTTTATTGTTATTCCTACTGGCACATGGATTAGGCAAATCACTACAGCAACTGACATGATGTTATGTAGCATTTTCAGGTTTGAGGTCTGTGGCCACTCTTTCTGTTCTGGGCTACCTGTGTTTTAAAAAAAACTTTCTTGTTAGGCAGTGCAAGTGCTGTTAATCTGGGGGGGAAGTCTTGATGCAGGAATATAAATTCTTAAATTATTTGCAACATTGAAAGTCTAAATTCCTGTGAGAGGGAAAATTGAACCAGAGTGATGAGTTCCTAGAGAGGATTAACAATTAGAAATGAACTCTACAGTCTTCAGTTGAGTGGGAAGAGCCTTGTGAGTGAGGTCTCTGTAGCAAAGCCTTAGAATTTTGCAGAGCAATTTCCCAAATGGTTGAAGAAACTGTAAAGCTGCTCTTTCAGTGAAAAGCAAGTGTAGGCACACGTGTGGTAACTCTTATGCCTTCCTTAAGGCTTAAGTAGAAAAGAAAGGAATTCATTGCTCAAGCGCTTGAGCATATTCTACATGAGTGTTGTCTCCTGGTTTTTTGCCCATACTTTGCAGAGGTGGAAGAGGGGCTGGCTTTTTTGCTAAGACACTAATTGCAAGGGTGTCAGAATAAACTTCAGTAATAAAAGTTTTGCACAGATAAAAGCACAAGCATATCCCAAGTCTGCTATAATGTAGATGCTTCTATAATGCTGTTTGTGGAACTTTTTTTGCCAAAAGTAGCTCATATAATGATTTTGCATTTTTTCATATCAGTTCACGGTTTTCTGATGTTAAAATTTATTTGTGTTTTACCTGCCTCTTCCCTGCTTCCAACAATTCTTTTTCTGTTTACTTGTTTATGTTCTTTTTATGTTGTTCATGTCCATGCCTTATTTCTCCTCCTTTATATTCTGCTTACATATCGTGATTTCCCTGGAATCTAGGGAAATATGATCAGCATTCACAGTCATCCCTAGACCAGTCTGTTAGAAAGCATATTGGTGAAGAACAGCTGATAAATTCCCAGCACCAGATGTTCTGTCAGACTGCTCACAGTTAAATGAGAACTGTGCAAAAGTATATTGCTCAGTCATCTTCATGATCTAACAACATCTGGTTCATTTGCAGGTGCCCTCTGTCCCTGTAGCATTATATTAAGTTCTGTGCACTCCATTGTAAAGGAAACTGATTTATTTTGTATCAGGCTGTGGGGGAAAATTGCTGCTTTTGTCAGTAAATCAGTCTACTACTAGCTGTTGAAGGAAAAGGACTAGAAATAAATGAGTTTATTTGCTATTGTTGGAATTCCCAACTTTCAGATAATCCAGCAATTTCAATGGCTCTTTTCTGTCTAACCAAAGCATTTCCCCTGCACAAATGTTTAAAAAACAAACAAAACCAAGTAAAGAAACAAACAAAAAAGACCCCCTACAAAAAGAAAAAAAAAGGCAACAAAACCCCCCAGAAACTAGATGCATGAGTTTGCTTTCATTAATTTATTACTTCTGGAAATACAGTTGCAAGTTGTTAATGTCTTGAACACAAAATTTCCTAGTGCAGGATTTCAGGAAGTTGTGTTTTTGGAAGATCAGATAGCAGTATGACAAGCTGGGACAAAATTTATCTGCAGTGCAGTACTTTGATAGAGTGATGTGATACTGCCTTGTCCTGCACAATATTGTGAAAGGCAAAACAGCATTGCTGTTAAATCCATGCTTCACTGGGATATGCACAGATGATTTCCATTGCTGGCAATCTGAGGCACCTTAAAATTCCAAACTTTGTGGTGCAGAATGGAGGGTGAAGATCCCCAGGTCAGTCCTGTTCTCGGCACGATGTCTTCTCAAATATGAATTTTGTTAATAAGTTAATTGCTTCTTATCTCCCTAGGTCCCATAGCTGATGTTCTCTCTCATGTATCATTAGAGAAGGGAGCTATCTTGCTATCATTCATGTGGCTGGTACCTCAGACCCAGGCAGTGCAATGCCTTCTTGGTCTGAAAATCAGTGGGGAGAGCAGTGGGGGCTTCCAGGCTTTCAAATTATCATGGGGGAGCTGACTGGCTCCAGTGGGATGTGCATTCCTTCAAGTGTGGATAAAAAAGCTGCTGTGAGGTCTGATAGAAGACATTATAGCCTCAACAATAAGCTGTTTCTGCTGAGAATGGACACAACTAAAACATCCTCTTGCAGGCAATCTAAAAAACATCCCAAACCACATAACCTTACATTGTCCTTTCTTTGAAAACAGCTGAAAAAAGTCTAAAATCTGCATGCAAGAGGCAAGATTGATTTTTTAATCAAGGATATGTGGCTCATCCAATTTTTTTCTTTCCATGCCTTCTCTTGTGTTTATCATGATGCAAAGGCTTTATCCAGAGATCTGGAGATACAGATCCAGGGATTTGATGGGAACACGATGAAATTCAATTTTTACTTGTTCATCTGAAGACTGACTCTGCTTTAATTTGATTTGCCCACTGATCTTCTAGATTAGTAGAACACAAAGTACCTGTATGAAGGGACATGCTACTTGCTACTGATACAGAATTTTAGTAGTCTGTTTATTATAGAGCTTATTGTGGTATCCTTTCTATTTCTTTTGATAGGTCTGTTCAAGTACACAGAACTACTAGGGGTACCACAGTCTTGTCAGCTAAGTACTGCCAAAATAATCCAATGAAATCTTGCATTGGAAATCAAATTCTATTATTGATTATATTAGTACAATTATACAGATAAGGTTTCCATTAACTGCAGTGAGAGCTGGAGCTATGAGACCAGTTCCAACTTGTGGGCTGTGACTATTACTTGGATATATAAGTCCTATTGAAATATAAGTCCTATGGATATATGTCATATTATCCTCTTCTGCTGGCAGAAATCTGGTGTCAATATAAACTGCACTTGGTCAGCAAAGTGGTCACTGTTGACACAGGTATCTCCTTGTTGGTCATCTGGGTTAAGAGGGAAAGAAATCCCCAGCCTAGTCCCGTTCCTCATTGTGCATCTGTTTAAGAACATTTTGTTGATGCTCTCTATTAGCCCAGTCTGTAATGGTGTGGTTAGAACAACTCTGATGGATGTTTTTTCTTCAGTTCAAACAAAAAATACAATAGGCATCTCTGTAATTAAGCCTTTCAACTCTGCAGTGAATATTGACTGTAGAGCAGTACTTGACATTGATGGTTCACATACAGAACCTAATATGAGATGCATCATTTCTGCCTCATTTAAGGCACTCTCAGGGCAGTATTATTAAAGATATTTCTCCCAAACAGTCAATCTAAAATGCACTGCTCTTTCTTGCTGTCAAAGCCCTTATGGACATCTTCGTGGTAACATGATGCACTTACCGCAATTGAATTCACAAACACGACAATGAAAATATTCATTTTTCTTCTCTGCTTCCTAGAATGGGTATCAATTATATCACAAGCCCTTTTTACAAGATGAGAGAGAGAAGAATTTGGATGTCTGCAGTGTTGAATGCCTGTGGTTAATAGCTTTAGAAAGAGCTGAGTATCTAGATACATAGGTCAGCATTGACCTTGACAAAAAAGTAGGCTTTAATTCTTAGTAAAAATAGACAAAGGGCACACTGAAGCAATGCGATAGAAAAATCTCTGAGCTATTGTTTGGCACATTTTAGACAAAGAACTTAGTTTAAGTTGAGACCTACTCTGTAGCAATGTCCTCCAGTGGATATAATGTGTGTCCCCATTTAGGTACTTTTTTTTCTATCATCTCTAGTTGTTTGATGTGGTTAGGGCCATAGATGGGATTTTCTTTGTTAGTGACAGTGTGTCTGAGTCCTGTAATCTGTTTGCAGGCTGAGTTTCACATTCTGCGATAAAGTAGTCTGTCAATCAGACTGTCCCTCAGCCAGGACCATGGCTATCACTTATTCCCCATCAGCCACCAAGCCCTTAAACTAGGATGTTATGTGGAAGATCCTTGCTATACCCTATTCCCCTGAGAAGGAAGCTTCACAGAAAGCAGAGAGATGTATTAGTGTTCAACACAGTTAAATCCCCATCTAGAGATGTGTTTTTGGTGAAATAGGGCAGTGTTTCTTCTTTTCTGCCTTCCACCCCATGCACCTCACTTTGTAGCAGAGAAGAGCTGGGCAGCTTATATGTGGGAAGATAAATATGAGCACTATTGATTTTTGGAGCAGATGAATTGCACTGTTGTTGGTAGTGCTTTTTCTGTCTTGAGTAAGATCAGCTGTGGATAAGCATTCCTTTGTTTTGAAGCTGTTCTTAGCTCTGGTTCCTGTGTACTTCGATTGCTTTGAAGAAATTTGCTCTGCTGGGTTAGATATCTAAGTCGGGATACTTGAACTGTGCTTATCTCTTCACAATGGAATATTAGCAGGATTCTCTGGGTTCCCTTTGATATTCTTAATTCATTCCCAAAAAGTATATTTGTTCAATTTGTGCTTGATTTCTCTTTATCTTTTTGATATTACCACATTCTTTGATAAGGATAGGCCACTCATCTGTCATTTGCATGAGAGCATTCCTTCTATATTCTTTTTATTCCAACAAAATAGTTTTTATCCCCTAGAAGCTGCTACTGACTGCAACTAGATTTTTTTTAGATACAATTTTTCTGATTTTTTTTCAGTTTTCCTTTAACATTGCCCTACTTTTTGTCTAATATTAGACTTTATGGTTCATTGGATTGTATTACTATCATTGACTTTTCTTTTTTGTTTTCCAGAGGATTTAATAATTCTAGGGATACACGTTTTTTCACTAGCTCTTCTGGCTATATTCCTTTCTATTCAAAAACTCTGCTGTTCTGTTCTTCTTTAAGTGGCTCCTTAGTCAAGAATAATCTAGATATATTTTGTCATTACTGACCTATCTATTTTGAGAAGCAAGGGATTTATTTTAGTTACTCTTTGTCCCTAAGCAGTTATTCATAATTTCTCTGTATTTCTTAGGGACAACCAAATCACTATCTCCTGTACTGTCCAGAAATACTTTTTCCTATGTAGGTTTGTTATTTCAGTGGCAAGGAAGGTTGCAGAACAAAAAACAATACCTTGGAGTTCTCCAATGCTCTGCTGAGATTTGGGTTTCTTGTATATATAATATTGCTGCAGTCATTAATTCATTTTTACTTTGCTGTTCTGCTTTTCTTCTTGATTTGATGATGTGCTTGGTGATTTAGAGTAACAGAATGGATACTCAAGTTTGAAAACAAAATCTAAAAATCTTGATGCAAGCACATTGTTTCTTCAGTCTTAACTCAGAGAGCAAAACATCTGATTTGAGATGCTACAGTCTCTCTGAGCTGAAGAAAATACACATTAATAGTGCAGACATGAACTAGATTGTATGTAAGCAGGGCCTGAGGTGAATCGATAGTTCCCTACCTTTCTGCATTGGGTAGGTGTTTCTGAGGGGAAAGCACAAAGACAATCATGGAATGCTCTGGTTCAGCAGAAGCTGGGGACACATTCCCTGCACATCTATTCTGAACACATGGATACTTTGAAATTTGGGCAGCAGTTTGGGGCTGTCTCTGCTTTGGATCTTGTGTGTGTATTTGAGTTATTAAAGTGGACATGAAAGAATTTCAAGGTGTGTAGGTGTGATTTGGAAGTTCTGTGGTAAATTTGATAGCTTGCTCTTGAAAAGCAGCTGCTTGCAATGAAACTTTATTTTTTTGGCTTTTGCTTTTGAAGTACAGCTCCAAATACTCTACTGAATATTCTCAGAAAAATGGTTGTTAAAAAAAAGCATCAAGATGGAATCAAACGCTTCCAGCTGTCTTTGACTGATGTTAGTTTTCTTGTTAGTATTGCTTAACTTAAACTTTGGTATCTGCCTGAGTGGCCTTCTCAGAATAGCCATTTTCCCTTTTCATTGTTAGAAATTACTCTCTTGCTGTTGCTATAGAGTGGGGTAAGGTTTGTTGGGATTTCTTTGCTCATTTTGAGTGTAAAGGTAATGAAAGAGTAAAAAGGCAGGGAGCCAAAAATATTTATTTTCTGAAACCGGTATATTTCCTGAAATAATAGTTTCCATGAAGCTCTCTTTTCCAATTTCCAGAATTCAATTTAAAGAATAATACTATGGATAAAGCCATTCATCTGGAGATTAGACAAGTTGTCTGAGTTGTGGGGAAATCCAGGACCATATAAGTGCATTGCCTGATTTAAAATATGTATTCCCATCTCTAAAGTGAGTGCATTTATTTCTTGGAAATGCTTCCTAACTGAAAACATTGGTCTTCTTTGTATGACATTTTTTGATTTCAGCTTCCAAAGTGTCACAATGCCAGACAAGTTTCACAATTCCTGTTGTTTTGGGAGAGACAATTGAAATACCACTCAGACAGCATGCCTTGCTGCAATAGTACAGGACATAGGACTGAAGCTAATATCTCTTAGATATCCACTCATCTCCCTAAATATCTTCAATTCTCTCAGTTCTTTCTATACACAGTAATATTAACAGGCTCTTCAGCTGGAAATCAACTCATGTATTCAGCGATATTATTCATGAACAGGCATGTTAGTAGGGCATATCTTGTTTGGATGATTTCTATTACCTCTCATGGCAAGCAGAATGCTTGATTTGAAGATAAAATGATTGTATGGAAGGCAAGACCCCTGGGATCTAGTTCTGACTGTTGTACTGCTTCGGTTTTGGGTGAACTTTGGTGACTTGATTTCAACAGTTCTGATGAATAAACTGTAGACAAGGTCTGGCTCAATCAGTGCTGTGGGGCTGAAAACAAAATAGCTGTCTAATGTGAAAAACTGTTCTCACAAAAAAATTACTATGACAGAGCAAACGATGCCAGAGTTCTGTTCCTAGACTTGTTGTGAGACATTGGGAAACTCAGATGCAATCACTGCCCGACTCAAAGGGACAACTATGTGAGGATAAATATATTAAGACTTAAATAGTCTCTGATGGTAGAAATGGTTGGCCATGGATAGTCTATGAGGAGTTTGATACTAACCTTTTTGTCAGCTGTTGAATTTGATTAAACAAATATCATTTTGCTCAGTGTAAAAGTACCAATTCTAATGTATCTTCCCTAAAAAAAAAAAAGTGACTGTACCTCATGTTTATAGATTAAATCTCAAAAACATGTTCAAAGTAGCTTAGATGTTTAAATGTAAAAATATGCCTTTTTAAATTACTTATTCCCCCTACTGCGTTCTTTGGAGCTAACTCATAGATGTATTTTTAATGCTTGAGTTTGGCAATCTTCTACTTGCTGAGTTGTCATCCAAAGGTAAAATCAAAATATTATTATAACCTTTAAACCAGGAAAAGAACATTTTATACAACAAAGCAAGGTTAAAACTGATCTCTTGCTAAATGAGATAGAAAGAATTGAATGTCAGTAATTTCTGAAATTTCTTGGCAGAGTTTGAAAACACTTTTGGCATGGTCGTATGTTAACTACTGTGGAATTAGTACCTCGTCCAAACCTAGACTATTCCAATATGTGGCAAAAGAGAGAGAATTAGTTTTATTTACCTCATTTATCTCAACAGTTCCTCAGTCTGAAAAGCATCCCAAGGATGGCTCTTAGATTTAAATATTTACTTATTAGAATGCTTGAATTAACAAGAAAGAAATGGAGAGCTACTGAATTTCTGTATGCTAGATTTAACTCTGAAGTTCAGGTTATAACATGTCCTCCTGAAGGTCAGAGTTCCTCTTTTGGGGGCTGATTTTACTCTTTGAGATATCTAGCATCTTACTCTCCCTGGCTGGGTGATGTTCTTGGAGAAATGATACAAGTCACTGACTGTGTGTGACAAAGGACAAGACATGGCAGAGTTCTCAGGTTCCTCCTCTAGCAGCCACACTTCCATTGCTAGATGTGCTTGTGGTGGCTGAGGGTTTGTATGAAGCACCTCCTCACACAGAGCTGTCGCCTCTCCAGAGAGTAACAGATGCCAGGGGTTACTGCGCTTAGGACAGAGCCTAAGTGGAAGTAAAGTTAGATTAAAGAGGAGCTAAAGGGAAAGGTGAACTTTCTTTTCCCTCTATGACAGCTAAACTGGAGACTCTGAGGGATAACTGGTTTGCAATGAATACTCATTAAAAGAAATGGAGCCATAGCTTTCCTCCAAATTTCTGGCTTGTGAAGATACCTATGGATTACATTTCTCACAGAACATTGGAATGTGAGGGCAATGTTTGAGGGCAATGGACTAGAGGATGAACAAATTAACAACTACGTATTGAAAGTAGCTGAGATTGTGGAGCTTGGACACCTGGAAGGCATTCACTGAATCTCTCTCCCTTTCATTAAGGGAGTCCAGCAATAAGAATAAAACATAGGACAGCATCTCTTGGTATTTGCATTCATTGTTGTTATTTCAGCTCCATGTTATGGACACACAAAGAGTTCCAAGGTGAATTATTATTATTATTATTATAAAAAGTAATATCTACCAAATTATAATTTTAAGAAAGCTAAGCACAATAGAGAAAGCTGGATGACTATTCAATTTAAAAACAATAGATGAAACTACATGAACTTGGCAATGCTGACTGTAGGTGATGTCCCCTGATCTTACAGCTGTGTCTTGTAATAGAAAACATCTGTTTTCTATTATGTGGAGTGTATTTTAGCTACCTAACTCTTTCTACTGTTCCCAGTGGTAAAAGTGTTACTTTTACAAACAAACCAGTTTCAATAGGCATGTCTCTACTGAGCAATGAATCTTGATCTCCAGGGAACTGGAAACGAGCCTTACCAACACTGTAACAGTGCTTTGTCTGCCTACTGAGTGCTTAAGATAATTGCTTCCTTTCTCTGGACAAGGACAGCTTTCTTTAGTCCTAGACCGCTTGTTTTGCTGTCTTCTGCACCTGCTGTGTTTTCCTCCCACTTACCACTTAAACTGTGCCCTTGATTTATAGCAGTGTAACTGAGTCATCCTTCTGCAAAGGACAGGGAAGTGTATAATAGTCCAGTCATTATTATATATCATAACTGGAGAATTTTGTAAGGAAGTCAAATCAGGACCACATCACATAAATGGATACATATATAGAGTTCTTGCACGTTCAGCCCAAGAATTATACACTGATGGTATCTTTTCAGGTTATCCTGTCTCATGTCCTCAGATGGGTTCTTAATCCATAGGGGGCAGTGACAGTTTTCTTGTTTTTATAATTTTTAGACAGAATGTTACTGGTTTTATGAAGAGATCTTATGGAGTGCTTTGAAAATGCCTAACACATCCCATGTTGATATTAATTTTTGTACCACGTGTATAAAGCAAGCAAGGAAGCAAGCTTCCCAATAATTCTAGGGATTTTTAAGCTGCCTGTGTACGGGCAAACATTGTAGAAATTATCTGTCTGTATAAATGTATTTGTATACAGGGGGAGCAGAATAAGGCTCTCAAGAAAACTTAGATAATGTAATAGTAATCGATTTAAATAAGAATGTACCCTCTATTGCCAGTAGTCTGCTGAACAGTCTGGTATCATTCCTCAATTATTAAGTCATATTTAAACAAGGTGCTGAAGGACTTTGATGTTACTGCTTTTTCTTGGCAACTTAACTAACTGAGAAAACTGAATAAAGTTAATTGCAAGCTTGTCCACAGTAGAGATGGAACAGAAGTAAACATCACAAACCTTATAACTCTTTTAAGTATTACTTGTGCCTCCACACTGTAATTGCTGAGCTAAGGGTCTGTGTCCCATACCAGAAAGAGGACTGTATGAGATCAGTCAAACACATTCCTATTTATTTTTAAATGCAAAACCTTATGTTTTTTTGGAATCTCTATTTGTATACTATTAAGAGGGCTGAACTCTGCACATCCAACAGGTAGTGAATTTAAATGCCATCCATTTAAAACTCATAATAAAGAAAAAAAAGACTTACAACTGCTGACCAAAGGGCTTATAGATGCCTTGAAAATTCCTGCTCTTTCCAACTCTGCCCTCTTGGGGTTACAGAGGAGGAAAGGCAGATGTGAACAGTTTGTCTGCCACAGATTGCTTTAACACTGCAGGTTCTTTCCAGTAGAGAGAGTTTGCTGTGCAAATGGCACCTACCACAATGGGAAACCTGCTCTGTTTGAGGGCTCTCAGCACCTTCACAATTCACTTAAATTCTCAAGTCCCCTCCAGGACCTTCTAGCCTGAGGGGCTCGCCTCCTCTGTTTGATGCAAGATGGGCATCACCCCTTCTCCCATGGTATGGTGAGGAAGTGCAAGGAATTCAAGGATGAAAGAAATACCACTTATGCTGGGTTTGATCCTTGTCTCTTCTGGATGCTGAGCATCTTCCATATTTTAAAGCAGTAGAGAAGAGTGTCAGAGTAGAAACAAGAGTAGCAGGCTGAAAGGAGGTGAGGAGGTGATGTAGCTAAGTATGTATGTCCTAATCTGTGTTTTATCTTGCTGTAGAATTCACATCTGCGGTGGAACGTAGTGGAATACAACTATTGGACAGGCTTGTTTTATTTATGTCTCATAACATGTGGCCTAAGGCAGTATTGCTGTTACTTGCTATGTAAGAATCACAGCCATAAATCACTGTCAAAACAAAAAAAAAAAAAAAAGCAGATGTGCTTTGGGAGGCTAGCTGCTTAACACTTGGGCGCTTCTTAAGCCTGTCTTCTCTGAGTTAATTAAACAGCTACTACAGGACTATTCTATTTGGCCCTAACTTCATTTTCCATGACATTGAATGCATGACTGCCATGATACGCACTGACATCCCAGAGACTGAACCAAGAATATTCTATGCAAAAATATTAAATAATTACAGCTAGAACTAAGGAAACAGTATTTCCAAATTTCTGCTAGAAATAATGTCTGTGTTTGGTTATTCTGGCCCTACAAAGAGTGATCTGCAGTATGCTCAGGAGGTGATATTAGAATTCTCTACAGATTTAAGGGAGAACATGGAACTTTGCAGGCTAAATACTTCCATGAATTAAGCTGTACTACTTAGCTTCTATTCTATTTTAGATCTCAGATATTTGGTTTGGATCCATCTTATTGAAACCGGAACTGTATCAACAACTATCCTTTTATTTGCACATATGAGTAGTGGTATCCCAGTTTAAAAAGATTGTTTCACTAGGTCATGTCCAGCAGAGTTTATGAAGACCTCATGAATCAAAACTTCTGTTGTGAATCTGTCAAAATCCATGGTGTTCTGAGATGCAACAAGGACTGACTCTGATCAATGAAAGAAAAGAAAAAACAAATAAATAATTAATCATTATTTTTGTAAGTGGTCTTTTTCATGAATTCAAGGCTCAGCACCAATACCATGTCTCCAAGGAAGCCAAAATTACTTGTATGATTTTATGTTGGATTTATTCTTTCTGATATACTTAGGAAGCTATCCAATAAAAGACATTTTCAGAATAAAAAATTTAAAAAGATAAGTGACTGCCTGGCCACTGGATATAATCACATCCTGTTATTATAATTAGAAATATTTTTACTCCATCTACAAACTTTTTTTAAACTTATATATATGAATATATATTTATATTTTATGTCCTAAGTAATTTATATATTTGACAGATAAACTTTCTAACCTTTACTTTACCAAATTTGATACTCTAACAAAGGCAACAAGGTAGCCTATGTGTCTTAAATTCTACTTCTTTGTAATCGTGATATCTTTTTTATGGAACAGCTCAGAAAATACTGGAAAAATCTGAAGAGCTCATGTTATTGGTCCCACAGATGGGCTAAAAATATTATGCAGACAAATTACATGCTGCCTGCTTAGGTCAGGCAACAGATTGCACATTAAGGATAGATAATCTGATAATAATTTAGGATGCATTTATGGGCAGACAGGTGCAGAAGTTCTGGCCAAAGTTGTTCACACTGAGTTGAAATAGTACCAGTGGATGGTAATTTATCACCTAAAGCCCACAGAATTGAACTGCAGCTGGACAGGCTACCCAGCCTACCATGCCAGAAGCAGGCAGCTGTATAAAAGCCACTGCTGAAATATACTCTGAGGATGCTTTGTGTTGGCTCTTCTCCAGTGTGAGAAGAGGCGTGCACTTGTGAAGGACATGCAGTAAGTGTGCCACATCATCCTAAAGTTTAGATTTATACTTCTTTTCACTTTTACCTCTATTTCTTTTTCTGCAAAGTAAATGCTAGCACTGATGCTGATGCTTGCATTCTAAGCCAGGGGAATAATTTTTTGTTATTTGATATTACAGCCAAAGAAAATACTCCCTTTTAAACACAGATGGCAAAAAATGGGGGAGCATACCACTATCAAGCCTAAAATACAGCTCTAATTCTT
Source organism: Eulacestoma nigropectus (assembly GCA_013397775.1). Lineage (NCBI taxonomy): Eukaryota > Metazoa > Chordata > Aves > Passeriformes > Eulacestoma > Eulacestoma nigropectus. The sequence continues at coordinate 2,709,318 of VZTE01005755.1, forward strand.
ACTCCAACTCTGGACTTTAACCTGTGCACTTGATATATAGTGCTTGAGAATGTTTGCAATGCAGGTTGCAATGAAATAAGTAATTAAGTTGAGCAAGAACTGTTCTTTGGCTCACTTACTTTATATTAGTAAATATCCTTATTTCTGTTCTCTCTGGTTATTTCATTTTTATCCCAAGTGAGAAACAGATATGCTATTTTATGTTGTGTATTTCTAAAGCTTATAAGACCTTCACACTATATGTGCTGATTTATGCATCACTATATGAATAGTTATGAAAGTCCTTTTCTGTGTTGAAACGGAAGTATTTAATTAAGTCATTATCTCAGAATGTTTCACACTGACAATTTTGCTACCATCATGATATTAGGTTTTGCTGGCAGTATGCATTTAAAAAGATTGCTCAAAATGAATTCTGAAGGTGTTTCCCAAGCATGTACTCTGTACTGGGAACAGAAGATGACTTTGGAACTGAATTTCCTTTTTACAAGCTCTCTTCAAAAGGAAACATGAAACTGCTAGAAATATTTTGATTTATATGCTCTGACAGAAATGGGAGCTATATTAGAGGTCTTTGAACAGTTGTGACCTGCAGGAGGAATGCTGTGGCACTGAACTATGCCAGGGTCAGTAATGGACCCATGGTTGTGTTCTTCTATTTACTAATGACACTAAAATAAATGAGTTTGGTTAGTTTGGCCTTCTAAGGCTTTTATTATACAACATAACTAATCGTTAGCAATTCCAGAATTTCAAAGTGATTCAGACATTATTTATACAGCAATAATGCTTACAAACCTCTGATTAGTTCAGGCTCCCTATGGTAATATACTTCCTTCTTCCCTGTTAAGCTGACAACATAAGTAAGCATAAATATGGAAATATTTTTCCCTTTTATACTGTCCCATTGGCATAATCAGAAATATTTTTAAATATTTTATATGCAAAGACATTTTTAAAACCCTATACATCAAAAAGACATTAACATCATAGACTGGCTGGGAGAATTAAAACAATGAAATAATACAAGTGAAAAAAAGACTTGGTGGCATCCAGGGGGTTGTGACTATCCTATGTAAAGATTCACTTGTCTAGACCTATTCTGTGTGTCTGAATTCTCAAAACATACAATGTTATTTAGATAAGAGATCTGAACTAACACTGCTTCTTTTGTTTCTAAGGCTGTATTCAGATTCTCCACTGGAGAAATCACCCCATGTCAAGCTCTGAACTACTGTGACGAGGCTTCTTCTTGCAGGCAAGCTGAGCTGTTTTCTGTACACCCAGTGAAGGGGTGCAATGCAGGTGTGATGCTGAGACCACAGGAATCCTTGCCTCTAAATTTGTGCCAAGATTCTTGAAAGTCTGGTCACACGATTAAAAATGATTGGTTCTGTTGTGGTTTCTACTTGTCTGATGAAGGGTGGTGATAACCACTGCTAGACACTTCAACTGAGAAGTAAATTGTCTCAGTTTTATGACTACCAAGCAATAAAGTGTTATGTTGCCGGAAGAAAATCACTTTTGTATAGATAGCCTTACCTAAGCTCTTCCTTTTGCACATTGTATTTTTTCATTAGACACAATATATTTAAGCAGAGCACAAAATAACTGCTTATTTTTCAAAGCAGCACCTCCTTCTCTTCTTTTTTTAAAAGAAGTATTGATGCATTTATTTTTAAAGGTAACAAATAAAGAACTCCTTCTAACGCATAAGATGAACCAGAAAAGCTGTAAGAAAGCCAGGAAAGCTACACTCTTGGTAGCTTTGGTACTAGGAATTTATAACACTAAAGAGTTGCATATGAACTGCTTCTCTAAATAAATCCTATCTTTAAGGATAAGGCAAACAGAAGGTGACATTTAGGCTGACCTTCCAAGAAAACCAATTTTGTTTTTATTATTTTAACAAGAGCTACAGATGTTTACCAGAGCATCTGCTAAATTTACCCTGTTTTTGAAGTTTAATACAACAAATTAATGTTCATTCCATTAATATGAATTATTAATAGGTTTTTAAAAATAAAAAAGGAAATTTTTACCTGTCCTGGGTGGGCAAAGACTGTAAATCTCTCACCTATACTTCATCATACTGTGAATCCAAGAAAGTATTATTGTAAGTCTAATGGCATTACATCAGTTTAGAGTTAATGTCTGTAGTTAGGAGTGATTTGGTCACATTATTTCATATTGGTGTAAAATTTGCAAATTATGAGAGCTCTCAAAGCTGCATAAAAATTAATCAATGCTCTGGAGATTCACTCAGCTACTTGTACGCTTCTGGGTCACGGTAACTAAGACTCTTAGTAAATGAAAACCATTTTTTTCCAAAATGTACCTGTTTAAAAATGAAGAAGCCCTTCCGATGGCAACAAAAACATCGCGGTTGCCTTATAAACAAAATGACAATCTGTAACACTGTAAACCTTCCCACATTTTATATAAAGCCATGTGTGAGCTAAATGCATTTAGTTCTGCAACCCTGTGAATTATTTTATTTATGGCAAATGTATTCATGAGATCCAAGTGTCTGAAACATTTCTCTGTATGTGCTCCCTTGGCTGTCCCTGGACCTACTGAAAATCACATAGATCCCAAAAGGACTGAGTGCCTGAGTATCATAAAATAGTTTGGGTTGGAACGGACTGTAAAGATCATCTTGTTCCAAACCCATGTGCAGGGATGCCTTCCACTAGACCAGGTTGCTCATAGCCCCATCCAACCCGGCCTTGAACACTTCCAGGGATGAGGCATCCACAGCTTCTCTGAGCAAACTGATCCAGTGCCTCATCACCCTCACAGTAAAGAGTTTCTTCCTATTATCAAATCTAAACCTACTCTCAGTTTAAAGCCATTCCCCTTAGTCCTCTCACTACACACCCTTATAAAATGTCCGTCTCCACCTTTCCTGTAGGATCCTTTATGTACTGGAAAGCTCCTAGAAGGTCTCCCTGGAGCCTTCTCTTCTCTAGGCTGAACAACCCCAGCTCTCTCAGCCTGTCTTCACAGAAGAGATACTCCAGCCCTCTGAGTATCTTTGTGGCCTCCTCTGGACTTGCTCCAACAGGTCCATGTCCTTCATACAATGGGGACTCCAGAGCTGAATGCAGTATGGCAAAGCTTGAGACAGCTGCATGGTACTGTCTCAAGTTTTCCTGTCTCTTCCACACTGGGGATGGAGCTGTTCATAAATTATTCAACACTAAGTACATTAGAGGTAAATTGACTTCTTAAAGCATGAAGATAATGAGTCAATGGGCCACCTCACTGATAGAAGGGACTGTGAAGCTGGAAGCACTGCTCTGGTCAGTGCAGTTCCTTTGTTCCTGCTTTCACTCATTAAGCTGGAGTACAAAGAGTAATTTACCAGAGCAGCATGGAGTTTATCATTGTACAAGCACACGGGCTCAGTCTTTGTCCTGTTTCATCCTTGAGACTGTAACCTTGCTAACTGTAATCTCACAACCATTGTAGCCCAGTGAGTCTGATAATCTGCATGATTAAAATTTTAAAAAACAATTCCCATATCTTTTAGAAATTTACTCATCCTGTATTACAAACTGCATACTAATAGGCTCAGTGTTGATTTTGTGGGCTTTTGTTGGAGTTTTTTAAACTTTGTTCTACCACTGTACGTTTAGACATTCTGTAGCAAAAAAAGAAAAAAGAGAAAAGAGGATAAAAAAAAGAAAAAAAATGCACACATTCCTAAAAATTCTGTAGTTTACACAGAAATGAACTGGAATTCAAGGTCCCAGACATTATTGCTGCTTGATTTATTCATTAAGGGTAATAGCCTCCTCTTGAATTGTGTCCTGAATGAATTCTATCTGAAAAAATCTCAAGATTCCAGAAATATGTGCAATTAGCAGAAAAGACCATGACATGAGTAGGGAAAAGAATGAGGACTGTTGATTAGTCGATTTATTTCTGCTGAGAGTCCACTGCAGAAAAAGATCAACAGCCTACTCCCTTTGCCTATGAGAAAGGCCTCTGCTAATTCCTATGTGGACAGTAGTCTTTCAGTACTTTTCCTGAGTAAGGACTACAGTGCTCAGCTTCTGCTTCTGGTTTTCCTCAGTTCAGAGCAAGGACTTTACAGCAGCTGAAAAGTGGTAGGGAACCTTCTTGGTTGGGATACATGCACAGCATGGAAAGAAAACACACTTGCTGCAGCAGAAACACATCCTTATGCTCACTGGAGGGCAACTGCCCAGCTTCCAAAGGACCCAAGGCACTGCACACATAATTGGATAACACACTACATTTTTTGCTGGAGCAACACTATTATTAATATGGGTCAGAAAACATCTACCCTGTCTCTCTCTGCTACAATTCCAAAGTACCTAGTCTGGGATATGTTTGTTAGCTTCTCCTTTGCAAGGGGTTCATGATGGATTTAGTGGTATGCTAAATGTTTTGATTTATCCTCTGGGGTTAACTAAAATTTATTTCAAACACAAGTTTGAAGATAACAGGCCAGATCTCTGAAGGACACATGCCTTCTGTTCCCTCAATTAATGTGAATGCATGTTAATCAATGTTTTGGTAATAACTCCTAGTTCTCCTATTTTAAGGTGAAGCATAGAATTATCTTTGCAGTGTTGTCTGACAGGCTCTTCTAACTGATCAAATCAATGTGTCTATCCTGGAGGGAGAGCTTTGTTTTTTTCTCTTGATGGCCCTTAGTGGCTGAATCTTAAAAATAAGGACTAAGGGTGGTAAAAATAGAAGATTATGCAATTATTATATAACAAATATGACAAATTACAAGTTCAGAGGACTCCAAAAGAGGGTGGGAACAAGCAGAACAAAAATAAAGAATTTCAAGGAAATGTAGTTTGGTTCTCATCAGGCTTCTTCTAAAAGCAAGGAAGATCATAAGAACAAGTTCTGATTTTTAAGTACCATAGGATAAGTAATCATAACTCTTAATTTAGAGCCAAACGAAGGGACTCACGTGTTAGTATGCCTGTGCACTGTAGGTATATCAATCTGATTCATTAGTAATTGTAGGAGCTAGTTTGAATTTCATGGAAAAAGTAAGCATGAGGAAGATTTTTTTCTCCTTTACTGGTAAATTTTTACTTTACAAACATTAAAACAGAGCATGAATATGCCTTGGACCAAAACAACTACTGAAGCAATTTTTCATTCTAGGCCCTTCTACTGGGGGCAATAGTACTGATTTTGCAATATCAACAACACCCAGCTTTCACTGAAATAATATTAATTAAATAAAAAAATTAATCCAACTTTTGAAATCTTGTTCTTCTACTAGGCCAAACAAACGCTTAATGACCAGGAGATGAATGATTTTTCTTTTTTTAGCAAAATTCAATTTTTTTCTCCACTTTATATTTTCTTTAACAGTTGTCACTGGGAAGAAACATGGGGAGTTGAAGACATGAACTTTTTTCCTTCTGAAACATGTCACTGCATTCTTCCCTTCTCTTTTGCCTTTCATCTGCTGTAGTTAACATGCAAGCTTTCTTGATGCTGTAGTATGATTACAACAAAATAGTCTAAATATTTATTAGAGACTTCAAATTTAGTCTTATACTTTCCTGTGCAACAACTCCAGGCTCACTTATCAGCTGTCTTTCCCTCTGGAAAGAGCTCTGAAAGAAGTAAACAAAGGAAAGCAGGAGAAATGGCTTCCAGGACCATGGGGTGTCAAACAGGCATAGGTGAGCTTGTTTTTAAAATCGGTCTTGATTTTTAAGGCGTCTTACCTTCTGACAGTTCCCCCTTGCTTATTGAAAAGAGTCACACTTACTGGTCTTGGGCTCCTTATCCAAAAAATGAATCATTTGTGGAGATGTCTGCTTGGACAGAGGGGAAGTTACGTGGATAAGGCTTAGATGGGACGTGGGCAGCTCACAGCTGCCAGGGTGGAGCTGTCATTCCCTGTTCCACCCCACACAAACTCCCTGGAACTGTGTTTCTGCTGTACCCTGTCTCAAGAGCTCAGCTGACCTGACTGAGACAGGTCTGTTCTCTGAATCCATGTTTTCATGTGGAGGGATGCATTTTTTCCTGCCTTTAGTGAGCACTACCAGCTCATGAAGCACTCAGGAAAGCATGAGCACAAGGCAGCACTGGGGCAGAGAGGAGGTGGGAGTCCTGACTGCTTCTTTCAGCAAGCTCCTAGATTTGATTTAATTAGCTGTAGCATAACTCTTACTTTATAAATTAGTGTATTGAAACAGCCACTGTATTTTCTTTAAAACTGAGGCAGTTTTGGAAGCTGATCAATAGGAGCAAGAGATGCAGCAACCAGTCCAAATGGGAATGTAATTATGACAAAATTGTGATTTTCCTACAGTCCCCTTCATGTTTCTCCCACGTTAATTACGACTTCAACACACTTGCCAGCTAACTGTGGCATGAGAATCTGAAGAATCTTGCCCAAGGTCACATAAGAAGTAACTAGCAGCTCCCAGGAGTCTCTGCCTTGCAACAGCAAACTTCCCTGCTGGAGTTAGAGGAACCAGTGCTGCTTAATTGAATTGGCATTCTGTGCCCCATTCTGTTCACTGGAAGCTGCAGAAGTCTTGTATCAGTAAAGACAAAATATTCCTGCTCTCTGATCCAGTATTTGATTTGAACCAGATGCCCTTTTTGTTCCCTAATAAAGGCTCATTCCCTTTGGGAATAACTCCTTGACTTATAAAAAAATTCTTCTGGAGGAAATGCTACTGGGCTTGGCAGGTCTCAAGAGAAAGCTAAATAAAGTGAGTGAGTGAGTGAGTGAGTGAGAGGTAACATTTCAAAGCAGGGCAAGATTGTCTTGGGAACCTTTTCTACCCTGCAGCTGAAGCCTCCACCATCTGAAATTTAGCATTCTTGGGTGCTACTGGTGGTATTTATTTATTTTTGAGTGATATTTTATGTTTTAAGTTTCAGAAATGGGCATCACTTTGCAGATAACCTATGAGAAATTCTCTCTTTTCCCAGGCAGTGCCCAGAAACCAGGTTTGTTGTTTTGTTTTCTTTTTTCAATGTGACTGTTGGCTGCCACTGTTTATCTTTCACTGGCAACCTTTCAGTCCCAGTACTCCTTCCAATCTGCAGTTAGTAAGCTGTGAATATACTTGATTAAAACTGCATCTTACAGCAGGGGAAGTATTAGCAGTCTGTATATCATTAGGGGTTTTTTTTGGTTTTATTAGTCTTACAGTGTTTTAGGATTCTCACTACGAAAATATCATGACATCCCCATCTGCTTTCTCTTGACAGAAGCTGTAACCAGCTACAAAATGTAGACTGTGCAGTCTGCGAGATGAGAGAAAACTGCTCCCTAATCAACCTTGTCTTGATTGTAAAGCACTATGACTGCAGTCGTGCTTTAGGTTTGTGTCACCAGACTTTGTACTTCCTGATGTAAAATACATCAGTGATGGAAGTTAATAGCAACACTTGGCATTGACTTGTGTCAGCACAGTCAACAGAAAATGGGAAAGAGGGAATACAAAACAGAAAAAAACTCATATGTAGATTTGGTGGCTCCATCCAAAATCATCCATCCATCAATCTACTATCCATCAATGTTACTGTATAAGGAAATAAGGGGGGGAAATATTTTTTTTGGAGATGTTATTATGTCCTGGTTCCAACCAGGCCAGTGTTAATTTTTGCAGTGGCCAGGAGGAGCTATGTCCTGGAGGTTTTTCTATACCACCTCATGTCATTGCTGGGGGCAGGGAGAAGGAGTCCCTTCCTAGGAGGAGGGGTTCCTTCCAGTCCAGTAAGTGTGGCATAGGGAGTGGTTGCGTGGCCCTGGTTCTGAGCCGGAGGGAGAGGTTGGGCAGCACTGGTGGTGAGCCGTAGGGATTAGTCAGGGTAGCGCGGCTATGGTGGGGTTGGGTCAAGCTTCATGGTGAGCATTTTTGCATGTGAATGACTCCTGCTTTTGTACACTTTTGTTATTAATATTTTTACTGCTACTGTTTGTTTTCTTATTTCATTGCTGTTTCAGGTAAATTGTTCATATCTCAACCCCTTTCCCTTGTTGCATCCAATTCTCCTCTCCAGTCCGTGGCAGGGGAGCAAGCGACAGTGTGGTTTGGAGACCCTCACCAGGAGCACTAAACTGGAGACTCCATTCCTAATCCATGACAAATTACCTGACAGAAGTTCATTTATTTCCTATTTCTCTGCCCCACTCTCTTTCGAACGTGCTGAAGCAGTTACCATTGTTGTTCCCTGGCTAGGGGCTGAACATCTACTTGCTGGTTCAGGCCATGCTCTTCCACCTGTAAATCCCAGAATCCTTCAAAATCCAAATATACATTCCCTGTCATTACAACCTCAGTCTATCTTCTGCTGTATTACCAATTATCAACTAGAAAACACTGTAGCATTATTTTCACCTTGTACTACCTTTGATGAGATTCTTTTGATAGTAAAAGCTAAACCCAGCCTCTACAATTACTGGGACCGTAGAAATGGCATCAAATGTGCCTGCAGTTTTAAAAACAGAAAGTGGCAGAAGACTGAGGTGAATGTTAGAAATTTTTATTGATTTTGGTGGTTTAAGATTTTCATTTTTTCTAGATAAATTGTTATGCAGAAGGTCTCTACTAGAAGATCACTATTAATATAGCGAGACAAGTAGGCTTCTTTACAGGTTGTATTCTTTACAGGAAAGTCAAATTGGTGCAAAAATGAAGGAAATCTTTGGTAAATCACAGCTTTGCTTTATCTGGTGGGAGAGAAGCCATATCCTAATGAAAATAATAAACTCTTGTGTATGAATTTAGGTTTGACATGGTAATTTTACAAATTATTGTCATGATATTTCCATAGTGAGAGTCCTAAAATACTGTAAGATTAATAAAAATAGTGAAGCAGTTCTATTGTCTGTTGGATACCTGCAGAAGTGGGTGGCTATGAAGGGGTCATCATCAAGGAATTATTCATTTGAACATGCTATTTCTAGGTTCTTTCTCAAGTTTATAGAGTTCATCCTTTCCCTTTCTAGGGCTGCTTTTTGTCAAATCCATGCAGTGATTGGGAGTAGGGTTGGTACTGGTTTTCAGGACCACCACGATGTTCAAGTGCACAGCAGGCCCTGATGTCCTGAGTTACCTCCCATGGGGATCTCCACTCCACGTCCTCTGTCCTTTTCTCCAGGAGCTCTGCTTAAGCTCAGGCTGTGTCTTTATGCCTTGCCTAAGCTATACTGTATGTATACATTTGTAGTCCTGTCTCATATCTTATTGGCTTTTCTCTGGTCTTGCCTCCAGCCTGTCTCTTGCCTCTCTGGACCCCTTAGATATATATTGGACTGGATTCATCATCTCCCTTTGTCTGGGACTGCAAACAAAACAGCTGTTACCAGCATCCTGGTGCCCTCAGGTACCTGGGTCTTGCAGCAAGCCTATGCCGTGATCATCTGCAGCTCTCAGCTCATCTTCCCCGTGCAAGAGCCTTGCTCTTGCTGCTCCCTGACACAAGAAACATTTGTTTTCTTTTTTGCAGAAATTCTAAGTAGGCGCTTAGGTATTATCTTGAGAATGGCCGGATCTGAAGTTCCATTCAATAATCTCTTGAGTGAAAGCTAATCTCAAGATATTTATCATCCAAGAGAGTGTGTATATGGGGAGAGTGACATATCTGATAGCATTAAACTTGAGTGTATTAGTAAGATTTATAGCCAAATAGTGGGGGAAGAAGGGGAGAGAAGACAGAATTCAAATGCAACTTATAGAAAGGATAAAACAGAATTTGATTATGTTAGACTGAATTGGTTGTGTGAAAGACTTTACAATGTAATTTGAGGAAGAAAATCCTTTACCCATGAACTGTGTTTGGGAAATGGAGAAAAGGCAACATGCACTTCCCAAGAACAAACAACCAGTAACCCAAACATTTTCTCTGATAAGAGTTCTGGGTTTTGCTAAAAAAAGAGACACAATAAATTTCCCTTATCTTGGCTTCAATGAAGAATTTTAAAACAACAAACAAAATGCTGTGATATATTGAGCAACATGTTTCTACCAGAGAGAAGGAAGTATCAATGTTATTGACCAAGGCTCTGGAAACTTGTCTGTGATGGCAGTCTCCTTCCAGGAAAGAGTCATAACTCAGCCTCGGTACACGTGCGGGATGCAAGACTTCAGACCACCCCAGAAAATATCCTTGCTCTATATTTGGCTTATCAAAGCAGACTTTGAGTGGACAGGTCACAGTGTTGAAAAGGAAGAACTGAGAAAAAGAGAAATTAAACTGAAAGAGAATATTGAAACAAATTCAGGATAGATTTCAGGGAGTGTAAATACATTTAAGCTGGATAGCAATAGAAAGGATCTAGGTTCTGAAGAATGAAGCTGTGTGATGATCTCTCAATAGCAACAAGAAGAGCAGAACTGAAATTAGAATGAATTTTATGAAATAATGTAATCAGTTTATGAAATAAACCTCTCTGAGAGATTCCTCAAAGGCCTGAGTACGCTGATTGAAGAGGTTCCTTCCAGTCATGTTGGTTTTTTCCGTGGACTGAGAATGGATTGATTTTGACAGAGCACAAGACTATTTGGAAACTCTGACAATTGTCATTTCCCCTTTTTACTTGTACATGGTCTATTCTTTATTACTGCATCCTTCAATTTCTCACACATTTCAAATTCTTTTATCTTCACATTAATAATGAGAAATATTTATGTACTGCTGGATTAACTGGTCCTGTGTTGTTGCTTAATAGATGACTTACGGAGATAATTTTCCATTATTGAGCTGTGGCAAGACTGTGTCCACTGTAATATAGTCAGCACAATGCAAAATGATGTTTTCTGTTCCAAATTGTGCCTATTTTCACAGATACCTATCTTGAAAATTCTGTCTGCCAGCCTTCTAGAAAGTTACAATTTTCCTCCCATAGCTGAGAAAGCGCACCTTGAATTCCCCTTTTAAGAATGACTTAATGATATCTTTCAGGAAGAAGAGTTATATTCAGGTCAGTGTAAAAAGCTCCTTTGGTTTGCGTGTGGAAATACCAGGGATGTAGAACAAGAGTATTACTGGACACAGGATCTGCCTGGTGAAGGAGGAGCAGTGGGGTTGTGAGCTGGAGCCATGGGAGGAAGGCAAATTAACATCCTGCTTTGAGCACTGAAATGCCTTGATGCAGCACTGCAGCCACTACACTGAGACATGGTATCTTCTTCTGTGAGATGAAGAGAGGTGGAAAGGATTCCATGCCCACCCTTAACACCTTTGCAAGATTAAGGAGAGAGGATAGCACCTCTGCGAAGCAACTGAGCTGCTTATAATACAGAAATTCCTGTACGTGTGTATCAAGGTGCTTGGTACTCTACTGCTCAGGAGTGTTTAGGAAGCAACAATCTCCCTTCAGTTATATAATTAAGTTTGCTTCTCAATAAAATTAATTATATATAAAATCCACTCATTCATATTCATAATTTTTGTATCTCTGTATGGTAGCTGTGATTTTCCTCTATTACACTTTGGATTAGAGCAGCCTAAATCTGCTAATTTTTCCACTTCTGAACACTTCTCATCCATCCCTTCATGTCTTTGGCACAGATGATATTTCTGAACCAAAGGCAAAAGGGGAATAAAACATTTCCCTCCCTTCTATGACTTCTCAGAACTTCTCTACTGCCCCACTGGGAAAAAAAACATTTTAACAAGGTTGCACATTGTGCATAAACTGTTCTCTGTTTTCTTCAGAGGAAGCCATCATGCTTTCTGCTTTACAGTCTAGTGGGTGATTCATGTGTTAAGAGCTGTCAGGAAAAAATCATTTATAGGCCACGCAACATTGTCTTGATTTAAAAAAATCCCACAAACCCAAATAAATGCCTCTGTGAATAGAAGTTACTTTTAATTTGTTCCTTTAACAGAGCATATGAATTGCAAAAACCTTTGTAGTTTGGGGAAATAAGTTTCGTTGCTGTGTCCTTTCAAAACATTGGAGAGAGGTTCTCTCTGTGCCTATATGCACCCACACCTCTCTTCAACAAGGAGGAAGATGTAGACTCATTGCAGTCTGGAACCCCAGTGTTTTCTCCAGTGTGGAGAAAATCTATGTCAAAGCTTGATGGGGAAATAGATTTGTGTTCTGGAGTCAATGTGTGTAAGTGGATGACATTGTTCTGGGTGTTCCTAACCACAACTAACAAGTTTGCTTCTCCTCATGCCACATATTATCCTCTCCCAGTTTGCTAGAAAGGTAGTCCTGGTTATTCTGAGAAGGTTTTTGTTGGTGAGCATGTGAGGGACACAGCTTGTTTCCTGGAACTTAAGGAACAGCTAAGAGAAAAACAGACTCAGATGTTCAGACTTTGACTAATGTGACAAGATTGACTTTATGGAGAGAGATAATAAAGCTGACTAATACGTTGAGCTTTGTGGGTTTGGGAAACTCATTTAAGCATGCTGGAGGACAGAAAACAGGAATATGAACAGCATGAGATGAACTTGCTGAGATAGTCTCACTAGAAAATAGCTTTTAGATTAGATAATTTTCATTTCAGTTTCATTTTTTATGTGAAAGCAGCTTTTTCCGTAGTTTTTCTTGGGAGTGATTAAAAGCCATGTTCTTGTTAAATGGTGTCACAACAAGAGTACAAGCATTCAAGAGTGAATTTATTTGCTCTAATTTGTTCAGGATTTTTCCTACTGCAAAACAATATCTGGGATAATTTCTCTTACTGCTTGCAGTGTGTGCTGTGATATATTCCTTTATGATGTTAATCATAGTTCCTCCTTAATATTTCTTTGGGAGAAATAACCTTTCAATTTCCTTTATATTTTTTTTCATTTTAAACTTCCAAAATATCCACTGTATTACTGTGGATGAAGAGGAATGGCATTATTCCTCTTAATGTTGAACTTCAGTTCCCCAAAGAATTGTTGGAACACATTAATGGCGAGCTCACTTCTTACAGCCAGTCAACTCAGGCAAAATAGGATGAGGTCATCTCTGTCCAGTGTCTGAACATTTTATGCTGTGCTACTGTTTTGAGTACATCTCCTTTTCCCTTAGGTTCATGTGCAGTTCTCTCCAGACAGGCAAATATGAAAAAAAAACTTAAAAAAATCAACAAGTTGGTCTAGCAGATTGAAAACATAAAATCTTGCCAGGAAAAAAAAAAAAAAGATACTGAAGTGAAGCTATTCAGTCTTTGTTTATCTCAGTTGGAATGACTGATGGCTGTTTTTCTTCTGCTCTTTGGCTGTTTCCTCCTCTCCAATTTGAGTTTAAAATCTTCATAAAAATATTTAAACTTCAAATAATTGTAATATCTAAACACCCTAAATCTTGAAGCACAAGTACTCAAGATGCTTAGTCCTCAAAATTGCTCTGTGGGCAAGTTTATTAACTTGCTAAGACTGTCTCCACGAAAGTAATGATACCATTATATATTTATAAATGTTGATTTCTTGAAATGACACTCATGCTTACAAGTGCATATAACTAATGATAAAAATGTGATTTGTATTTTCCTGAAACAAAACAGCAAGCATCTGATTTTTCTTTGTGTTAGTCCTGGCCCAGTGTTTCTGAGCTGGCTAACATGGCTCAAAAGAAAACATAAAATGAACACATATGTATTTTCAAATAACATGAAATCTGGAGGACAGGTCAATTATGTCAATAGGTTTCTACTGCTGCATTTGGACTGTACCTATGAACAATTTATTTCTTAATAAAGTTATAGGGAAAGCCAAGGAAAAAGGCCATATACATATGGTAAGAAACTGTCTCCTGGAAAAGTGATCCTGAGATAGGAGCTGGGACATGATCTATAGCAAATCAAGTGCAAACTTAAGGTGTGCTGCTGTAGCTGAAGATAAACAGAGTACTTGGATCTACCATCACAGGAACTTTAGGCAGAAAAAAGAAGCCGTGTTACAGTCATGTGCAGAACAGACAAGACCAGTACTGGAATATTTCTACTATATCTGTTTATTTTCTTCATAAAGAAGTATCAAGCAATTCCTAAGCATTCTGAAAAGAAGTGAGAGATTTGATATTTGGTTTCAGATGTGATAACTAAGCCTAATTTGTTTGCAAATAGAAATATTACAATGCTGTGCCTTTTGAATATACTGACAAAAGACAATAACTCTGATAGTACATGCTCTTTGACCTAAGAGAACAAGGTATGTCTGCCAATCTCTAGAAATTGATGACAAATCAATTCAGATTGAGAATGGAGTGAAACATTTGAACAGTTAATAAACTACTAAGAACTATGGCAGTGGAAGATACTTTGTTTAAATGAGAGTGGGTATCCTTAAGAAACAGCATCAAACATAAAGTACTTCTTCTACACTGTCGAAATTGCTGTATAAAGTCCTTTGACATGTGAAAGTAAGGCAGGATGACCTTAACTGTACACTGCTTTTAAACTAGTTTTTTGAAAAGCAGTTGCTGTTGAAATCCCCAACCTGTCATTCTCAGGTTTGACAGGACTTCTCAATTGGATCTCTGTAAATTGTGATTAGGCATCTTTCTTTGGAAGCTGTGATTTAAGCACTCTTTCCTTCCAATCAAAAGCAAATAATTCCAATACTTCACAGCAAGTCATAAAATAATGAAGCTAGCTGTGGAAACAGAGTGGGGAAAGGTGCCTGAAACCCATCTTTTTGAAAAACATGAAGATAGAAATAATAATAGAAAAGGTGTTTCCTGAGAAGCCTATTGTTGGATAAAAAAAATGCATAATGATTTGTAGGAATCTCTGTTGACACTGAGGGTACTGATATGTAGCCAGTATTATTAAGTGCCAAGTTTTTTTGAATGTAAAGTGCTTTACAACACCTTAAGGCGAGCATCAAGGACACAGTAAATTATGATTCTTTTATGGGGAGGGAAGAAGGGAACAATTTGCTCTCTTCTTCCTGCTGGGTCTCCCTTAACACATTCTGTTTTAAAAAAGCTGTCACTTGCCTTCTGCCACATCACGGCACATTCCTGCCACTTGTGCCATGATCATTTCCTCTGTCACTGCAATAAAGATGTGGCATGCAGTGGGGATTATGTGAAGAAGAGGGAGAGGACATCTACAACAACATTTTATTGCAATTGGTTGCCCTCCAAAAAGTAAAATGTCTTTTACAGGTAAGATTCACCTAAGTTTCCTTTAAATAAAGATCAAAATGAAAACAGTAAGTTTGATTTGTAGGACAGCAAAAAATTCAGTTCTTCGCTATGAAATTAGAAACATCTTTTTGAAAAAAAACCCAGAAATAAGGAGGCATAAGTCACAGAAACACTTTGGTGAAGTCTTGTCCCAGATGACACTTGGTGCAGTCTCAGACTTGCAGGTTTCCATCTCCAGGAGCCTCTGAAGGCTGCTCTCTCTCCTTTTTCCACCTGCGCGTATGGATTAGAAGATGACGTTGAATGCAAATGAAATTCAGAGCAGTTCCAAGGAACTCTTAGTTCTTCCTCCATAACAATGGAGATTTTTTATACAATGACTTCTATTAACTTTATTCTTTCTAAGTACAAACCCACTCTTTTTTCTGGATCTGAACTGCATTTTGAAGTTCAATGAGACTTCGTTGTGTTGCTTTCTCCCCTAGGATGACCGCCCTGTTATGAAGTTAATTGCATTAGAGTCTGATCTGAATTTTTCCCAACATAATTTGCCATGTGAAACTTTCTCTGGCTTCACAGCAAATGATTGTAGCATAAATATTATTTGTGGAATTTCATAGTCTTACAATCCTTGACAAGTTTCTGGCTTTGCAAGAACCCTCATTCCAAGGGACTGATAGAGAAGTCCAACGCAGTCCTTAAGCCAGCTTCACTGAAGCATTTTAAAGTTTTCTCCTTGTGCCTGCAAATTTTGGTCAGTTTTAGGGGTTAGGCCTGATGAATGACTCTACAAACTTCTAAGGCAGCCTGATCCTTGCTTTTATGCTTTCAGTGGATTGTTTGTTATGTTTGAATGTTTTACAGAATTAAACTCAACAAAATTCTGTTTAATAAGGATAAGGACTGGGAGTTCTTCCTCTCCTTATTCCCATTTCTCATTATTTGAAAAGTTGTTTTCCATTTTCCTTTGTTTCTTAGCAGCTTCACATTCTTTCAGATGACCTTTCTTCTATTTGTGTTCAGATGTGGCTAAAACCAGCTCTGTTGAGGCAATTAAATCTTATCTATTTTTCTCTCTTTCCCAGTCTGTGTTTAGTTATTTTTCTTCTGTGCAACCATGATTGGGGGCTGTCATACTGCATCTTCTTCCCAGCTGACAGTAACATTTCTCTCCTTACTATCTTCTCACAAATTCATTCCTCAGCCTCTTACATGAGATCCCCAAGTACCACCCTTATTCAATAATGTCTCTTTTCACAGTTTGTTTCTACTTTCAAATACTTTAGGACATTGCTCATTATTTCTAGGGTTTCCCTGTCTTTTTATTTTCTTTATGGGAAAATGGGATTTAGCTAAGTGGCTTATTACCATCCAAAATGTTGGGAACGTAGGTCACTGCATCTTTTAACAATTCCAAATCAGCTTTGTTTCATCACTTGCAGATTTAATATTACTTAAATATTGATGCATATCTTCTTAGTCTAACCAGCATTAAAAAACAAAACAAAACAAAACACAACACCAAAAAGAAACCCAACCAAAAAAACTCAACAAAACACAAAACCCTAAGCTATATTTTTTTTTATTCATATTGTTCATTTTGTTTCATAGCTTTGATCTACAGTGTGGCAATTTTTCTCTGCCTATTCAGTGCAGTCTTTACACACACTACGGTATTTTTTCTTGGGTTTTTTCATCAAGCTGCTTATTTTTCTAGTTAAGTCTGACTAAAACTGACAATTGTCAGATGATTATAAAACTCTGCTTCACTTACTTCTAGAATTCTCAGTTTCTTTTATGTAAAACTTTGTTCCTTACATATATCTGAATTATGTAGTCCAGAAGCAATGTCAGAGCTCTTTTGAACCAGTGCTACACAGCATCCATCCTATTCCAAAAGGTTATAGTACACCTGGGACAGGAACAGAGAAGGCAACCAGTTTGAGAAAGAGCTAATAGCAGAACTGAGGGGTATCACCCAGGAAGAAACATACCTTTGGGGAGAAGGGTACATACAGTTCTTCAAAATCTTAAGTGCTTTGGCAAAAATTGGTACATAACAACTATACTTCTAAAACAATAAACAGGAGATGTCAGATGAAACTGGTAAGTGATCTTCTTAAGTGGGCAAAGAAAATTGTTCAGCAATAGTTCAGCTGTAGAATTTCTTACCTGTGGAGGTAGTAGACACTGAAAGCCTACATGATTCTTATAGGATGGAGACCCAATGGAAGGAAAAACCTGTAAGAATAGAAGAAAACCCCTAAGTGACCATCAGGAACTCCCAGAACCACAAATACTGAGATGCTGGAAGATTATTCTGCAGAAGCATCCGTAAGACTCTTGCTGCCTTCTTATGTTTTTTTGCTGGCTGCCCTGAGACACAGGACAATGTACGAGGCCATTTGTCTGACACTGGAATAGATATTGCACACAAAAGCATTTTTTCAGACTTTTATAATCTGAACTTGCATGCTTGGAATTCAATAAATAATAATAAAAATTGCATGTTGTCTTCCTGCATTTTGGGTCACTTAACATTGCACAGAGACTAGAGCCTCTGGGACAGTCAACTCTGAAAACTGTAAAGGCTCTGCAAGTCTGGGGAGACATATCTGTTGTGTTTAGTCTACAGAAGTACATGTACTGCTGGCACATATTCCCTAAAGCAATTCCCTTGTGAACTGAATCTGCCTGTGTACTGCATAGGCTAGAGAACTATTTTGAAAAAGTGAAGGCAAAGAAAAGGTACTGGGAGCCCAAATTTTTTCTCTTCCCCAAACTGTTAACTAACCAATACTTGACATGTGCCTGGCAAGATGGCCAAAACCGCAAATTCCTTCTCAATCTGTGTGGGAAAAAATTATCTTCTATCATCCCACTTTGTTTATTCAGCACTGACAAGGCAAAAAGATGAGGAGGGCTATTGATCTTGTAAAGCTTGTAATGTAACAAGTGAAAAGCCAACACAATTGGAGAGCAGAAAAAGGAAAAAATGAAGGATTTAGAACTAAAGAACTTCACTCACTCAGAATCAGTAAGCATTTTAGGGACAAATCGCTCTACTTTCCTACCTGTAAAATAAGGAACTCTCACAAGGTTGCATGCAAATTTGTGGAAGTTAGCAATGCTTATTTTCTGCAGTAATGCACACAATAAAAATCCTCCTAAGGAAACAGAATATTCTGTGTGCAATGCAATACGGAAAAGTGTGAGGCCACACACTGGGTAAAGAGGAAAAGAAAAAAAGAAACAAAGAAATAATAGATAAATAAAAAATAGAAACAAAGACAATTCTGAAGAGCAAGATGGTTCATTTGCTGAGCACTCTCCATCAAAGGACCTAATAAAAAAAAAGAAAAAATCCAAGCCTCGAGATTTGTTAGGAGTACAGAGACAGTGTTCTGAAGACAAAAGAAAAGTCTGAGTAATACTTTTTGTCCCTCAGCAGGCCTGGGTTAATATGAAAAGATAGCATGTCATATTTTTATTTTATTTTTCCTCTGGGGGGTGAGGATTTTTCTCCTTATTACCCTCTTTTTAAACTTTCCTAACCAGTCAATTTGCTATGTCTGCTACCACATTTTTCTGCATATCTTTCTTCTCACAGCCTTGTGACGTTTTTGAAGTCTTTCTGGACTTTGTCCCACAAGCATCTGTTCCTTGGAGCTGTCCCGAGACCACTCATTTTGTTTGTACCATGTCAGTTTGCTCAGTCTTTGTGATTATGGTTCTGGATGCCAAAGTTATGCTCATGATCTTAATAACCATAGTTCTGACTCTCCTTCCCTGCACAGTGAGATGATATCTCCATTTTATCCAAATTCAGGCACTACTTCATGCTCTTTTAGATGCATAATTTTAACTCTGGCAATTCTCAAGCATCTTAAAGGTTGTGTTTTTACTCAGGCTCTAGGCCTCTCTTCCCAGAAGGTAACAGGCTGCCCATTACTTGCTTTCACCCAAGTCATGTTCTCGTCTGAAAATTTTAATGACAGCTGAGCTACATCAAACAGGTCTTCTCAAAACTCTTTTCAAACTGGGAACTTTGCTAAATGCTATTGGATTATTTTTATTTCAACTACAGAATAAGATGATAACTGATTTGATTGAGTATCTTGATAGTGAGAGCATACAGGCAAGATGCTGGAAGATTAATGACAAGGTATTTCTCAAGCTCAGGGACTAAAACTCACTCCAAGTGCTTTGGAGAAGGGTAACTTTACCACCATCCTGTAAGACAGGCTGAGCTGGAAGCAGTGTCTTCCCTCTAGTGACGGTATGACACTGCTATTTTACACAATGATTGTAGGATCCTGTAGGGCAGAAGACAGCTGTCTGAGCAGAGGAAGAAAATCCAGCAACCTCATTTCCAGTCTCTGCCCCAACGTCTTTCATGTCTAAAACATCTGACTCTAAACACCAAGTTAAAGATTTTGAAAAAAAAAAAATTTAAAAAGTCATGTCTCATAGTTAGAATAGCTGCTTATTTTTGAACTTCGTTTCACTGCTACATTAGTGAGCCAAAGAACCAGAGTATTAATCTTCCAGAAACAAACAAACAAACAAAAAACCCCCACTGCCTGTTTATCTAGGTTTCTATGGTTCTGATTACATTAGAATTAGTAAAATCAGAAATACTTCTCTGCATTACATGAATACTGAAAGAGCGATACTGATTGTTTACAAATGGGATGTGAAGATACTGTCCCTGCCACCAACACTGAAGTTTTTGACACTGATTTGTGAATTGCCCTTCTTCATATGGAAAATTCCTTATAATTTTTATAAATCTCCATGGTGAATTTCTCCTTTTCAATGACATATCAAACATAAAATACTTAGATTATTAAGTACCTTGGCGGTTATTAACTCTCATTTGCTATCACAATATCAATCAACAACCTTCTTCAGTCAGTACTGTTGACTTTCTTGGTCCACTTACTAAATCCATCAGTTAACACAAACTGGACTTTTTCCCATTTTGTTGTTTTTGCTAAAAGGAGCTTGCTGTAAAAATCTTGAGAGCCACTTCAATGGCCTGCTTCAAATCTTTCAGTATCATTCTCACAAAAAACCTTGGCCATGCTGGTGGGCTTGCACTACCTATTCTCGTTATTAGTATCCTTGATATCCATTGCCTTGACTTTAGTTCATCATACTGTGCCTCCTATCTTTGGAAAATACGGAAAGTCACGGTGAAGGATGGTGTTCGCCAGTCTTATTGACGTTCTTTACATGAGTAGTTACTTTGATATAAAATGTACTTCTGCCATTCTTCTCTGAGAATGTTTCTTTTAAGTGTGTTTTTTAAACTTAAGCATAAGAACCTTGGTGTAAACCAGTGATGCATTTTAGATACAACATTGCCATACTGTTTCCGAATTAGGTTGGTTTTATTTTTTCTGGAATGAAACCAAAACAAAAGCAAACTTTCCAACCCCTAGGCTAGGCTACCCCAAGGAACTGACATTTCTAGGAAGTCTGTTATACTGTTCAGTGTTACTTCATTTTAGTTCATTGAAATAAGAAGTAGACAATGTTTAATATAATAAAGAACTCTAAAAGTTAAATGATTTTGGTTTTCTTTCTTTTTTTTCATATAGCATGATAAAGGTCCTTATTATATATCAGTTTATGACTCTCTTTTGTTTCTTTAATTTATATAGTTTGATAATCAAAGCGTGAGAAAAGTCCAGCTAAATTGGAATTGCACTGATCACACTTCAGTACGTCTGACACTCCTTTGAAATATCATTGTGTAGGCTAGCTTAAAAATAAATGAAAGTGACAGAAGGGTAACAAATGTGATTAGAAAAATAACACCAATACTTTGTCAATTATTCTTGCTTTCAGAAGGTAATGTGCTCTATAAGTTATGTAACCTAATGTGGAACATTAGTTTAATGCTGATTAATTAACATTAATGCTGAAAATCTCTAAGTGTTCTGTTCTTTGTTGTTTTGTTTTTATTTAATTTCTGCAACTCTGCCCATATAAGTCATTCTTGCTGCCCTTTGTTCCTGCTGCAGGAAGGTTATGAGAGCAAACACTGTTCCTTAAAATACATGGCTATTTACTTTCTTTGAACAATAGAGTTTTTAAATATCAATTCTTAACTTCTACAGAAATTAAGACAAAGAATAAGGGTCAATGAGAAACGAAAGTCAAATGTTATCTTGCATTCAGTAGAAAAATGTGAATTACATAATTTAGGAATGATATAGAAAAAGAGGTAAACCATCAAAACATTCTTTAGCAAGAACATCAGTTTCTCTGTGGTAGGTTCAGATTCTTTATTGAATTAGAACAATTTTATGCCAAACCACTGGGAGTTCTTTATTTAAAAAGATAAACTGTATAAATAAATGGTATAAATTGCTACCGCAATCATAGAAAAGGAAATGGATGTAAAAAGTGTTCCTATTGGCATTTACACTTGAACATAATTATACTTATGAAAAAGAAATATACGTAGAAATATTATGGGATATAAAACAAATGAATAAAACTATAAAATGCTATCAAGATCTTTAAGACGCATTTTCCTATTTAGGATCACAATGGTTTCTCTGGTTGTGGCTACAACAAGAAGATGTTACTTTCAGTAAAATACGCATTTGTCTTTATCCATACATAAGCACATGTATTGTGGATTTTTGCTAAAAGAGATTAAGTTTAGCATTGTGTCTATAGACAAACAGCACTCATACAATGCACAGAACGGCCAGGAAGATGTGTCAAACTGTTGCAGCACTGCTGTGCTAGCACTGCCCAGGGAATTATGTCTGGTTTTGTGTCCTGGGGAATATGGTGACCACCCAGGTGCTCAGCACTCCCATCCAGGCACGACTGTTGCCCTTGCAGTATATCTTACCTCACACCTGTCTGATTGGTGCATAGCAGATGATGACTGCAAAATGCTACTGGAATTACTTTCAGCTAAAAGGGTAAATATTTCTATTAGGGCAACAGATGATACTGTTCAAACTCCTATGAAATACCCATATATCTATGTTTTTACTAATCCTACTAAACCTCTTATAAACAGTTCAATAGGTTTTTAAGCGACTCCAGCTGTGGGCGTCATTCCCCTTCTCCTTCCTTTCTTCCTTCCCTGCCCAATCTTGCTGAGACACCAAGTGTTCCTCGATAATATTATCTCAAAACAAGGGTTGCAGAGGCTGTTTTTCATACACTCTTTCAATATGCAAGACTATCTTGATGTACAAGCCTCTACCTTCTTCACTCACCTGAGACTGCTAATCCCGAATGCTCAACAGCACTGCCCTAAAGAATGTTATCCTCAGGGAGAGGAGAAGGCATGTGTGGTTTGCTTTCAGTGTCATCTCTTTCCAGCATCAGGATAAGGAACCAGATGCAGATGCCAGAGACGATGAGGAGGAGACACAGATGTAGCAAGAGCAGTTGGCACAGAAGTATGACAGGCTGGAAGTCATGGATTCTGCAGTGGACTTGAAGAGCTACGTTGTTAGAGCATCTACTATGGTGGCAGGATGCTCTGCCTAAGTGGAGGTAAAACAGCTTGAGCCATACCCTATTTGCAGAAGTTATCACTGGTGGAAGGAGAATGAGGGTCACTGTTCTTTTGGTGCTGGAGAATGCTGAGACTCATCAAAGCCAAAGTTAAATACTGAGGAAGTGCAATGTTTCCTGACAGAAACTGGCACTGGTGATGATGCAACAGACAAAGCTCCTGATAAAGGAATCAACAAGTGACAGTACTGATAACTTATCTAAGGCTGCTGAGCTGACACTGGTGGTGACAGAGAGGTGACACTGCTGGCCTGTAGACACGACTGACAACCCAGTCCCACTTTATAATGGTAGGGTCTTCTAACATACCCCTTCTCAGAGTGTGTGTGGAAATCCCTCCCTCAAGTAGGGATGCTCCTCAAGGTTTCTCCTTGAGGCTGAACAAAAGAGATTTGCCCACAAGGTGGATATGGATGAAAAAAAGTAAATCTTAATAATTATCTTGCTATCTTTAATATCATTGCTTCGACATTGCTTCAGTTAAGAGTGCACTACACTAGTAGTTGTAGCTATCTATACTGTGTAGGAAATAATTCTGATTAAGGCTTTTAGTCTAGTCATTACCACCATCCATTTTGATAGATTATTTATTTTAGTCATAGAAACACATTTGGTTTGCCATCCTTAATCCCATGGGACAAAATCTTATAAAGGATCAATTACACATATTATAATCCCTTAGACATAAGCCTTTGACCAAGGGCTAAGATTGGATCCAGCTGCACTTAGGCTCCTTTCTGAGGAGTTTAGAAAGCAAGGGGGTCCTTTCTGCACCTTGTGACACAAGAGGAGAGTCTCCCTGATGAACTTCATCTGAAGCTTCCATTCTGCCCATGGCAATTTCTACTACTACAGTATTCCTTTACTGCGCATCACTGAGTTTTTTAAGAGGTTGGTAAAAAAAAGAAAAGCAAAAGTCTTTTTCACAGAAGATATTGATATTTTGAATCCCAATGAAAGCTATCTTCCAAATTTGTTCCAAAGTGGAAACTATAAAACTCTTGTTTGGGAAAAACATACAGGTACCTTTAATTTTTGCAATTACATTTTTTAATGCCTTGCAAACATTTATCACAGCTTCTTGAAACATATCACAGCACCTCAGAAGATACACTGTGAAATCTCAAATAAAAACATTGTATCTCAAATTAAACATTCATTGAATAATAATAAAAATACATCATTTTCTGAATCTACCTGCTTCTACTGTAATAGTGTGATATTACACACAAACGAAGAAGGTAAACATCTGGTGAACTAATTTAAGGAGCATCTGTTTTTGATAAGTTGTGTTAGCCCGTTAATGTTCTACTCAGCAGCAATGCAAGGAGCTGGGACTGCAAGTGCAAATTCATACTTTTTATTTGTGCTTTTCCACTATAACAGAGTAAATGTATTACTTGTGCTCTTCTTCCTTTTTGCTGCCTGATTTTTGCATCACTTAGTGCACTGGATGAGAGTTTCAGTGGCATGTCCACAATCCAGCCTACCCTAGAAACTGGTGGCAGGGAAAAAAATACAGGACTGCATCTCCTTGGACTGAGGACAGAACACATAGGTTCAGTATTAGATGCCACTCAACGACAAGCTCTAGATCTAATGGCCATCTTCAGTGATCTGGGATTCATTCCATGATTTTCTTATTTGCTCCACTACCACCATGGACTATGTTTTTGTCTCTTGGAGTGAAATCATCATGTTTCAAAAAAACCTAAAAACAACAATAACCCCACAAAAAACAGCACCAAAACACTCAACCAATCAGTAAACAAACAAACAATTTACCCCCCTAAAACCCCCCAAAACCCCTCTATGCAGGGTCTAGTTCCAAAAAAGAGTTTAAAACTCACCATTATAAATTGATCAAATTGCTGTATGTCTGGAAATTTTAGACAGGTAGCTAAGGTCCTCAGATTACTCAAGGAAGCATGTCTTGGTGGAAGAAGGACAATCTAGATGACATGTAGCTCTACCTGCAGAGAAATATGAAGAGAATATTTCTGTGATTTCCTTCACCAATGTGTAGCAAGACAAGGAAAGGAAACAAACACTGAAAAACAAAGTGAACAGCAACCAGCTCATACAAATAATTTTTTGCTGAACTAGCTTTTTCCTATTAAAGCATTAACTCCTGTCAAGTAAAATCTTATAGATTTACATACTTAAAAATGCCAGTACCTTAGTGCTTCAGCACTCTCCTTGTAGATGCTGGGGAATGTTATCTGATGAAAGACTCTGGCATTGAACTGAAAAATTTATTTCCTTTGGGAAGCAATTTAATTACAGAAAAATGCTTTTCATTTTCACAGAAAATTGACTATATCTTGTTTGTTTATTTCTTTTTGCCTCTGATGTCAGTCCATTACCATTACTGGAAGGAAAATGTAAATGCATTTCATTCCTGGCAAGCAGATTTCAACTTCCCCTCGTGTTTCTGAATCAAACAGCAAAATTAGCTTTGCATTAAATTATTGAAAAATGACGCTGTTTATTAACCTTTGGATTTTAAATATCTTTGTAAATATTTCCATTCTAAATTCTTGAAAAATAATTAATATTAACAGTTTATTTGATACTATAATTCATATTTTTGCCTTCCAAAGCAGGCAATAATAGATAAAATTCCACTGAGGGTACAGGGCAATGAAAGAACATCCAAAAAATCTGCCTAAGAATACTCAAGCATATAATTCACTATTTAAATGATTTAATGTACTTCAAATTGAATTTGTAAGAGAAAAAAACTTTTGCTTTTTAATAACATTTAGAGACTGAAACTGCTTTCAGGCAACAAATGACCAAGTAAGGAGGAATTACTGATGTTATTCCAAAAGCCCAGTATAATTAAAAGTAAATGTTATCCACTTATTCTAGTTTATGAAGTGTTCATAATACTTCATACAAAAAAGGATGAATAATGATAAGAATAATTCTTATTTGGTGGAACAAGAGCATTTCTTGCAAAGTTATATCATATATATTCCTTAGGATGAAAATTGGAATTACTGAACAATTAATTTTGTATTTAGATGAATTTAAGAAAACATGTCATTAATATCTATGCTTCTCCTTTTCTTTTTAATCATTGAAGCCAGACTTGCAGAAAGCAAAAATGTTCAAAGAAAACATGCATGAATAAACCAAGCACTTCCTGCTACAGTCAGTATTTGCAAAAAGTGTTTGTTCACAAAGAACATACATTTAGATTTTCCTAGCAAGGCATCCAGTAACAAACAATATTATATTCACATGCATTCCATGCTTTTTCAATCAGCTACAAAGCTTGACACTCTTGATGAAGGTGTCACAGCTTTTCTATTTCTTCCATTTGTTTCTTTTGTTTTTATCCTGGAACACATTCACATGCAAATGTAAATTTTTCTCTTCTTAATCAATATGTAGCAAACTCTGCCATGCAATAAATTCAGCTTTGTCATACTTGCCTTTTAGAGCAGTAATGTGCCTCATATCTGGGGATATTTATTTTCAACAATTTTTTCACTGATAGACCTCAGTGACTTTTTATGCTTCTCTCAGTTGAGGGAATGGAAGCTGGTTACAGCCCTTAGTTTCAGGGAGGCTTAACATAATCCGTAGTGGCACTGTTCCCAGGGGGAAGCCTTTGGCCAACATCTTTTGGACCTGCAGTACAGCAAGGTGACTGCAGCAAAGTTTTCAGAGGCACCACAAAAATAAGGAAAAAGACAACAGTGCTGTCATATAACGTGGTCGAGGTTGTGGAAATAGTTGTGGTTGTGGTATGGTTGTAGAAATAGTTCCCTCATTGCATAGCTGAGGGGTGCAACTACCACGCAAGAGTTTTTATTTCTCGGTTGTGGAATTGATCTCACACAAACTCCAGACCCACCTTTCATGATGCTGTTGGTAGGTTCAGTTCAAGCAGCCTCACGAGAAACCACGTTTCATTAATTTGCAAGGGTTTCTATAATGCCTGTGACTCCAGAGGAATAAAGAACATTAACTCTAATATAAGAACTTATTATACAGTGAGGAGACTTTCAGCTTCTCCCAGAAGACAGTCTAGAACAAAAAAGTTTCAGATAAGTAAGACTTGTCCTAATTTTCTACCTAGATACTTTTCAAAGGAAAGGCACAGACTGAAAAAAAAATTAATATCCATAGTTATAAGCAAATCATAAGCCTCTAGATATTCAGTAACTCTTAAATGTGTTAGTAAACTTGAAATGCATTTAACATAAAGGTTCTCAAGCCAGCAGCATTTTGTGTCAAGGTTTTTCATAATGGCTTTCTCTAATAGAACTGGCTCTGTTACTCAGAATACTGAGAACAAGGAGAAATACAAGAAATACAATTTTGTTCCCAGTCTAACTGACACAATTCCATGCCCCTCAGCAATGTTGCTTCCCATTTACTCCTGTGCAAGACTTTGATTCAACAAAGCGGTTAAATATAAGCTGAAAGCCCTCAATGAGCAAAGAAATCCCTTTACTTAACTGTAGGCAGGCAGGACCTCAGTGCTTGCTATTTTTTTTTTAAAGTTAAATGTGTGCCTAAGACCTTTACTGGATGAGAGCCTAATTGAATAAAGTAGTGGATTTGAGTCTATCCCCTATAATCTTCTCCATAATGTTCACAATCTTTCTTCTCTAAACTATGTTTCCTGATACTGTTTACCTTTTCTTAGCACTAAATGCAACATGATCCCCTGAAAGTTCCACATGTCACTGGGCTTCATGAAACAGAACACGGGGTGGGTATCCACTGACATTATGAGATTGCCTTTGTAGGTCATGCTAAGCAAGAAATACGAGTTAACTTTGCGACGCAATTAATTATCAAGCAAGAAAATTAAGTATTGCTTTTACAAAAATAGTTGAACTCTGGAGTAAGCATAATTCAGAAAATAAGAACTTTCTCAAGAAAGTTCAAGAGGATTTTAATTTAACGAAAGAGAAAGAAATGGTGTGTTCAATATTAAATGGAAAATAAAACATCAGAATGAAATTAGCAATTCTGATCCAAAAACCTACTACTGAAACTGGAAGTAGTGAAGTCAGGAGCATGCCTGGCTGGTGGGAGTCCTGGGTGCCAGTTCCTGGTCATTGCAATGATTTCTAGAAGATGTGTTTGAAGTGGAAGGCCTTTTCTGAAACTGGATCATTTAATAGTCTTCCACCTACTCTGAGAGATATTATACAGTCATTTTCATAAAGCAATAGAGCTCTAATACCTAACAAGTTCTTTTTTCTTTTCTTGCTACTCTCACTGGAAAGCTGTTGCAGCAAACTCCAGCCCCTTGTCTAATTTCTGGGCTAAATTTAACCATGACCAGGGTATAAAAATTTATTCACATACTGGTGGTTCCCCTTTATTTAAAGGCTGGTAGAGTGCTTTGCCTCATTAGTGTTTACACTTTTAACTCCAACAATAGCTGCTTTCTCTGACTGAATCCCATATCACCATTTCTCTCCAAGCCAAGCAGATCTTGCTCTTTCACTGTGTCTGCATTAGTCCTCAGCTCCCCAGCAAGTGCAGATATACGGCAGAGTCAACTTTTCTGCCTGAAGTCTGTACTTCATGACTGTACTGTCATGACAGGTTCCAGTCGTTGCTTATGTGCTTTTGTGTTGGTTTTCTGGTTGGATGGTTTGCTCTTGTTGTTGTTTGTTCCTGTTTCATTTGTTTGCTTGTTTTTGTGTTGTTCTGGGGTTTTTTTTGGTTTTTTTGTTGTTTTTTTTTTTTTTTTTTTTTCTGGTGCTGTTTCAGGTCTTCATCTTCAAGTGGAGATTTAGAGATTTTTGTATCTCTGGCCATAGCATGTATTGCACTTCAGATTGCCTATCTGTACTGGCAGCAAGACACATCCTGAAGGAAACCTAAAGGCATCTTTCAAAAAGCAAACTTTTAAAGGCAGAGTAATTAGGAGAGATATAGCTGAACAACTCTTTGCACCTCCATGCAAACAAAACTGCATTTGTTTCTCAAATGTGCAGACAACAGTAAGCTTCCATAGAAGTAGGCTACAGGAGTCATTCAAGCAGGTTTCACAAAGACAAATGTAACTCCAAAGTAAATTAGAGTACTAAGTTGTCCATGGAACTTTATTATAGAGGATTGTGATGTGTGACAATGTGAATAGCCAAAGAATGAACTCTCCCTCAGGTAGCAATTTGTAATATCTGGAATATCTTACTAAAATTTTGTCGCTTTTTATCTTGCTATATAAAACTGCTTTTCTGATTTTACTTTTTTTGTGTAATCATAGATAGAAGCCAACTTTATTTCTCAGACATCCTTTGTTAGCTTCATGACCTCCTTTGCTTCACCTTCCCAATTTTTTTTCCTGCCCTGCTCACTTTGTAGTAAAAGTGGAAACACCAGTTTGGCAGAGTTAATGCAGAATAACGTGCCAGCCTCTCAGATCTGCAGTCTTGATGCTTTTAACTTTAAGCTTTTCCAAGGAAAAATGTTTTTTCTACGAGTTGGGGAATTATGAGTGTTTACTCAAGGTTGATACTTATGATGTTTGCATAAGCAAGTTTTTGGATGTTGTGTTGTAGACTTTAAGAGTTTCTGTAAACTATGGTCTGTAAACTGTAAGAGCTGTAGTTTGTACTATAATTGTTTAAATCTTTTTCAGTCAATTGAGACTGATATTTTCTTGATCAGTGCCCTGGGAAACTTGGATACTGGAGATTATTTGGCATTGGCTTTAATATCCTGGCACTGAATGATCCACTCTGACACAATATTAGCATGCACTACGTCACCTTGGGATGTGAGCTACTAGACATGTTTTATTTCTTGTCTTAAATTATTGCTGTGTGCTCTTAACCAGCTCTCCTTTTCTACCTGAGCAGTGACTGTGATGATATGAAGCCTTTCTTGACTAGTTTTTTTCTTAGTTCATGGATTGTTCAAAGACTTAAAGACTATTAATGATTCCACTAAAGCTCTGGTGTCTCTTTGAGAGATATCACCTTTTTATTAAATACTGCAAAGGGATTGATATTCAGTAGCAGTGTGTTAATGAGATTTCTCAGTAACTTTTTTTCCACACCAGCTCTGTTCAATAGCTTTTATTCATGGTCTGTAAGCATTAATAATATTGAGTGTAGTACTGCAGTTAAATTGGCTAACACAATAGCTTTGCCTCAGCCTCCACCAACAAGTGCTCCAGACACACCATCCAAACCAAGGAAGACAAAGGCAGGGATTACGAGTATGCAGAACCACCTGACTGTAGGAGAATATCAAGTTCAAGACCATCTAAGGAACCTAAAGATGCCCAAGTCCATGGGATCTGATGAGATGCATCCACAGATCTTGAGACAACTGGTGAATGAAGTGGCTAAGTCTCTTTTCATGCTACTTGAGAGGCTGTGGCAGGCCAGTGAAGTTCCCACTGACTGGAAGAGGGGAAACACAATCTCCATTTTTAAAAACAGAAATAAGGAAGACACAGGGAGCTACAGGCCAGTCAGTGTTATCTCTGTTCCCACCAAGATCATGGCGCAGATCCTTCTGTAAACTATGCTAAAGTACATGGAAAACAAGGAGGTGATTACTGTTGGCCCTTCACTAAGGGCAAATTGTGCCTGACAAATCTGTTGGCCTTCTATGACAGCATTATGGTGTTGATGGATAATGGAAGAGCAGCTCATGTCATCTGCCTGGACTTGCACAAAGCACTTGACAGTGTCTCACATAACATCCTTCTCTCTAAACTGGGGAGACATGGATTTCATGGATGGACCACTTGGCGGATAAGGAATCTGATGGCTGGTGCCACTCCAAGAGCTGCAATTAACAGCTTGGTGACTTTTTTCAAAGAACTTCTCAAACAGAGTTGATTGGCCAAATACAGGAATAATTGGCTGAGAACCTCTGGAACGCCATCTTGGAGGAATCTAATAGCCTCCAAAATAAATCCAGTATACGTTTTAATCCCTGTACTATTCTCAGACGTGGTTCCCACTCACAGCAAAACCAAGGAAAGACCCGTAAATTCAGTGGAAGGTAGACAGGACCTAAAAGCTTTTACAAGGAACAAGATGCAGTGTGTTAATGATCTGTAGATCTGTGGTTCAATTCTGAAATAAGTGTTCAAGAAAATCTTGCAAATAGTTGGAAAAATAAATACAACTGACATTTCTCTCAAATTGTCATGGAATGCACTCCAGCTGTATTTATTATACACATTTTCTCCATGTGCTATGTGCTTGCATTCTTTTGTGATGAATGATGCTGCCGTGTGTTGGAGTCTTCGTGCTATCTTTCTTTGAATCAGGAATGTGTAGGAGGTTATTTGAGGACAAAATACTGTAGGACCTCCCCTCATATTTTTGAATATGTAGCATGGAGCTGAGCAGTGGCTGAATGGCGTGATTTAGGAGAGTTCACTGGAAGCAGAACACAGCCTGCTGATGCTACCTGTGTACTCATGCCTTGCTGTCCATTTTGCTGTGTCTACACTAACTGAGGATCAGAACTCCATCTGTTGTTGTCTGACTTTTCATTTGAAATCTTTGGACATAAATTTTACCTTTCTGATAGGTAAACTGTGGGCCTGGGCCATGCCTAATACTCCTAGACACTATGGCAGCAGTAAATAATGCATTACCATGAATCACTGTAGCTTAATGGAAATTAATCAACTTGGCTGTCACCCAAACCTGGAGAAGCATTTCACCCTAGGGAGGCTTCCAACTCCATCACGGAGCATACAAGAAAGCAAGCTGATCTTGTGGTATGCAGCAAATGTAAAGATCCAGTTTCAAACAGGGAAAGAAATGATACAACATTTAATGCCATAAAAGCCATATGCCATCCTACAGGATATTACTCACATGGCACAGATCTTCACAGTGACATACACTTTGACTGCTATTTTACCCTTATGTTGTGACTACATGCTAGAGTTATAGGAAAAATGATAAAGGTAAACAGCATGTAGCTTAAGTTTAATGAGAAAGTTTCCAAGAAATGCAAGTTCATTTGTGGGAAAAGCTTTCTGTTTCTGCTTTCTCCTGTGATTTCAGTTTTCTCATAAACATGCTGAATTTTGAAATTTGTTCCGCATTTTTTCTTCCAATGGAAACAAAAAATGAACTGGCATCCCAAGTTTCCTTTTCCTAGACGATCCTCTCTCTTCCTTAGTGTGCTGTTACCACTTGGCCAGCACCGCTTTTTGATTTTCTCTGACCTCTCTCTTGCCTTCCTGGCAGTGCAGTGGCTCACTCGGAGATTGTTTCCGTCTTTGACCCCCGTGAAAAGCAGTGGTTAGAAAACTCTCCTAGGATGTGAATGCAATGGCTTCAGCTCTTTGAGAAAGGTCCAGCTCTCCCACTACTGGGCAAGCGCTGTAATCACTCATCTGTTATGCAGAATCTGCACTTTTCCTGTTCTCTGTAATGAAGTCAGTGCCAACATTTTATTCTTCTCCCATGATCTCAGTGCTAAGGGTAAATATTCCAAGAAGGCATAGGGGACAAACCCCCTTAGGGATGCATGTAGAATTTAAGGGCCTGTCTGCCTAAATCTAGACTGCAACAGAGCAGAACATGAGGTGCCTGGATGGCTCCCCAGACTGGAAGGACAGAGTGTTGTGCTCACAACAACACATGCCATCACTGCAGGAACTTGCAGGATGGTCATGATATGCTGACAGATGGAGACACCTGGGAGTTTAGGTGGTTTGACTCTGGATCGCTCTCAGGTATATAAGCAGAATTCCAGCACAAGAAAACTTATAAGCTGTGTCTGTAACCTTGACTACAACATTCAGCAAAGTGTTGTAAAGTACCCAAATACACTTCAGGAGGGTAGATTTGAGTGTAGAGGATGTTGATGGGAAGTAGGCCTGGAAGTTGATTGTGCAGTCAGGGTGACTTTGCTGATGCAGTGAAAGCAACATTACGAGAGAATCTCTATGTTCAGTCTCTAGGAGGATGTAGTGGGTTGTCCTTGGCTGGATCCCAGGCATCCACCAAAGCCTCTCTATCACTCCTCTCTGCAAATGGACAGGGGAGAGAAAATAAAACAAAGGGTTCATGGGTTGAGATAAGGACTGGGAGAGATCACTCACCAAATACTGTCACAGACAAAACAGACTGGAATAGAGGATATTAATTGAATTTATTACTAACAAAATCAGAGCAGGATAATGAAAATAAATAAGACTGTAATAACACCTTCCCCCCCACCCCTCCCTCCTTTCCAGATCTATCTCCAGTGGCGTAGGGAGATGGGGAAAGGGGGTTATGGTCATTATATCTCTGCTCAGGGAGAGGAGTCCTTCCCCTGCTCCTGCATGGGGTCCCTCCCATGGGAGACAGTTCTCCATTAACTTCTCCGACCAGAAGCAACCATCCCACGAGCAACAGTTCTCCACAAACTCCTGCAATGTGGGTCACTCTTCCACAGGGTGCAGTCCTTCAAGGACAGGCTGCTCCAGTATGAGTTCCCCACAGGGTACAATCCTACCAGGAAACCTGCTCCAGCATGGGCTTCTCTCTCCATGGGTCTGCAGGTCCCCATCAGGAGCCTTCTCCACCATGGGTTTTCCATGGGTTCACAGCCTCCTCTCAGGCATCCATCTGCTCCAGTGTGGGTCTCCTCCAGGGGCTGCAGGTGGATCTCTGCATCACCATGGACCCTCATGGGCTGCAGGGGCACAGCTGCCTCACCGTGGGCTGTACCATGGGGCTGCAGGGGAATCTCATCTCTGGTGTCTGGAGCACCTCCTGCCCCTCCTTCTCCACTGACCTTGGTGTCTGCAGGGCTGTTCGTTCCTCTCACGTGTTTTCATCTCAATCTTCTCTGGTCCCAATTACCTCTGCACAACAACTTTTTTTCTCTTCTTCTTCAATAAGTTTCCACAGAGTCGTTACCACAATTTCTGATTGGCCCAGCCTTGGCCAGTGACACACCTGTCTTGGAGCCTCTCGGGATTGGCTCTGCTGGACATGGAGGAAGCTTCCAGCACCTTCTCACAGAAGACACCTCCGTAGGCCCCCTCACTACTGACACCTGGCCATACAAACCCAGCACAGAGGGGCTGCCTACCTTGGCAGTGCTCTGTCCAGTTGATAGGACAAAGCACAAAGACTGTCATAATCAGAGGATGAATGTCCACAAATCAGAGGAGATGAGCTCAAGTGATGTTTGAGAGTCATATTATAACTTTTCTAATAATTTGGATTATAACTAGCATATATGGCCATTTCTGAGTGCTCTTACCAATAAGTTTAAAACACATGCTGATGTACATCTGGGATGGTTTAAAACTGAAAATGAAGACAGAGAACATCCAGAAATCCTTGGAAAGGCATGATTTAGCCACTTGCAAACTCAGCCTTTTCTGTGGAGGAAGAATGTTGATGTATTAGCGTGGCACTGGTCGTTGCCACTCTTCTTGGGACAATGATTCAAAGAGCTTGGCTGTTTCCAGGGAGAAGGAAAATAGGGATGTTTTCTACAAAAACACATTCCTTGCTCTGTACCTAGATATGATGTAGGATCCAATGTGGATGAGCATGAGTCATGTGCTCCACATGCCTTATGGCACTCTGTAAGGAGGCAGTGAAGTCCTGGCTCATGAGTCATCAGCTTCAAGTGAGTGGGCAGTCAAATCCTGCATAAGATGATTTTTCAGAAGCATTTCTAATGGGCAAATATAACATGGGCAAATTATTTTGGTTTTGTTTGTGCTTCCTCGGCTTCAGTTTTTGCCAAGGGCCCATGTTATTAAGCCTGGTATATCCTACAGGTTTTATTTTCTTCCATTGCAGCTTTGACGTGCTTGTCCAGAGAAGACTCATCATCTGCTTCTCTGTAAGCAGTTTCCATTTTCCTTAGCATTACAACAGAAGCAAGGAAGTGAATGGAAATAGCAAACAAGATAAATAAACTGCACTATTTCTTCTGCTGTTAGGGCTGCTTTGGCACCAAACTATGGTTCTGTTGAGTCTTAAATTCAAAACATATATTTTCCCTTTCACTAGTTCTCCTTTTAGTGTCATTAGAGGATACAAAATGGGTGTAATCCCGCTATTTCAAAACTTCACCTAAAACTTCATACAGCCACAGAAATCCTGCCACTTCCTGAGACAGAGCTCCTGCTGCCGCAAAAATACCCTCAACTGACTTTCACCGCTGCCATGCCCTACTTGTACTCATTATTCCCAGGACCATACATAGGTCAAACACTCCATCCACCTTTATACAAACTGCAGAAAAATGGCACTTTCCCCCTTTCCATTCTTCTCTGGATCTTTGGTGTGTGGCAACTTTCCAGATCATAAGAGAAAGACAGCCAGCTCAAACTGGACTGGATGAGACTACTCAGCACGGGTCGTTGGACTGGCATCTCCCAGAAAACCAGCCTTGCTCTGCTGCCAGCTGCCACTGATGTGGCTGTCTCAAGGAACAACGTGTGAATCACAATGCCTGGTGGAACTGTTCCACTGGCTCACAAGGCCGTCATGTTTGAAAGTTGCTAGCAACAACCATTTTTTTAAAAAAAGCTTTTCCTTAATATAAAAATCAGTATCCGGTGAAACTTTCCCTCAAACCCCATCCACCCCAAGCCCAAACTAAACACGAAGACCAGCGGTAAAAGCAGACTGGTTGCAAAGCATAGCAATCCAGACTCGGGACACTGGATGTGGAGATGCCCATAGCCCCTTTTTCTTGGCTGCTGTTCGACTGCACACCCGCTGTGCCAGCACATAGGAGGCGGCCTCTTCCAGTGTCCGCCAGGGACACCTGATGGAGCAGGATCAGACTTCAAATAAATAACACAGCCTGTCCCTTCTCGGCTTTCGAGGGCCTCACGTACTGCCCGAACAGTAGTGTCTTGGACAACCTCTTTGTTTCACCCAAACTGCCGAGCAGTTGCATGCACGGCTGCTCCCCCGCTCCCTCCCGCTTTCTGTATCACATTTCAGCCCGGGCGGGGATGGGGGGTCCGGGCAAGTGGGGTCCCCAAGGACGGGATTCTCTGCGGAGAAACGCGCTTCCCAAGGTGGGAGATGCGAGGAAGCAGCCGCACCGCAGCGCGGCGGAGCAGGGCAGCGCAGGGCAGGCTGCCCTCCGGGGCTGCCCCCCGAGCCCACTCTGTCCGGGGAGGCTGCACAGGGGGTCCCGGGGCGCTCGACCGCAGACAAAGGGGCAGCGCCGGCGAGATGGAGCCGGGGGCTGGACCGCAGCGGGGCCGGAGCGCTACGCCCCGGCGGCCGGAAGACAGGGCGGGGGGTGAGGGGTGGGGAGAGGGGAGGGCGGCTCGGGCCGGCTGAAAAGGAGGGCTCGCCCGCCCGCCCGGCGCCCCCCCGTGCTCGGTGCTGTCCCGCGGGCGTCCCGCACCATGGCACTGTCCTGGAGGAGCTGGCTGGCCAACGAGGGGAGCAAGCACCTCTTCCTGGTAGGGGCGGCCCCGGGGGGGTCCCCTCGGCGGGGCTGACCCGCGGAGGAGGCTCAGGAGGGGGGCGGGGGGTGCTGGCAGGCGGCGGCGGCCGGCCCTGGGGCTACCCCGCGGGTCCGAGCGGCCGGGGCACCTCGTCCCGGCGCCGTGCGGGGCAGGGGCAGGGGCAGGACGCCGTGCCGGGCTGGACGCCGTGCGGGATGCCGCGGCTCGGACGGGTGGGCGGGGTGTGCTCCGTGCGCGTCCCGGTGCGCGGCTGGCAGGGATGGATGCACGCCGGTGCCATGGCCCGGGACAGTGCCGGTGTCCGTGCCCTGCCGGGCTCGCACACGCTGTGCTTGCTATTTGTTAAGCTCTCTTCGGGAAAGTTTCGGGGAGAAAATGCAGCTTCTTGGAGGTCAAGTTCTTTCTTCCTTTGTCTCTTTGTTGCTGGTTTTTATTGTTTGGGTCTCTTAAATGCAGCGTCCAGCTAAAGATTTGGAGTAGCGTCTTGCATGTGGGTGTTTTGCCAGCTGTCGGTTGTCTTAAGACACAAAAAGTTTTGTGAAGTTCAATGACAGTGGAAATTTCCCACATAGGGGCTCTTCCTTCTAATATTTTAAAACATACTACGTGCTTGAAGTTTACTTTCCTATTCCATTTACATATGTTTATGAAACTACAGACCTATGAGTTTATGAATGAAATGAACACTGAAAAGTTTGCACGTGTAACTTTCACTTACAATCTCTTGTTTCTGTTTCATTTCAGTTTTTCTGGCTCTCCCTCAATGTATGGCTCTTCGGGAAAACCTTCCTGCTTTATAATCAAGGGCTACAGTATTATTATTTGCATCAGATGTTAGGGGTGAGTGACCTGGACATTACTTTTTGCCCTGGAAATCGGGATGCTCAAGGATGGGAAAGGGACAGAATGCATTTGCTAATCAAAGATGACACTAACTGTTCAAAGTGGGGAAAGCTCAAGTAAGAAATTACTGGGATATTTCTGACAGTTGTTTAGGAGTAGAATATGAACAGTTGAGAAGAAAAAGAGCTAGTCAAGTGTGGGACAGCTATTCTTTCCCCTCCTGTCTTCCCTCCCAGTGTTCCCAGCAGCAGGCAGGCTCACAGGAACACAGACATGCTCAACAAATGACTGGAGCTCCACTTTTCATCATCAAAACATTAAGCAAGCTATTGACTCATGTTGGCAAATTCTTTCCAATCCAGTTATTGTAATATACATGCTTGCTGAGGGACCTCTTTTAATAAGTCTTAGTTCTTTTCAGTCTTTGTCATTCTCATAGATTCTCTGTTCTGTGTAAATTCACTGTAATTCATAGGACTTTAGTTTTGTTTTCTAATGGTAAGTTCTTGGATTCTGGATGGTTTAATGAAGATTCAGGTATTTTGATTTAGTGGGCAACACCAACCACCAACAGATGAACCCGA
Source organism: Eulacestoma nigropectus (assembly GCA_013397775.1). NCBI lineage: Eukaryota > Metazoa > Chordata > Aves > Passeriformes > Eulacestoma > Eulacestoma nigropectus. Next base: position 2,746,792 of record VZTE01005755.1, read on the forward strand.
AAAATCATTTGGAGATGAGAGATACCAGCCTGCCTTGGGAAGTTATCCATAGCTAAGCCATTGTAGTAATTTGAAAAAAACTTCTATCTAAAGGGAGAGAGTAAGGATTAGCATCTTTCTGGAAAATACTCACAGGTTGCTCAGAATTTGAGAATCCAGGAAAAACTGGCTGAATAACATGGTGCTTTGTAACACTATGTCATGCTCAGGAATGGATTTCAGTAGGAAGTTGACATGGGATTAAACACAGATGATGCACATCCTAATCTGCTGTAGAGCTTCTGGGGTTTATTTTTGGTAAATCCAGAGTATATAGTTTCACGTGGCTGATACTGTCATAACTAGCCAGTACCATAAGGTTTAGTGATCTTGCTTGAAAGTAAGTTGAGTTGATACAATTTTCTCCTTTTTTTCTTTCTCCTTATGGTTGATTCAGATGTATTCCAGAATGAATCTTAGCAAAGGTAGTACAAAAAAAGTAGGAAATGAAAATATTTAAATCCTTCATGGTGGTGAGTTTCTTGACAGAAAAAGCATGAAAATGTGTTTAATTTTACCATAATTTATAGTAGCTTTGCAGTCCTGTGTATCCATTTGAAAACTGTGTTTGTTCCTGGCAGAGAAAATGGGTTGTTTGTAAAGCAAATGTTCTTGGGTAACGTGTTGGACCAGATTGTCAGCTGGTATCAATCAGCAAGTTTCTCTCAATTCAGATGACTTGTCTGCCTCGTACCAGCTCATCATCTGGTTGTTTTTTTTTTTTTTTTTGGTTTTCATATACTTCAGAATGGAAGACACTTGCAAAATAACTTAATGTGTGTTCAGAACCTGTGAGATGACTCAGGCAACAGATCCTTGTCTTGGTTGGGAGATAGGAACTAGGAGGTCATGCTTTTAAGTTTGTATAATTGTGTCTGCCACTGTAGGAAAAAGTACCACAGAAATTTAGGGACTTCTAAAATAGGTTGAAAGTGAAGAGCTAAGTCTAGAAGATACTTTTGGTCCAAGTTATGAAACTAATTTTAAAATTTTGAAAATACTAATGTAAAATGTTCTTGCAATTCACCTTTTACAGTTCATCTAAATATATCCTGTAAATCCCAAAGTTAGCTTTCTCCCTTCTCTTCAGTGTATCTGTGTGTGTCTATTAATCATAGAGATTATTTTGCAAGGTTTGGGAAAACTGAACCCAGTTTGGTTTCCTCAGGAAGTGGCATAAGCAGTACTATAGCTGCAGTTGCCTTCCTCGGGGTTTTTTGCCCCTCTTCTTTTTCTTTATTGGTTTGTATAGCCACTGATCCATGGCCCATCTGCATAACCAGTCTCCCTTCTGTTCCATGCATGTGTGAGGGGTTTGCAGAGCCTCTGTGCCATTTCTTGGTGTCTGAAGATTTTGAGATTTTGGTTAATTTCTTCATTTATAATTCAACGGTTGATATTTTTTGTGTTAACCAATTTAACTCTTTAATGGATACTTCCATGACAACTGATTCCTTTTTCCAGAGAGCTAACAAAATTGCCAAAAAGAAGTGGCACTTTTTGAATTAAAAAAAAAAAGTTTCTTTGTTTTTTTCAGTGAGGTCTCCTAAGGAGTTGGCTTTTTTTCTTTCTTGGTATGCTATGCTACAAGAGTCTATAATCGCCTTAAGAAGTTTTGCACTTGCAACATGGAAAGATTTACCACAGGTAATTTTGTTGTTTACCAAGTAACAGAATGGACAACAAGAAGGATTGCTGCAGGAAATCAGATTGTGATATGAAATGAGATCTTGGACTGAATATCCTGAGTATATTCGACTGTGCCATGTTTTCATGCCATCTCTTTTCTTTCTGATGTGAAGAAGGAGAAAGAATGAGGTTAGTCTTTCATTCAGTGGTCACTGAAGTGATTTATTTCCCTTCAGCTGTCTACAGAAGAATGAGGCTCAGATTTATTCTTTTCCAATTGCATTCTCTGCAATGTTGAACAACATACTTTAAGAACAGGATTTTAAAATTATTTAGGTACCTGACTCTCAGTCAGTCTTTCAATGACAATCTTTGTGATCCTTAATTCTACACCTGTATAAAAGGCACTAAAAGCATGATGGTGTCCTGGAAGCGCAAAGAGAACAAGTTAGTAGAAGGCAGTAATGTGCTAGGAGGAGGTTGATCAACCTTTTACATACCAGGAAACGTAGCGTTACTTTGTGTCAAATACCTTGTGCTTCGCTCAGTTTAAGTTCTGTTAGTGAGATCCTGAACTCTTGGCTGTGCACTCTCTATCCCTGAGGGTTTTCAAAACTTAATTGGGCAAAAAACCCTGAGCAAACTTAATCTGAGTTTGGTGTTGAATATGCTTAGAACAGGAGGTTTGAGCAGAGACATCCTGAGGTCCCTTCCAACCAGAATCTTTCTGTGGTTACATAATGCTTGCAGTGAAAGTTCACCAGAACCTAGTGGATGCAAATCCCTTTCCAGTACTTTTGCCTTGATGAAGCAACCCTTTGGATACTGAATTGCTTGTAATGCTGCAGGTCATAGACTTACTGTACGAATGCATTCATTGACACTGGTTCAAAAACAGGATTAAGATAAAGAATCTAATTTTTTTATGATTGGGTATATGTTAACTTGTGGTCTTACATTACTTAAAGAAGAGAAGCCTGCGAAGAAATCCCCAACAGACACGAATTTCTTATTAAAGAGTTCGGTAAAGAGGAAAGGTTCTCATCTTCGTGTTCACGATAGGTACTATGACGTGTAATAGGCATAAATTACAGAAAATAAGAGCCTTGAATTACTTGACTCCAAAATCTTCATTGTTGGAGATTTTGAGTCTGCTCAGTCAATGAAATTGTCCAGATGCTGGATTTCTTTACAGACTTCAGGATTTCTCCCTTCAGAGTAGCTTGTCTGTATTTTTGTCCAAGAACTTTGCTTGTGCGTGGTCAAAAAAATCAGTCATAAATTTGGTACTGGCCTTATAGAACTCAAATCTTGCTTTAATGGCATTGAATGAAATAGTTGTTTCTTTGTTGCTTGAGTTCCCCATGAGCAGAAAGAGCTTTGAGGTCATTTTGTCATGGCATGAAAGGTTTCTTTCCCTATTCCCTCTCTTGTCCCTGCTCAAACAACTGTAATGTAGTCAAAGGTTAACGCAAGAAATAAGCTTCTGGGTTTTGGTCCAAAGTGAAGAAAATGCATTGTCAGAAGGATCTCTTTGGGAAATGACTGAATAACTGAAAATGGGGCTGAAAAGAAAAAGTGCTGCCTCACTATTTTTTATATACAGTTGCTGCCTTCTTACTGTGCAGTACTGTGCATAACATTTGTCACCTTTATTCACTGCTTGGAATATATTCCAGATGCTCCAGTAACTTTCATGTCTCTCCTTGCTAGTTTGTCGTAACCACAGAGATTTTACTAATTGAGACCAAATTCCACTTTCATTGATCGTTATGCAACCACATTGCAATCTGCTTACATTCCACATCTTAGCATTGGAGGAAGTTGTGTATCTTGATCCTTTATTTTCCTCAATGCAGTGTGGTTTTGAAATTTAGATGCCTTTTAACCAGGCTATCTGGGAGTTGCTCTTTAGAGTGTTACATGTCGTGAAAATGTCTAATAATAGATTTGTGTTGCTATGGTAGCCGTACATATAGATATATATACAGAGTTCCCTAGTGAAGACTGAGGGTGTTAATCCACAAGACTTTATCTTTATAGTCCCCTTCAATTTTTGAGTAAATCTCTTCCTCTTCTCTGCCTCATTCTAAATTTTTTTCATTTGCCAAAATATTTTTTTCGTTCAACCCTTTGTCCTCCACAGCCCACAGTTCAGCAACATTGCTGAGATTTATTCTCAGTTACAACCAGTGATTAACTTGGGTATTGTACTATGTATTTCTTTTGTTTGCTTTCTTTCCTTTTTTTTTTTTCCCAAGTTCAAATCCAGCGAAGGACACCTATGTTACTAGGTTTTATGGGAAACCTTCCACCCTTGCAGAACTTCTTGTGAAACTGCCAGTAGTGGAGGCTGACTTAGTAGAGGTCCATCTCAAATGATTAATTGAGATTTTTTACTACTATATCATCTAGACTTGCAGTGTGTTGTGAGTCTCTTGGAGGGACTTGGGTACCCCCAAGCCCTTGGTTCATAAAAAATTTATGGAGCTTAGATCATGCTGTGTCTTGCAGGATCAACATTCAGGCTCTTGTTGCTAATTAATATATAAAACACTGTCACTCTTTGTGATGTTGCTATAGAAGAAGGATGATCTGGAACACTCAAATGTGGAAGAAAGCTTGAGATCCCTTCCTGTCTTTGTGTGCATTATTCTGCCTGATACAAAAAGAAACCTGTAACTCAGCAACACTGACAAGTACTTTCTTGGATTGTCTTTCTTGAGGTCAGGATTCTAGCATTAAATTAACTGATTAATAGATTAATCAAGATGAACAGTTGACCTGCAATCCTCCTGCAAATGAATACACTCTGCTTGGAGATTATCAGAGAAGCTGGAAGCTATTACTGCACTCAAGATTAAGTTAGTGGCTTTCTTCAATTTGAATGACTAATTTAAGCAGAAGTACATCCTACACAAAGGATGCGTATAAAATGGGAACTTGTAGACAAGAAGAGATGGAAAACCTTCAAAGAATGCCTGTGTGATGAGTTACAAGTGAATAGGGAGAATATTGATTCTCCGTAGTGCAGGGAAGATACCCCATACATATTGAAAAATATTGCACTACTTAAAATAATTTTTAAAGAGTTGCAGTACGTGAGATTGGGATTTACAGAGTCCTTCCTTGAAACCTTCTTTCTTCAGGAGCAAAATCAAGTCAAACTTTTGTAGAAGTTTTCACATGTTGTGGTAGGTTTCCCCTACCCTGACATTTTCCTTCCTTTCACCTGCTTCGTGTTTTTGTTGCTAGATGTCCAGCCAGATTTGACAGGCCTAAGGGGAGTAATTGCTATGCATTGAGTTCAGCTCTGTCCGTTGTCTTAGATTATCAGAGCTCTGTTACTCAAGACAAGGAGTACTCTATGAAGAAAAGGAAGTTGGGTCAAATAGAGGCATGTTGTGTAGGACAGTTTGTCCCGCCTAGGAAAATAACTAGCTTTAGCTGCTCCAGTACTGATTTGGGGACATGGTCTGTGACCTCTGTCTACAGAGCAGCATGTGGCTTGTGAGTCTTCCCAGAACCTTTCAAGGTGCCCTGAACCTTAGAAGATCGAGAAATTTCAAAGAAAGTCTCTCAGAGCATCAAGTGTGGTGTGTCTATTGCACTATGACTTGTTTAGGGTTGTTGCTTGTAGGTAGTGTAGTCTTGAGAAATGGAATCACACCACTCTCAGGTGTGGAAGGGTTTGCATTATCCTAACATTTTTTTGATATAATATTGACCTAAAAAGTGAGATAGGATAGCATTTGTTGAAGTCTTCATTTTGCAACCATGTATCAAATATCAGATTTCTGTGCACAGCAGCTGCAGGTAACATTCATCTCTGTATTTATAACTGATGAACTTAGGGGAATTCTGAGGTACACAGTAAGATACTTCAGCCCTTGGTCTAATACTGAAGTCATTTTCCAAACAGAGAAAGCTCATTTTCTCATTTTCATTCTTGCTGACAGCAAGATACAACGAGAACTGACTCTTCACTTCTCTGTCCTACTTTGAATGTTGTATGAGCACAGCCAGGAGTCCATCTGGATTTCTGTGGGACTGTACATCAGACAGGGATAACTGGAGAACTTACATTCTGGAGCTCTTCTGGCTGCTTTGGAGAAGGTGGTGATTGCTTTATACTTGTCTGGAGAAAAAATCTAACCTAGTTTTTAGGATTTGAGTTTATGGATGGTCCAGTTCCCTACTATCTTTGCTGCAGATTTACTCTGTAAATTTGAGTAATCTTTTAGTTTTTCTATGCCTCTTTGCACCTCCATAAAATTGGATACCAGTGTCCGTTGTACCAGGTAGGCAGATTACAGAAGGAGGTGGTTAAATGCTTGGATTTAGTATCAGCAAAGCTGGATAAAATAGTGTCCAGCAGAGATTTTGGGTGTGCTTTTTTTTTTTTTCTTTTTGATCCTGCAGAAATTTCACATGGTAGTAACATGTAATAACAATTTTTTTTTCCTTAAGACAGTAAAAATTTTAGGAAGAAAAGAGGATTATATTTCTCTCATTTCTTAACTACTTAATAAGGATATATATTCCCTTCTAGACCCAGTGAGTTGCCTTGAAGCAAAAATCATCCTTTATTCTACTATTGTTGAAAAATCCAACAATGTACTGTGTTAATTTGTTACTATGCCACCCAGGCAATGCAAAGGAAGTTAAGAAAGAGATCTCTTGGAAACCATTTGGAAAGAATTAGTTTCATGGTGATATTTTTAGCTTTTGGATATATATTAAGAGCAAACAAACTCTTTTTGTTCTTGCATGAATTTTGATTCTAAGAATTGCTAAATGTATTTACCATTGTTTGCAAATCAGTCATGGGCTTGTTGCAGGAAATACTGCCTAACTTTACTTCTTCAAAGTAAAACCTTACGTGAACCATTGGTAACAATATTTTAATATTTGAATGCACTTTCTTGGAAGTGCAGTGCATATTTAAGAACTTGTTTGCTGGTCTCTCTTTTTTTTTCTTTTCTTTTTTTTTTTCTTTTTTTTTTTTTTTTTTTTTTGCGGTTTTTTTTAGATNGCCGATGTTGATAGCATTGAATTAGGATGGATGTAAGGGCATTCTTCCATTCTAATTGCATTATGAATGAATATTTTCTATGTGTTAAATAGTGGAGAAAAACAAAGGAAGGTTAGTAGGATAGCCTTTTCTACACATCACTGGTGATTCCTATTTGTTAAATTGTTTGGCATTTTACTTAGAATCACAGAATATGCTGAGCTGGAAGGGACTCATCAGTCCAACTCCTGACCCTGGGCAGGACATCCCAAGAATCACACCATGTGCATGAGAGCATTGTCCAAATGCTTCTTGAACTCCAACAGGAATTATTTCATTTATTTAACACTATACAGTGTAGAAATAACTCTCTTCTAGACCAAACTATTGTTTTGTTGAAGTTTTGTAAGAAAAATTGTTGTGCTTGGTAAAGAAGTCTTGGACAACTGATGTCATGCCTAGTTTATGTTTAAAGTCAAAGACAACATAAATTTTTGAGAAACAAATGATGTATCGTATCGGTCATACAACAGAAGTTATTAAACTTTTCAAATTGCTCATTAATGGTATTGCAGCTTTTTCAGATTTTGGGTGTTAGCCAACAGCTACAAAAATGATTCAGTTTACTTCTGGAGTTTGCATAACATTAGTTCTGCATAATACATGAGCTTTTCAAGTTATGCTCATTTAATCACTGCAATACTGTAGCACATCAGTAAGCCCCAATAAAAATTCTTATATGTTTTAATGACCATGTCTCTGAAGTTATTGCTTCCATGAGGTGTATAGCTCATTTTTAGCTTCTCTTTAGAGGATTTAATGAAAATAGAGACAGTGTTGTATATGCAAACAATGCGTTATAGAGACATTTTACTTTTCATTAAGTTCAGTCAGTTCAAGGGTCATTTCCAGTCATTTTGCCTCATAGTCCAAAAATATTTGCAGTGTTCTGAAGTCACTTTAGGCTACTATGGGCAAGGATAGACAAGTGTTTTTTGTGGCTATTTACATAATTTTTTTTTATCCTACTTTGAAGTGGAGAATGACATCAGAGTTTGGTAAAATCCCAGTTCAGCTGCTGAGGTTGTGGCCATTGTAGCTGGTTCTTAGTCGGTACATTTGGGCTCTGGACAAGCTGGGAGGGTCCAGAGCAGGGAGGAGAGGATGGCCTAAGGTCTGAAGAACATAGCTTGTGAGGGAAGAGTAGTAAGAAAAATTTCTCATTGTGCAAGTGATCAAAGAGTGAAGTAACATGAAATAGAAGCAAGGGACGTCTTATGTATGGAAAAAGAAGACTAAGAGTACATTGGGAGAAACAGTGGAGGACATCTGGAGAGCGGGAAAGAACTAAGTGACATGGCTCATTTTAGTCTTATTTTCTATCATTCAGTAGGTTGGAGATGATCTGTTCCTGGGATTTTTTGCTGGAGATCCCACATTTACATGGTAGAGCACATTTTGTCGGGTAATTGCTCCTACTTCTCAGGGGCAGCTTTTGAGAGAAGGTGCCCTTGTGACTGCTCTGTTCTGTGGAAGCTGGTAGTGTCTGGTGAGGAGGTCCCTAGCACTTAGGTCTAACCAAATAATGTAAAGTAGCTGGAAGAGAAAAAGGATTTAGGTGCAGAGCTTGGTTCTTCAGGTGGATTGAACATCTTTACCTTCTGTTTGCCTGCTGATGCTGTGCCCAGGTGTGCTGCAGAGCAGGTGGGAAACATGGATGTTGCCAACTGTGAGAGCAGGCAGTTGTGATGTTTTATGGTACTGATATGTAGAAACTCTTTCATACTGTTGTGCTTGAGATCTTGCAAGGTATTCTGAAGTGCAGTTATTGTTTATTTTTACTCGCTTATATATTCATCCATTTCTGGGACACAAACATAAATCTGTAAATTTTGTTTCCTCTTGATAACAAAGATGAGAATATAATAGATGTTTCACAGACTAATTTTTTCATCTGAGGAAGTAAAAAACGCTTATATTTTTTTACGTAGAGTTTCATTTTAAAAAGGTAATAAATCTTCAGTAATTTTTATTAGATAATTTGTAACTGTTCAACTCATTCACATGCTCCTGCAGTGTTTGAGTTAGCTTTACTATGATAAGAGTTTTTTTATTAATTTATTCAGGAGTTGAAATACTTGGGATTTTGAGAATATTGTAAGAAATATCCTTCTAGAAATCTGTTGACAGTCTAAAAGCATCTTTTATATAAGCTAGTAAAATGTTAATTCAACCTAATAACTAGGAGAACAATGACATTTTGCTAACTTTTTAAAATCATAAATGAATGAGATAATATAATAAGATTTAAAATACAGGTTTATGACATGAATGTGTGCTTTGTTCATTTATTTGACAAGTGTTTTTGTTCTAATTATGTAAGTTCCAAATATATCAGTGGAAGCATTAATGAAATTAGATTTCATTACAGTTCCCAGCTATTGAGCAGTTAAACTGAAGAAAACCTACTTTCTTTATGTCCAAATATGGCATTGCATAATGTGACTAGATGAGGAGTTTTGTGACAATTCTTTACTAGTCCTTGAAACACTATGATCATTTCAGTTTGACTGAATCAATATTTTTTTACGTCTTGTTGTGGCTTAACAGAAAATCATTACACTTCAGTGACTTTCTAGTGTCATCATAGTATTTATCACTCATTTTATTTAGCTGTGTTTGTTGAAGCTTTGAGGTGATTTCTCAGTGGACACTTACTGTTGTCTCAGATGTTTTGTTCAATGTGACTTTGGGCACTGATAACGATATTGGCTCTTCCGGTAGAAAGCTGTCATTTATTGTTGACAAAATTAATTTATAATAACTTCTTTGATGCAAAGATGAGAGCTGTTTCCTTCCCTGTGAGAACAGGATAGCATGCTGTGTGTACTGTGGTTTTTCCAGTACAATAAAACATCACGAAATGCCACTTTTCTGACGAGTCAGAGAGCATGGGGAACCATTTGGTTTCACAGCAAAGAAAAGGAGACAATACTGACACGTACCATTACTTTCTCATGTAATCTAACTCTTGCAATATTTGTTCAGCTAGGATTGTGTGTTAGCAGAGCTTCGGCATCTGTCCTCAATTTCAACTGCTGCCTTGTCCTGCTACCAGTATGCCGTGTTCTCCTGGCCTTCCTGCGGGGATCCCAGAAGGTGAGTACTGCCCTTGGAATGCAGCACCTGAGAAGAGTGGTCTGGACCTGGTCTCTGTTTAGTCTCAAAATAATAGAAAAAAATCTGGTTTTTATACAGTATGTGCTTGCATGGTGCAAGTATCAGACATTCAGCCTAGATTCATGACTCCTTTGAAGACAGAGCTGGCATTGTCTGGTTTGATTTGACCTGTTGTGAGGATGATTTCTTCAGCGCAGTTTTGAAGAATGGGGAGTTGCTGTGGAACTGTAACCAGATGAATTCTCCTCAGTCTTTCCAAACTCTTACATTAGAGACATCTGTGTCCTCTCAACTGCTTCCTGGTAGAATTCAACAAAGCACAAACAGCTTTGTGTCTGCATGACCATAAGTGTCCTGACATGATAGAACTTTAAATAAAAATACCCAATCTGATATATTTGTTATCATGGGAGAAACAATGGTTTAGCTTCTTTGTAATTCACCAATTGCGTTTACAGAAATATAAGTAATCCTTTTGAGGAATATTTGTGTTTGCTAGATGCTAGCAAATTGAACCTGTGTGTTCTGTTAATCATGTGACAATACCTATAAGATTGGTACCTATAGATGCACATACGTATGCAAATATACCATTCCATTTGATCTTGCTTATGAAAGAGTCAGTGTTGCCTGCACAATTAGAGCTGGAATTCCTAAATATTAAGGCCAGGAGGAACATTATGTGCTCTTGACATCTACGTAATACAGATCCATCTGTAATTTCTTCATTAAGTCCTCAAAATTGTCTCCTTGGCATAATCTAGTAGTTTTTAAATTTAGGTGCTATGCTTGTGAAAGTGTTAAACCTAGTTAAACTTCAGTGTTAAACTGAAGTTGCTGTTATATCACCGCATTTGCTGTTAGTATTTCTTTCTTTGTTTTGTTTTGGAAGAGATTGCTTGAATTCTTCTCTTACTAGGTTGCCAGCAAGAAAACCAGAAGGCTGCTAGATAAAAGTAAAGCTTTCCATGTGACGTGTGGTGTTACAATATGCATCTTTTCAGGTAAGATCTAACTGTGCTGAGCAGCGTGTTTTGGAAGCACGTTGAAGCAGTACTTTGTGGTTTTTCTGCTGCAGTAACATTTGGGGGTAGTCTTGCTCTGTGCTTGCTTGCCGTAAATTATAAATGCTTTCTCAAATGTGTGTGGGTTTTGGTTCATTTTTTGCTTTAAACACATGGGCATGCGTTCTAACGTCAAGCTTTTCCTTAAAGTGCCAGTTTCTTAAAAGACAGGTATATGAGATCACGTCAAAATCTGCCATTACAAGTGAACCCTCCTTGTGCCTAAGGAATTCAGATGAAAAGGCAGGGTACTACAGGCTTACCTGCAGAGGAGGGAGCAGTGGAGACAACTACGCAGTTTGGTGAAGAAGAAATGTTCTTGGCTGGACACCTTTGAATGTTGTCTCTCAGCTGAAGCATTGCAGTACAGAAATTATTGCTGTAGTGTTAAAAAAAATCTTAAGATACATACAGATTTCTGTCATGAATATTTATAAGCTGATTTACTTCAGAAAAACAATTAAGAATTCCTTAGTCCCTGGTATATCTCATGCAGGTGATGTGATTATAGCTTGGCATCTGGGTGGCCATAGGGAGCATCCAGCACTTGTTTACAGATCCTCAACTTTACTCAGTTTTTTGGGATTTTTTTAGTCTTACATGTTGCTGCTCATCTGGTGAATGCTCTTAACTTCTCTGAGAACTACAGCGAAGAATTTGTGACCCTAAATGCAGCAAACTATCGTGGTGAGGTGAGCCAGCTGTCCTTTCATATTTTGCTTTTAAGCATATAATTTAAATATATGAATATTTTCATATTTAATTCCATTGTGTGATCTATACAGTGCTGCTGTTTCGTGCACTGAAAACTCACCATTTTGTGGTTTCCTGTGGATTTTACTTCTTTCTCTGGACAAAGCATGTGTTAAAGCCAGCAAGGTTCAGTCCTGTTTGATTATTAGATTGAAAATGCAATTATCAAAACTTTTCACCTTGCACCTTGTTCTCTTGCTTCTCTTCTGCTTCTCTGTGTTCCTTGGGTGGGCCTGGTTGACGTATTTCTGCTGCTTTTTTGGGCAAATTTGTTCTGCATTTCCACTGTTTAGAATACAGTGAGTTTTGAAACTGATTTTGCATTTTTCAACTGTAGTGAGTGCAAATATGAGTATATATGCTAAGCATGGAATTAGTTATCTGCGTGAACTGGGCGGGAAGCTGATTTCTACTTGCAAAATACTTGATTTGTGTGCCTTCTCTGATTGTGGTGCAGATCTCTTGCAGGAATATCAGATTCCTAGTCTCTTGACCAGGTGCTTACTTGGGTATTTGACACTGGAGAGCTATTTGCAGATTTTAGAAGCGAGACCAGAGCCCAGCACCCTTGCTTCTTTGGCTACAATCAAGTTCCCTCTTGTTTGTATTCATTCTAGTCTCGAGTATGCATTTCTTTTCTACCAGTTTCATTCGGAAATATTTATAATTACCCTATCCCAGCTGCATCCTCCTGGAAAAAGAAAGCTTGACTCAGTCCAGGCTCATATGGACCAGCAACTAAGGTCTTCCACTCCCTGGGTGAATGATCTAATCACTGAGCTATTCAATGGCAGACAGACATGCCAGCACCAACTATTGTGCTGAGTTTCTGGGTTGAACTGTGTGTTGCTTGTGTTAGGAGTGGTCTGATAGACTCAGCTTCATCAGGAACATTGGCAGGAGCTTGCCTCAAGCAAGAACGTGCCAGGGTTCTAAGCCTGTACTAAGCAGCCTTAGGAATTTTGCAATAGAAAATGGAGACAATAACAAGTTTTTAGGAACTCTAGGATCAAAACTCCAGAATTTTAGGTACCTTAGTAGCTGTTGAACCTTTGTACTTGAATTCCACTCAAATCACATTTTTAGCTGTGGTGGATGCTACTCTCGTCTTTACTTGGATACACACATCTGGATGCAGATAAGATCAAAAAGAGGGTGACTTCATTCTTCCTGTCCTGTATGAAAACTTCTCACCTCCCCTCACTGCATTTTACTGCAACTTTAAATAAAAAACTTTTCCTAGCATTGAAGACAAGACCTCTTGAAGTATAGGATTAGGGAAAGTGAGGCAGTTTTACCTGATGTTGAAATATCCCCTCTTCCTTTCACATGTGGTGAAGGACACGGGAACATCTGTCAGATCCTTTGTGTTCAGTCTTGCTTCACTAGGGTTTACTGCAAATCTCTTGGTGATGTAGCTGGCAGTAAAATGCTTGCCTTTTGTCTTACATTTAAATTCAAAACCTCTTCCTCTTGTGCTCTACTCTGTCCTCCCAAAGGGATGAGGTAACTGAGTAAAGTTAAGCTTTCAAAAAACAAATTATCTGTAAAATTATCTGAATCCAAATTATAGATCAGAATTATCTTTGCTGGGGGAATGCAAAGGCTGAAGGTTTAGTTTATGCTGAATTGCAGTCAATGTAAACTGCTACCAAATACCAAATTCATTCCTGCTTGTAGAATTAGGGACTGCATATGTTTAAAATGTGTGAGCTTTATGGGTTATGGGTTTTTTATTATTATCACATTATCCATATAGATATAAAATCCCAAATGGTGATTTTATTTGTTTTTCCTTGTCTGTTTTTCAGGACCCAAGGAAACTACTTTTTGCAACTGGTAAGTCTTTTGCAAAACTGAATGAGAAAAGTCTGCAGCTTCTCATCATCGCTTTGCAGACAAAACTTCTTTGGATCCTGTATTGGCATGCTCCTTTTGTTGTATCTCAGCTATATAGAGTTGTGTTATTTGTGTTAATATAACCTGGGTTTGCTTATCCAATAGTCAGGAGGCAGGAGTTACATAAGCCCAGTAGTAGGATGAGCAGCATCATCAAATCTGTTGTACAGATGAGTCAGCAGAAACCATTGGTTTCAGAGAGATTCTCCCTAATATTAAAACCAAATTCCTAAATGATCCAATTTCTAGAAAAAGAAACATAACAGAAAAGCAGTCTTTTTACTTCAGCTGGTTTATTCAAGGGCTAGTTGGGTTTCTGAGCAGTCTGAACTGTTACATGGGAATCAGGCTTCTGCACTCATAAAGAATAAATAGACAAAGACATTTTTGCAGGAATTTAGAAGGAAGCAATATTTGGGTATGGAGGGGCAGGCACCAGTCTGAGCTGTAGCACTTCATGAGCAGATAAAGTTCCTTCCTGATACCATCACACTTTCTCCCTTATTTGGATCAAACACAAAAATCCCAACTTGGTAGCATTTAGGGCACAGTCAAATCGAATCTATGGATAGACAGCAATGATTCTAGGTTTGTCAGTCCCAGTAGGTGTGCTGGAATCAGCAGCTGGAGCGATAGTGTTTCCCAAAAACCCTAGGGAAGGTTTAGACCAGTTGAGAGTAGAGGAAGTGAGAAAGTGGAGTGACAGAATCTGAGGTCAGTTACCTGCTACCGGGAAGCAGGCTGGCTGATGGGTGTAGGTACTGAATCAGTGGTGGAGGCTTGAAAGAAGGTAACTGGCAGAGGGGGGAGTTAAAGATGGGAGGGAGGAGAATCAAACCAAGCAACTGAGGATTATGCTTAATACCGTGTATGAAGGAGAAGGACTTGGGATAGAGAAGCAGTGAACGGTCCGATCAGGTTTTGTCCTGGCTTGTGGGCACACCTTGAAAGCTCTCTAGTTGAGAGGTAGAATGCCTTTTACCCTCTGTCAGCTCCTAAAATACTGCATTTTCAAAAAATCTGAGCACACTGTTGCAAAAAAGCAGTGATTCTAAGTCATCTTAAGTTTAAAATTACTCTGTTCATTCCCTGTCCTAGTGATTGGTAATTAAAATGTATTATTTGTGCTGAGGGAGTGCCCAGGCAGGGACCAAGATTCTGCTCCACTGGGAGCTGTGCAAATAATCAAAAAACCCCTGGTTTCTTCCCAGATAGTTCAGAACAGTGGACAGAAGGAATAAGGAATCAGAAGGATTTATAGAGTGATGATGGCTTTTCAGATCAGTCCAGGAAAGATTCTCCTTGTATAAGAGTGGGAGGCAGACTGTGGGAGGAACAAGTATTCAAGATTATACTTAGTGGAGGAAAGGAGAGTCAGGGTCAGGGTAGAGAGGAAACACTAAAAATGCACTGATAAACTGGGGCAAGACTGTGAGTGATTTCAGTTTGATGGAGAAGATAATTGAAAAATTGGGCATAAAAGGTGACCTCTGGCTTGAGTGACAGTGTAGGAAGCTGGATCAAGTGCTGTACTGCAATTGCTTTGGAGGTATTTGTATCAGAGGGGAGATTCATTGCATGCTACACATCAAATCAAATTGAGAAAAAGAAATGAAGAAGGAGGCAGTGGACAGAATGCATATTTTTTTTATTGCAACTGCTTTTAATTGCAGTCTTTCCATGAAGGAGTGAAATCAAGTTTTTTTATGCAGTCTATGAGAACTTCCATTGATTGTAGCGCTGTAAAAACTGAGGAGTGAATTGCGATGCATCAGATTTTGGGTATCAGACTTTCCAATGAGTGGGTATTGAGAAGTTTATAAAAAGATAAGATTTGACATTATCTCTCCTTTGACTTAAAAAAGAGCTGAGGATAAACTAGTTCTGGTACAAGTCTTCATTTGAGCAGATGAGTCCAATTGTTAATATTTTTAACCTTTCCTTCCCAAATTCTGGTTGCAGATCACTCTCACAGACCTTGCTCTATGGGCAACAATTTCGAGCATGATACAATGCCATGGAGAGTAATTTCAGGCTCTTCCTCATTCCAGAATGAAATGAGTTGGCAAAAAATTGTAGTGACAGCTTGCATAGAAATTGATTTGCTTGAAATTCTGTCCCTGACCAGGTTTTTAATTGTCATGATCAACAGAGTGTAGAGTTTGGAATAAAAAAGAGACAGAAACTTGTACAGTCAGCCTTGCAAGTAAACAGTGTTTGTTCTTAGTTACCTGCTTAGACACAGATGTCACAAGCAAAAGATGACAGGAGCAAAGACATAGGAAATGGTGATGCATGGTGAAATGCAAGGAAAAGGCTATTTTTCTTTGGGAAGGTGGGAAATTACACAAGAGCCTATCTGGTTTAATACATGAGTTGTCCTCAAGAGATATGTACATTCAAGAGTTTGATTAAATTATGATTTGTATGTCTAATTCCAGTTTCTTAAAAGGTCATAGTAGACAAGTATACCTCTTCACAGTTCAAATGCAAGTTACCTTATGTCCCTTTTAGTTCCAGGTCTGACAGGAGTCATTATGGTGTTAGTATTATTCCTAATGTGTACAGCTTCCACGTATGCCATCAGGTAAGATGTAATCTGATCATTATGCTGAAAAATGCAAATTCAGTAATCATATTCTACTGATTAGAGTGATAAAAATACCCATTTTCTTGTCCTATTTTTTTCCTAGCTTGCAGTAAAATTAGCACAGTGAATTTTGTACTAAAATAATTACAAGACCTGATTGAATGGCCTTCTGAAAAAATACTATTTAGCGGCTGTGTTCAGTTAAAAATGTGGACCTTTAAAAATTTAAATAGTATTTTTATTCCTGGTTGTACAGGGAGGCAGTAAACTCGGCATATGGGAAGTTCTGTCCAGTGCATAAATTAAGTCCACTGGAAGAAAAATAAGATGCTATCTTTATCTTAATTATTTTCACCAATTAATTGTAACCATAAACTGAAAAAAAACAAAAGTAACAAAAAACCAACCAAACAAAAACGAAACAAAAAACTCCAAGAAAACCAAACTCCAAACTATCAGCAATGAAACAAACCGAGACAAAATTATGCTACTGAAGTAGAACGTTGTTTTTAAAAGCTCTGCTTCTGGTTGTTGGATATATTCTTTTTAATGTGAATTATAATATACCAAACAGCAAGGCAGTACTGGCTCAGAGCAGCTGCTGGGATTTCTAGAGGTTTGGTCCTCCAGTGAGTTGACATTCTGTACCAATGTTATTGAACACGTATGATGGTACCTTGGGGGCTCTAGCCCAATGCTGAAGTCTTTTTAAGGCTTGGGTTCTGCAATTGAACATCTAAGAATAACCCCTTCATTTTTACAGAAGTTGAATTCAGAGTATTTATGTAAGTGTATCATCTCAATTCAGCAAACATGGAAAGATATATTAATTATGTATCTTCAAACATTAATGGTGCTCCATTGATGTGAGTTAGAGACGGGGTTTTGAACTTTGTTGAACTAATCTGTCTTTCCCGAGTAGCTGTGTTACCTGGCAATGTTATCCTGTGATTTCAGAAAGTAGTTCAGCAAATATCTGTGCATTTTCTGTAGACAAGGCTTCTTCCAGGGCTGAGATTTTGTGAGGCACTGCAGGCTACTGAAGTGCAGGATTAGGCTGCTGCATGAGATACAAGCATAGGTGCACATTACATGGTCCACACAGATGGCTCTACTTGCAAAAGAAAGACAGTTTTGGGAAGATGGAAAAATAAAACAATTACTTTACTCTGCAGCATTGAGCCAGAACAAAGTTCTGTCTTCTTCAAGGCCATATTAAATTAGAAAAGCATCCTGTATTAGTGATTGGGAAACTTAGAAAAATATATGTAGTTGTAAACATTCTTGGAAATAATTGTGGAGTTCATGCAACATCTTTTGAAGTTACATGCTTTTTAGTTCCTGCCACAGTTACTGTAAGTGCAAATACTTTGCCAGCTTTCTGCCCTCTAGCCAAAAGAATCAAAGCCGTAAAAGAGATAATCTGCATCTCCTGTTACTCTAGCAATAATTCTTACTTGGGAATTTTATCCTGACTTCCCCTTCAGGCATTGAGCTCAAGCTTATCTTTATTAGTGTTTTCTCCTAAGGAAACAAGTTGCTGCAGGCATCTCTCTGCCCTTTTCAATTTCTTTCCCTGTGGATTCTCATATGCTCTATGATGGCTGAGTATACAGTACAGTTTTAGGAAAGTTAATTGTAAATGTTCACCGTCCATCAGAAACTGAACTTTTTTAAAAGTATTTCAGAGGCTGTTAAAGTCTTGGATTTCAGCCCTAATCTACTCTTGCACACTGACCTGCTTAGTGATTTCTTCCTTTATATGTTCTTCCTGAAATTGTTCTATGCATGATTATGCCACTATTTTCCTGCCTTTTCAGTAAAGTGTGCAAATAAATATTAGAATGATTGAATTAGCTGCTGATGTTTTAAAAGGGGGAAGGTATTATTGAATCATTTTCTAAATTTTTGCCATGTCATACCTGAGAATTAGACCAACATTTTTTGTTCAGTATTTCTTTTCAGTAGGGTTATGAAGTTATCAGAAAACACAATAAAGCCTGTCTATAAATGTTGACATTTCTGCCAACTTTAAAATTAGTGATGTTTAAGATTTGGAAGTCATGTATTTAAAAGAACATTAAAAAATAAAGTGCTGCAGTGCCATCTATTTTTGTAAGCAAAAATTCTAGTCTTCAATTTCATCTTCTAAACTACCACATATATCTTCCTTTTCAAAAGTGTCTGTAAGAGGATTAAAAATATTTTTCTAGAACTGTGCTGCTTAGTGTGTCCCTTTAAAGCATGATAAATTCCCATTACATTTCTCAGTAAATTAACTCTTGCAGGTCTTCATCTGCAAATTTCTAATGTAGGTTAACCAAAATTAAATATTCAACTTACCTCAAATTTTTGGGACTTTGCATTCCTGAGAAATGCATCCATTCTGTGAATGTCTCTTTTAAGCCCCAAGAAGGTAAAAAAGTAAATGTTCTGAATAGCTGTAAAAATACATGTGTCTCAATAGGAAGATTATTGAATATATTAGAATACTGTATGTATCTGTAGGGTACACAGTTTAAGGACACAGGTAAGAAATGCATAATTATTACAATGTTGGAAAATACGCTTCATTGTAAGAGGTTCGAGGATTTACGTCCCCATATAATTTAAGGACATGAACTTCAGAGGGCCTGCTCACATTTAGGGGAACTTGATACATGTGAGGAACCAGGATTTTATAGTAGAGATATCTGTAGGAGTGCTGAAAGAAGAATAAAATGCTCAACGGGCTGGAAGCTGACATTTGGTTGTATTCAGACAAGAAGTGTACAGTAATTTTAATCAGTGACAATAATTAGCTGTTGAATGCAACATGTCAGAAGCAGTCCGGGGATTGACTTTTCATCACTGAAATTTTGAAAAATTGGTGCACTCTGAAAAAGGTGCTCAAGAGCCAATAAAATAAATTCAGTGTGCAGCTTTTGGTATTACAGCATGAAACCAAATTAAACCAGAGCTCTAAGACCTGTCCTTGTCCCTTCTCATGATGTGGGGGTTTGACCTAGATGATCTTTAAGATCCCATTCTAGGATTCTGTGACCTGTTTTGAGACAGAGGGTAAATTTTACTCTTTTTGTGCCTTCCAGTTGTGCTTCCACTCTGCACACCATCGTTCTTATTTTCCTCTTGCTGATGATACTCCCACAACTCCTCATAGATACTGACGAGTGGTGGCATGGAAATGCCTCCCAAGGGTGTGGAGAGTTAGAAAATGTTTGAGCAGCTTCAAGGAGGAAAAAGTGTTAACATAGTGCTGACTGAGGGAAGAATGGCATGGTGGAGGGGGGACTTCAGAGCTCCTTGCTGTTGCTGTATTCCTTCCTTTGTTCCTCCTTTGCTTCCTTCTTTGTTCCTTCCATTGCTTGGATTTTATTTTGGTAGCCCTTGGATTATCAAAATTATTTTTCCTCTCTTGAGGAAAAAAACAAGTAAGTCCTGTATTGACAGAAACAAATGCAGTATATATTTCAGTTGTATTGAAGGAAGAGCAGTTATATAGACGACCATAGGAGCTAGGAGGCGAAAAAATTCTGCAAAAATTAATCCATGTCAGAGGGATAGCTTCTTAAACCATGTTCTCAGAGCTAAAGATGTTTTTATTTAATAATTGGTTTGATTTGTTAGTGGGAGTAGGTTTCTTGGTTTCAAAAGGGACTCTCCTACCATGCTGTGTGGTGTGAGAGTGTTTGTGTGCTATGCAGTAGGGTATTTTCTTAGCCATTTGGTTGTTGTTTGTTGATAACTATTTTACTCAAGAAAAAACCAAACAAGCTTAACAGAAACCCATTCCAGATTGTTATTTTGTTTGGTCTTGGTTCTTTTTATATTGCCTAACAAATTACTGATGAAAGGAAGTGCTCTTCACCTCTCCTGATCTCACAGTGGTAATGTTCTTCTTGTTCCTCCCAAAACCGTCAGTCCTAGAGCCGTAATGTATGTGGCCTCCTGCCCTGAGAATTCTCCTGCCTGTGCTCTTGTTGTCTCTTTGCTCTAAGTCCTGTTCCTCCTGTATCTCCTTTCACTTCATACCCTCACAAGTTTTTTACCCTTCCCACTGGCCCTTTTGCTGTTGTCCATGCCACCTGTTTGTGTGTTACAGCCTTAGTGGCATGTTAAACTGCATTGGGGCAGGGAGAATGCAAGGTCACGCTCACTGTAAAGTGGTTGAGTTTTGAGACTGGAGGTGGAAGAATTATTCCAGCTATAAGGATCTCTTAGACACTAACTAGGACCTATGAAAGCAGTCAAGTCTCTTAATTTCAGAAGAGTTCTCCATCTGGCTCTATACTTCTACATCCTTGACTCTCCATCTCAGCTTATTACTTCTGTGCCAGTCACTTGTTCTTCTCAACACTTAATTGTGTGGAAGTACAGTGTGCCTGTGGGAAAACATACTGGGCTTTAACTATTTCGCATGACTATGCAATGTATAATGATGTCCTGCGTGCACAGGTCTGCTTTTAATTAGCAGTGATTCCGAGTGGAAACAGCATTGAACCATGGTTTGTTCTTTTCAGGGTTTCAAACTATGACATCTTCTGGTATACACACAACCTTTTCTTTGTCTTCTATATGCTCCTGATGCTGCATGTTTCTGGGTAAGTAAATGGAAAAATACTGTTCCTTTTCCTGAAGCACAACCAGAAAGAGCAGTTTCCTTGATTGCTGCTTTTCCCGAGCTCGCTTGAGCACAGTGGGCCAACTTTGGGACGAGATGTTGTCCTCTGGTGTGTGTTTAAATAAAGATCAGGCTGTAGCTTGGAGAATTGTGAATGCTATAGCAAACTAACGCAAACTTCTTCATTTTCAAGATTATTCCTTTTCCACTTCCATTGCCCAGTGTCTAGTGAGAAATCAAGAAAACATTTTCTACCCTCTCTTACCTGTTTGCTGAGACAAGAATGTGAAGCAAAGTTGCTTCCCTTGCATTTTCCTTTCTACCTTCCTTTTTGACTCTGAAGGAGAGGGAAGGAATGGCCTCTACCTAATTACCTCTTTCTCTTTGCTTACAAAATTTCCTAGTTTTTCTTCTTCTTTTCACAAACATCAGACATGTTTATGTGCCATGAAGCTGGTGGTCAGATCTGTATCAGGCACAAACAAACTGAGCTCTGTTGCAAGGGTAAAGCATCTTCCGGAAATTAGGACATACGTCTGCGTGGGTTGGGGGTTGGACTAGATGACTTTTAAAGGTCCCTTCCAACCCAAACTATTCTATGATTCTGTGAAAATCTGTTCCATTAACATCTCTGAAGTTTCCTTTGTGGATGCAGATACAGAGTGTAGAGAATGGAAGGTGTATTTTAATGAGGTTTATTTCTCCATGTCATCAAATATCTACTGAAACACAGGGTGCTTGAATGTGTGACACTGAGCACTGCTGCTTAAACATGGAAAGGGAATTAGGCCTAGCAAGATAATGGTAAGAATATGTTGAACAAAACATGCAGTTTGAGAAACAGTGAGTTCAAAACAATTCAAACTCCTGGACACAATTACAGTTTTTGGTGAGTTTGTTGGGGGTTTTGGGGGGATTTTTTTTTTTTTGCATCATCGTTTCTTTTAGGGGTTTGTTTGGGGTTTTTTTGTTTTTTTTTTTCTATGGCATTAGCACTTGTTTATAGCTGGGGAAGATGGATCTAACCTGTTCTCCCCATCCTAGGCCAGGATGAACTTTTTCTAAATTATTCTTGACAGGTGTTTGTCTAACTTCTTTAGAACCTCTGGTGACTGAGATCCTCTAACCTCCCTAGGCAATCTGTTCTATTGATTGCCTTTGGGGTATTTTTCATGTCCAGTTTAATTAATCTCCTTCGCTGTATTATCCTTTGCCCACTGTTTTCCTAACCGCGTTCCATTTACCAGGTTTGCAAACCAAGGCTGCAGTAATACACCAGGCATTGAACAGGCATATTCTGGTCCACAGCCTCCTTAGTATTGAATTACAAAGGTATTCAGTGCAAATCTGAAAGAACTGAGTGTCAGAAGTGGGAGAGGAATGAGTCATGGAGAGTGGGAGTCAGTTCAACTTTAAGATGCCTAAATGTAGGTCTCTACATGTTTTCTCAGTGTCTTTCCCACTATGGTCTAATGAGTTCTGGTAAATAGAGCCAATGGAGCCTGAAGGATGCTTCAACTAATTTGCTGTTTCAGAGATCTACATTCAGGTGAGCTGGACTGATCCCTGGCTCCATTAGTGATATTGATAAGATCAGTAGGAAATTGCACGAGGGGTGATTTAGATTTGATGTTAGGAAAAATTTCTTCACCAAAAGGAACAGGCTGCCCAGGGAAGCAAAAAGTCACCATCTCTGGGGATATTTAACAGGTGTGTAGATGTGGTGCTTAGGGACATGGTTTAGTGGTGAACACAGCAGTGCTGGGTTAATGATTGGACTTTATGATATTAGAGGTCTTTTCCAACCTAAATAATTCTGTGATTTCTTTTGAGAATAAAGGAAGCTTAGATATCAGTTCTTAGGTGCCCAAATTGCTCCTGTGTGGGATGTCTTAGAGATTTGCAGATGCATGGCCAGTTACTGTCCAGAGCAAGGCATCTCCTGTGGCTGAACCGTGCAGGCAGGTTATGTGAGGTTTTACCTGTCTTAGGAGTAAAATATTTCCACAGTATTGCTGGAGTCTTGTTTTGTTTCAAACTATTGTAGGTATAGTCTCACAGTATCCTCTTTTTTAGGTAGCCAACCACTTCTCAGCAATATATCAAGTGATGTGATTCATCTGTCATAGGTTAGTGGTTTGTTTGTTCAGTGCAGAACTAAACCTTTCTGGGCACTGATCTTGAGTGTGTAAGACTTTTCCTTGACAGCTTCAGAAATGGGAGTTACTGAGCTGCTGTTAACAGGCAGCTTTGCCATCCCTATTTGCCACTCAGTTAGCATGTTTGTAATAGTTTAAATAAACTAGGGATCACTGGAGGGGATGCTCATGTTTGCAGCTACTCTCAAGGTAATCCTTTTGGAATGTGCTGAGAACAGAGAAGCTACGGGAGTTGCTGGCAGGCATGCACGCTGGGTTCACTGGAAAAATATTGCATGGGCTTTGACTTCCAGCTAAATCCATGAGGCACCATAATATTTATGGAGCAGGGAATGCTAGGGGTATCTGTCACTTTGCCAGTATGTGGTGACCAGCAGTGATGCCAGATGCAAGTGATAGGCATGGCTGAGCAATAAAAGGAGGCAGGAGCATGGGTGTAGGTTCAAGGACACTTCCCAAATGATTCTCCCAGGGTCAGATGTGGAATTTAAGAGCAAGCAGGCTTAACTTCCAAGCTGACATGATTCACTGGACCATGTAGGAAGCTTGTTACTAGCTGTCAGGACTGCATTTTGGTAGGGAAGATTGCCAGTAGCCTGTCAGAGCCCATTGAGGTTGGGAATACTGCAGATGTCCTAGTTCTCTTGCTTCTGAATTAAACTCTGTTCCTGCTGCTGTGTCTGTGTTGAGGACAGGAGGGGGGAGCACATGTCCTTATGTTTGATTGCGTACTTGAGCTAAGCTTTCACAACAAGGCTTAGCACTCAGAGGGCATTGTCTCAGTATGCCTCATTTCCCACCCAGCACCATCCTCTACAGGTGTCATTCAGCATTTTTTTTTTAATATTCTTGCTTGTGGTTTTACTGTCATCAAATCTGGATTTGGACACAAGTAGTGCTTCTGAGGAACTTTATTACTACTATTATCTGTTCTTCCCTGTTTTTAATGATTCATTCATGTCCTGAGATATCCCAGAGTGTCTTAGGTTTCCAATTCTTTCTTCAGTGTTTCTAGCTGCAGCTTCAAAATTCTCACTTCATTTTACTGTAAATTTAACTTAGCTTGAGGGCAAAATAAAAAAGGATGGACCCCATAAAATAACTTGCAAGAAAGGTTCCTTGGCTATCATGCAGGACTTTCTTTTTTCTTTCTATTTGTGTGCAAACCTGATAAACACAAGGTAGTGGGAACATTCCTGCAGTTTATAATTTGGCAACTTAGGCCACTTCTGCTACAAGATTGCTTTAAAAACAGGCCTTGCTGACTGTTAGGAGAATGATTGAAAACAGCCTATGTGTGATTGAATTGGAAATGTGATTTTTTTTTTTTTTTTTTTTTT